>VUYV01000440.1:0-105251 GCA_008711295.1 Anarhynchus alexandrinus
TCAGTTTTCAGGGCGATGTCCCGTCACAGGACAGACAGACAAAGACATAAGTGCCATGTACAGGAACTTGGCTGGTTATCGCGACTGTTGGCCGAGCTAACAAAACTGCAGCTCGGCGGGCCTGTCTGTTTATACTTCTTGAAATGCAATACCTGCAGAAGGGACACACGTGGCCTCTGGTGCCTGGTTAGCTGAGTCATGGGCTTCGGCCACTTCTGGGGTGGTTTTATAGCTCCGAGAAGGAGCACGGTGGCGGCTGTTAACAGTGCCCACAATAACAGTATCCTCCAACCCACGGGCACACACGTAGCCACCTCGCGTCGAAATCAGGGCAGCCTAAATAATTGATTTCCAAGGCAGAAGAAGGCATGTCGTAGCGGGAGGGGACGGGGGGTGGTGTGGAGTGATCATGCAGTGGCAGGGGAGTAGAGGCCCTGGCGTCTGCCAGCGAGGGCGATGGGAACGAGTTGAAGCATAGAGGGATGGGCAGTGACACACGGGAGTTTGGAGGGGTGATGAAAAATCAGTGGTGACTGCAATAAACGTATCACCCTGTACTGATGTGTACCGTGGCAGTATTTGGGCCGCCCTTGTGCAAGATGCTGTACAAACACCTATTCAGAAGTATATAAATTATGTTTGTTCTTCCCTTTTTCATAAGGAAGGGTAATGAATGATAATTGCCTTTTTACTCTAGCTATCTGTAAAAACATATATCAAAGTTCCTTTACTTAAACAGTTCTTTACAAATAACCTCAGGAAACTGTATTTTAAGTGCTGTTAATATCTGCTGCTTAACATAAGAATTGAGCATGATGGTTTAGAAAGGGCAAAGGAACTTTTTCTCCCATAAAATCTCATCAAAAGTTCATTAAAATAAATGACAACTTTGTTGGTGTCAGTAGCACTCGGCTGGTTCCGTAGTGTGTTAGCTATTTTTTCTTTATTTGTCAGGCAAAGATTTTAAGCATAGACACAATGAAGTAATTCAAGAAGCGGCATGCGTTACTGGCTAATGATCTAATAGGTTGAAAATGCTTTATCTCCCTAGTTGTTAATTTTAATTTTTATGATGTAAAGGAAAGTAACGAAAGAAAAAAACTGTTACTGTTCATTCCTTTGCGGTTTTTAACTGGGTTTTTTGTTATTTCTTCTGATAGGTTTTTGGGCAAAGTTGCTTCTTGTTTCAGGAGAAAAATGCCTTGTTTTGGGGGGGAAAATGGGCCACAGTTCAGCCCTTTTACTGAGTTCATTGTAAGGGTTGTAAAACCCCTTTACCAGTAATTAATTCCATAAGCAGTGAATTTAGCTCTGCTTGGTTTTCTCGCCGTTTGAATATAGAAACGAATTAAAGAAAAAAAATCCCAAAGAGGGCATGAAGAAGCACAGCTTGGAAGATCAGGTATAAAGAGCCTCATTCATTTTGGTTTATCTGTAGTACAGGGATATGCCCTTAGTCCATGAATCATCTCCTGACATCTGTTAGCAGCGCTGTTTTCTTAGCAACTGCGGCTCTGTTTTACATCTGGACTCTCAATGGCTGGGTTTGTATGGAGAGATGCGAAGAGACGATCCAAACTCTTCCTAGCGGAGCTGTGCCTTTCAGCCCATATACCCAATTTATTTTCTTCCCCGGGGCTCAATAAATACTGGTTTTAAAAGTCTACCAGCTGAGATGCTTTTTCTGTGTATGTGCAGGGAGATGCTTATCTGTTGCTTACCACAACTGAAGTGTTTCCCCAATGTGATCTGGCAGCGTGGGAGAGCACCTATCAGGTTGCAATGGGTTGTGTCGTTTCTCACGTTGAAGGAACAAGCCGTGTGTGCCACCACGCTTGCCCTAGGTTTCCCGCGGTTTATTTTGAACTGTCATGGGGTTTTTAGATGTGGGAAGGGACGTGGTCTCTGAGGAATGCTGGAAACGTAGACAGTGATGGCAAGGACCTACTCCTAGCAACGTGCCTGTTTGAACAAGTAGTCGCATTAGGCGGTGGGATTATACATGTGGAGTGTGGAGCGCTGTATGAGTAACGCTTTGGGACTGGATCCATAAGCTGCGATTAAAGGGAAGGTGACATTTCATATACCTCTCACCTAATCTTCCTTTGCCTGTGTTTCATCCCTGGCCGGTGTGGGTGGAAGACTCCTGTAACTGAGACAGAGGTGGCCATGTAGCCGCTGGGAGATCAGGTTGATCTGATTTTTGCCGGTTTTGCTCCGTGGAGGGGATCAAGACTCTGGGTCTGGGAGAATTTTTTACTTCAGCTGATGTGGCTGGATTGGTCCGGAGCATAAATATATGTCTGGGAGTACAAGTGGCATGTCCATGCTAAGGGACAGGCTATGTTCACCCCGCTCCCTCCCGTGCCGACGTGCAGCTTCCCCAGGAGGAGCAGATTATACCTACTGGACTATGAATCAAAAAATGTAGTCTATGTTACCCCATAGGACATGGATTTGACTGCCTGCCTTCCCTGGTCTGACTTGTGTCCTGTGGAGCATGAAGGATGTCAGCAGCAAGTAGTCGCTGTGCAGGATGAACGTATTTTGGCTTGGGATAATGTTGAGAGAGGAAACCCCCAACGTCTAGAACATTTTGTCTGTGAGGGGATTGCAGAGTGGAGATGGGAAGGCTGAACTGCGTCTCTGCACAGCGTCCAGCTTCCTGCGACCTTCATGGATCTCACACAAGTCCCGGTGTTAGTGAGGATACAAAGAAGATGATAGCCTCTATAGGTCACCTAAATCACAGTGTTCACAGCAGGACATGAAGCAAGCTACTTCTGCAGAGATGCTGGAGGGCCGGGACAGGGAAAGAAGAGGGAGTGGGGAAAAAACTTCTGTTTGGCTCAGCTGAGCACACAGGAGGGGAGCAGAAAGCTGCGCTGGGGAAAGGGCTGGTGCTGCACAGGCTGTTATCTCCCCGTGGGAGGGGAAATGGGGCAGAGCTTTGACTCCGGGCTTAACTTCAGTCTCTCGTCTCTCGTAGGGAGGCATGTTTGCTTTCTAACCTTCCTGCGGCCTGCTGATAACTCCCTACACAATACAGCCGCACAGATTGGCTTGAGAGGTTTTTAAGGAATTGCTGACCCTGATGCAAGCAGTACTGCTTGTGGCCAGGGATGGGGAAGAAGAGGAAAGAATGGTATCAGTTATTTGAGCTTTAAGACTCCGGCTGCAAGTTCTATCAAAGGAAATGACAATTAGGACGGAAAACAAAGCACTTGTAATTACTTTCATGGAAGTGTAGGGAGGAGGCAGAAATGTGGGTTTTACAGGAAAAAGTTTTGCTTGCTGAATCTTTTGGCCTGTTGGTTGCCAGAAGAAAGTCAAGAAGTTGGTGAACGATGGAGTGAAAGGGCGAGGTAGGGAGGGGAATGAATATGCTGCTGAACATGCCTTGTTGGTCTGTGGCAAACGGCCTGCGTACAACTGGTCACAAAGTGGTTGTAAAGACACTTCAGTAATGGGTTCGGTTCAGTTTGCATTACTGAGACTTCTGTTTCACGTTGGGTTGTTTTTTGTTGTTAACAACCACCTAAATGATGCAGGGAGAGAAATGAAAGCTGCCCCACAAGCAGCATGTGCTGCTTCTTGGAGGCTCTCGTGTAGTGAAAAACGTGGAGCTTTGGTTGTAGGCACATCTGATGAGAGCTTCAAGTTGAATGACTTAATGAAGCTCTTCTTGCAAAGCCAAGCCCTCTCGGTGAAGGTGGTTGCATATTGTCTAGTTACAAGATATTTACGAGGGAGGGAAGCACAGAGCACTTGCCCAATGTGTCTCTGGTGGCGACACTCTTTTCTCACTTAAGTGTAAACCGAGGAGGGTGCTTCTTTCCTTTCCCCCAACTTAAAAGGGTGAGGTTCATCTTGCCAAACTACAACATAACTATCTGCATGAGAGACTCCTTTCATAGTCACTAAAGAGGAGCAAACGCTTTTGGGCCGTGATTCATCTGCACTGAATTGGACATCTAAAAATACATTGGACAAACTGCCCTAAAAGTGCCTGTTTCTCTCCATTGTTTCTGCAGAGTTCAAACAATGAATGCCCGTGGAGGCATCTCTCTTGTAGCTGTTTAGTGTCAGGAGAGCTGAATCTCGGCCAAAGTGTCTCATATTCCAGCAGAGATTCTAGGAGGGCTCCTAGTGTCCTCATTTCGACCAGACCCGGCATCCGTGTAGGTTGCGTGGTGTAAGGTGGTGTGCCTGGAGGGCTTTACCCCAGAGCAGACAGCAATCTCCAGTTCAAAGCTTTCCTCCTCCCCTGGTCAATCATTGGATTCAGAACGGCTTTGGGGCTGGACCCACAGCGCCAGACAATCTTCTGCTATAAATAAGAGGCCGAAGGGGATTTGCAGAGTGGCTTTTTCAAGGTCGCACATCAGGTTAACGGCAGAGGTGGAAGCGATGAGGACGACTGGAGGCTCCCAGAGGTGTGTTCCTTCCCCTGCCTGTGCTCCTCGCAGCTGCCGTGCGATCTGCTGCTCTCCCGGGGCCGAGACCCCGGCGCTTGGTGGTGGACGGCACCCGGTAGGTACTCACCTCCTTTTCGTGGAAACTTTTTGCAAAATTATATAGGCTGTTACTCATCCTCCTTTCGTAGTCCTTTCTCTTCCAAAAATCGATAGTTCAGGCACATAGTTGGATTATTGTGTATCCACCGGGCTGGTGTGGGTGATTGTATGTGTGCTCTCCATCTGCAGCAAACGGCTAAACCTTGAAGGAGTAAAGGTGCTTCACTTCAGGCTCGCAGCAGCCTAAGGCAGCATGTGTGATTATTCAGTGGTGTTCAGATGATGTGCGGAAACTCTTTAAACTGACGTATCTAAAACCCGCAATGCATATCTAAATGCAAAGCTCAGGGAGCTGTGGAGCTGCCCAGGGAGCTGCCTTGGTCTCCTCTGAAGTGTTGCTGCTGTGGCATGGAAAAAAAAAAAATCACTGGCTCTTCTGGAGAAAGCCTAACTTAACCTACCTGGTTTACCTGTGCAGATAAGGATAAATTTCTTCCTGTGTGGAGAAATAGTTTACAGCAGAAAGAGCTGAATGTCCAGGGGGAGAATTTGTTGAAGGAATTTGCTTGTATAGAATTATAGAATGGTTTGGGTTGGAAGGGACCTTCAAGATCATCTAATTCCAACCCCCCTGCCATGGGCAGGGACACCTCCCACTAGACCAGGTTGCTCAAAGCCCCATCCAGCCTGGCCTTGAACACCTCCAGGGATGGGGCATCTACAGCTTCCCTGGGCAATTTGTTCCAGTGCCTCATCACCCTCATAGCAGAGATACGAAGTGCAGGCAAATACTGAGTGTTACGTAGATCCTGTGCACTTCTGATTTCAGACAAATACCTGAGCATTCTCCTGTCTTTTTTGAATGCTGAGAAAGAATGTGATAGCAGTGAAATAGAAAGAATGTGTTGTCTGAGCCAGGATTTGATTCCTGAAGTTCTGCTAAGGGGGTCTGTGGGTGAACTCCGAGAGGTGAAACAAATTACAGCTTGATCCCAGAGAGAACAACTGGGGAGAGGAGGGAAAGAGCAAACTATTAAATAAGAGCTGGGAGAAAAGCCAGTCTCCAAAAATAAACATTGAAGATCAATTCCAGGTATTTCCTGGTATTGTCATCCTGTTTCATCAACCACTTGGACTGTAACAAGCGGTTTCACAGTTAGCGGACTGACAGGTTTAGAGTTTGTTGTTTTTTGGTTTTGTTTTTTTTTTAAGAAAAAAAAGTGTCTGATAGATTGTTTGCGGTGTTGTTTCTTACGCAGAACTGGGTGGGATGTTGGTGATGAAATACCCCAGGGATGGAGAAAGCAGAGCTTGTTATTGTAAGAGGGAAGTAACAGCAGAGCCGGCTTTGTTTGGGGGGGCAAAAAATCTGAATTTTCTTCCCAGTTACATGCCCAGGGCACCGCAGCAGTTCCTAAGGGGGAGGAAGCAGATACTTGTGCAATGTAGGTGTGAACAAACACTGTTCCTGCAGAGCAGTTGTGTCTTAGTAGTGCTGTAGGTAGACTCGGAATGGCTTTACAGATATCATTTGCGGGTGAAAAGTTTGGAGGTGACTCTGAACGTGTTTCTTCTTGCAAAGGTTCTCAGAAAAGCCAGTTCAGGAGTTTACTGTACTGAAAGCCAGTGCGTGGATTGTAAGGAAATTGAGGCATATCCTGTTCCAAGGACTTGCCTTGGCGGTCACACGCCAGCTCGTTGCCGGAGTTTCGTCCTGGACGGTGACTCTGAGAGGGGCGTCTCTGCAAACCGTACAGAGCCGTGCCTCGGTGGGCTGGAGTTGGCTGGGGCGGCCAGACGTGGCTCGTGGCTTACCTCGCCTGCCTGGCCGTGGCCTTGCCGCGGCTGCCTGGCCCGGGAGAGGACGGTGCAGCAGCTCTGCTTGCGCAACGTGCATTATCTGTTGCTTGACTGAACTTGTCTATAAGTAACTTCTGTGTTAGTAATACTGCTGCCTTTCAGTGCGGGAGATGCACAGGGCTCGTGAGCATTCGTCCTGTTTTGTCTCTGTCGTAAGAAATCTGCATTCTCGCCAAAAGCATCCTGGATGGCTCTGTGATTCAGGCACTGATGAGGAGACACTGTTGTCCTGTAGTTGCAGAAGGGGAATGCATGAAATAAGCGAGGCATCCTCTAGTTTGGGCTATTTCTCATTTGGAGTCCTTGGCTTTGCAATTGCAACTGTATTTGTTTTTTGTTTGTTTTCATAGTGGGAACAGCTTATTCTAGCAGGTTACTGCGTAGCACCAAGTTCTTTCTCTTGGGTTGTTGATGTGCAGTTTGGCTGTTTGGTCCTCTTTGGCAACAGTACTGGTAAGAATAACAGTGTTTGGCCTGGTTTTCACTGTGCACAAAAATTTATTCTACAGGCTTGAAACTATGCTATAAATCAGAGATTTAGGTTTCTGTGGGTTTTTTTTTCCTACAGCAACTAATTATTTGAAAGCAAAAAGAAAGACATTTTATTTGTCTTGAGCAATAAACAAAAGTGCTTTACGTTGCAGAGCAGTGCAGAGGCTCTGCTGAGTTGCCCGAGCAAAGCGCTGGTTTTCTCCCGCAGCGGAGGGTCCCGCACAGTCACTGTGGGAGGCAACACCATTGAAAGGCCCTTTCCATGTATGCAAAACCGGCACAGACATGTGTACGTGCAGGCTGAGCTCGTGGAAAAGCTGCTTTGCCCACAAACCTTGGAGTGCACGGGACAGAAGGTGTAGAAACAAACAAAGAGCCTGACTAGCACTTGGGGGGGATTTTTCAGCAGGAAGAATTATATGGACGTGAAAAACTCGCTCTTCGGCGAGGCGGCCCCTCCAGGTGAGAGCGGAGGTGTGCTGGGGAAGGGTGGTGGTTTGCATCGCTGGAGCCTCAATTGGACACGCTTGAGAGAGAAGCTGATGAATTCACAGCTGCCAGGCTGGGACCTATCATTTAAATTGTAATTTGCCCTTCAAATTTTGGCAAGCTTCGTTTGCCGTTTGCTTGACAAATCTCTCTTTTGTGTCCTCCTCCTTCCCGCGTAAAACAGCAAGCGCTGCTGGAGAGAGCTACTTGTGGTAGATTCCTCTTCTCTGCTATATTTAGTGATCAAAACAAGTTCGTGATCTTTACAGGAATACTGCCAAAGCAGATAGGTTTAGCATGAGACATGCCCTTTTCTCTTTTGGCTCCCAAATACACATTGCGTTTTGCTTTCCTCCCCTTTCCTGACACCGTCAATGGCTCTGTCTGCGGCGCTCTGTTGTGCAAACATTGCGCTGCCGCTTCCAGTGATTTGGCTCTGTAAGAACAAGTCCCCGCTTTAGTGAAAACTCCCGCGTTTAGATTGCCGCTACCCCTACCTTTCCCTTTTCTTAATTTCCTGAAAGAGCAGATTACTGCTCTTCAGGAAGATCTTTCTGAACAAGAACAGCATTATGATTTAATTGAGAAACTCCAGGCCTTTTACTGCTTAGGCGAGCTCCGCTCAACAGAATAATCTGTTTGTTAACCATCTGACTGTTTCCTTTATTTGGGGAAAAAGGGAATTAGGAAGGCAGTGGTAAGGAAACATTTGTGTTCCTTCAAAGGCAGAATATTACTAGGAGCCTGATTCTCATTAATATCATGTCATTAATCCAAAGCAGGTGTAGTTATTACATACTGCTATTTTAAATACCTTTTACACCATGTAAAGCGGCTGCAGTGTTAATGAGAAGCTGGCTGTGAGTCTCTGTTAAAACACTAACCAAAGAATTTCAGTTGCAATCCAGAGGAAAGAAAGAAAACATTCGTAAATAAAAGAAAGAACTTCTTGCTTGGTTAAAGCGGGCAGCCTTGTCCAGTTCGTTCTGATGAGGCAGTCCCCGGCGTGAGAGTTCAGCTTTCCCGGACTGCAGGCTGTTCCCTCCCCCTTCCTTTCCCTTCTCAATTGTAAAAACTGCCTCAGGGCCAGGAAGCGCGGAGGAAGGGGTACGACACGAGGAGCTGTGCGCAGCCCTTCGCTTTTGCGATGGGAACTGCACGCCTAAAGGTCAGAGGTCTGTCTGCGCCCCGCGGCACCGGGACTGCTGCGGCCACGCTGCGCCCTTTCCCCTCGCCGAAAGGAGGCCAGGCAGAGCGTGGCTACTCAGCGCTGTGCCTGGCTACCGGCCTCGCCTGAGCCCAGCTAGCCGGGGCAGTGGGGTCAGATAGGGGCAGCTTTCGTGTGACAATGGAGAAAGCCTTGCAGGAGTGAAGTGACAGTAATTGTCGTCTTGTGCATGCTTTCCTCGTTAACCAAGTGGGTAGGAAGAGGTCGTGTTTATGCGCTGGATGTGCTCCCCAGGTGCAGCACAGATCTTGAGCCAGCTTGTGTTTCTCATGTTGTTTTTACGATAACCCTTCCCCGCAGCCCCGTTATCTGCGGGAAGTGGCCTTGGGGCTGCGGCACGTCTGGCGCGCCGGCCGGGAAGCGTGTGAACGACCCCTGCTTTGGAAAAGCTTTTCCATTCTGGCCTTGTGGCAACACGCCGTATAAATGGCTTTTTGCACATAGTTGGAGGCTTCTGGGCATTGCACAGGTAGATTTGGGGTGAGATGTGCTTATGGGCTGTGTGTGTTGGAGGTTGAATTGTCATCCAAACCCTTGACTTTGATGGAGCCGTGAAGTCACCATAGTATTTTCGGCTTCCTGCATCGCAGTGTACCCTGGGGTGATTGAGGGGCATGGATGGCATCAACCTTCTGAGCCTCCAAGCATTCATTGCTCTCCCTTTTTACATTAGCAACTGTGATTTTGAGTTCTGAGCGGTTCTTGTTTTTATTAACGATGTGGGAAAACTTGGAAACCAGCTGGAAACTGAATGTTTTCTCCAACTTTAGTAAGTATGCTTCGGCACTGCGTTTCCACTTGGGAGTAGATAAATGTGAGATAGGCTCTTATTCTGAGGGCAAACAAATGCCTCGTGCACCTCCATGGCTCAGCTTTTGTGAATGTACAAACAAGGCGCAGCTCTGTTAATAAAGTATTTTTGTGTGTGTGTGTTAACAGCAGTGGGGAGTCAGTGCAGTTTTCAAACTGTGCAATTGTACCAGGATGACTGATATATTACCACTCCAACAAAAAAAAGAAGGTCAAGAAAGACACTTTCCAAACCACATCTTTAAATTGGTTAATGCATTGAGAAGATCCATTGTGCTTCTGTAACAGGAAGTATTACTGATGTGTAAATCAAAGACAAACCAGCAACGTTTGCTGGCCTTAAAAAGTGGTGTGGCTTTTGTATACTCATACTCTTGTCCTGGCACATTTTCAGAAATTATAAATAGATCACTGGGAAGTCCCTGGATAACAAAAATGTGCTGCTGCTTGTTGTCATAAATAAACTAATAAGAGATGTCTTGATCTTGCAGCTCTTATTCTTTGGAGGAGTCCCTACTTGTGCATATAGTTTCAGTGTGTTGGTTCACCCGAGAAAAGCCTATTTGTGTGGCAATGGGGCGTAGCTTTGTGTCCATCTCTTGCAGACCTAATGCTCTCTGGGCTTGGTTCTTTCTGAGCAGAGTTGTTCAGCCTTTTCCAGGCTTTTCCCTGTTCGATTTCTTCATCTCCAGCTACTGATAGCTTAGGAAGACCCACGGCCAGACTTGTTTCAGCATTATCCCAGGCAGTGCAGAGTTTCTCTAATGCCACATGCTGTAATACCACTTATTAAAGGACTGGCTGATACCTGTCTGACTACTGGAGGGTATTATGTAGGATCAGGCGGCTATAGCCTCTTTTCCCTATCACCTTCAAAGCGATGCAAACCTAATGGAAGCCTTTTTCTTCCTTCAGGAAAGTGCAGAGAATGTGCCATTATTGCTTACTGGATGACGAGAAATATTTTTTTTTCTGCCAGACAGGGAGAAGTCATCAGCTCCTCAAGTGCGGGGAGTCAAGGTAGACCTGTCAATGGTGCTGTCCTAATTTTTCCTACCTGAGAATCTGGCTTTGAAGGGAAGGGGATCAGTATGTCTGCTGTGTGATCCCATTCCAGCTGCGGACCTGTATGCAAGCTGAGATCGCCCACAAGAGCAATGTTGGCAAGCATTTTAAATGTGGAAGGGATGAACTTCAGTCTGGAATCTTTTAAGAAAAGACAGGGATTTAGAGTAAAGATCTTGGAAAATGCATGCTTTTAATAGACCTTCCTCCCCACTCCTGTCACTGGGTGAAAAAACGGTGAAACCCTTCTAAAGGAAATGTTGAGGAGAAAGCATGACCATCAGACTGAAGTGCTGTGTAAACTTCTCTGGCTTAACAGAGGTGTGACTACATCAGAAGTGAGGGGAAAGGAAAGTACTGTAAAAAAAATCAAGAACTCAAACCAACTTGATGTAAGTGTTTTCTGTGATAATTCTTTAGGTCATATTATCATGATTTGGATCCCAACGATTTGCCTTTAGGGAGGCTGTGACAGACTTACAAAAAAATAGTTTACCAAAAGAAGGCGGTTCAGCAGCACTTTGCAAAGCTGAAAACTTGCACTTCTGAATGTTACTGCTTCTTTCTGAATGTAAAATAAACTGAGATCTTTGATAATAGCCAAAAAGGAAAAGGGTCTTCGGTCGGTCTACATTGTGGAGCTCTACTTCCTTTGGACTAGTTCACCAAAGATAAAAATCTGCCGTTTCTGTTCATGACGTTGGCTCAACTGAACACATGAGTAATAATACTCCGTTGCTAGGAACAGACTTCAGTTTACATGTAGAGGCCTCTATGGAGGGAAAGTCTTTTGAGTCCCTGAGTAGGTCATAAATAATCAGTGGCACTTCAAAGGAGGAAAAGTAAAAACAAGCGGTTGGAGATGCCATGCAAAGATGTCTGTAATTCCTATTGCAACACCAGTGGAAAGCATGTAGCCAACATAATTGGGAAAATATGGGGCATGTGTCTACAAAGGCAAAACCAATGAAGTAGGGATTTACTAACTGGGTTATAATATTCAGCTACCTCTAGCTGGGCTTGTTTGGAAGGTACCTGCTGCATTCAGGTTTAAGGAGTGCACATCTGAGCTAACTTCATGCCATATGATTTTCCAAGATTGGCTTATGGGGAGGGGTCTGAGGGTGCATCTGTACAGCAGGCTGCGGCACGGTGTAGGGGCATGCAGGAGTTAGCTGTAAACTCAGAGACTGCAAATGCTCTTACCTGGGACGGTATGGAAATCACGCCAACTAGTTTGCTGTGCTTCCTAATTAGTGTGCACAGCTGTTTTATAGAAGTAACCTTAAATAATTGATAGGACAAGAGGAAATGGCGTCAAGTTGCGCCAGGGGACATTTAGGTTAGACATTAGGAGAAACTTCTACACTGAAAGGGTTATCAAAGACTGGAACAGGCTGCCCAGGGAAGTGGTAGAATCACCATCCTTGGATGTATTTAAAAGCCATCTAGATATGGTGCTCAGGGACATGGTTTAGAAGTGGGCCCAGCAGAGTTACGTAACAGTTGGACTTGATGATCTTAAAGGTCTTTTCCAGCCATAATGATTCTATGATTCTATGAAATGCACATTTTATATTTTAACTGTAGTTACGTGCATTGTTTTGAAAATGGCAGTGGTTTCACCACAGAGGAGCATACTGTATAACTGCTATTTTTTTCATATGATGAAATCTTACCATGCTCGGTACTTGGAACAGCTGAAAGGTTTGGAAACCACCCTGATCCAAACTGTAATGTTAAGACTGTGAAATCCTTGCTAACGAATCCTCCAAATCCACCTGAAACATTTTTTTACCCCTTTCTTCTGAGACAAGAATGTTCTTATGAAGACCCTGCGTAAGAAGAGCATCTCTTAGGTCTCATTGGGACTTAAGTCTCACTGGAGACATGCTATTTAAATCAGTGTCGTCTATTCTCATTATGAGATCTCTTGAATGGGAAGCTTGGGTATGTTTATTTTCATGTTAGTTTCTTGAGATTTCCAGTCCACTACCTGCTTTTAGGTTTCTGTCTGTTGATGTGCCTATGTCTGTGTGTTAATACCCAGTACAGTTTTTAATCTGGTGGCTAATTTCAGCTGAACTTGGGAAAGGAAGAGAGATCTGAAGGAAGCGAAGTTGAAATTACGTGATATGACTGTGCTGATCTAATTTCCACCTATGTTTTTAGGTGCCCATTGTGGGAACAGCTGGAGAGGGAAGAGAAAAAGTACTCTACCCACTAGAGGAAAGCCTGGGTTTGAGTCTTATGAGTGCCCTTATCATGGGAAAAGCTTTTTTTGATAGTTGAACCATTTGAGCTGCAGGTTGAGCCCAGGTGGTCAAGAATTTACTTCTTTGGAGAACACCAAGGGAAAGCTTTTCTCTCGAGGAGGACATTTGCAATGCACCTTTCTTGTGTGACTTCTCCCATGCTGAAGAAAAGATGAGCGCATACAACAGCTCTGATGCAATTCACATAAGTTAATCAACAGGAAACAAATCCATTGGAAACAAGGTCCCAGCATTCCTGGAACTCTCTCTTTGGCTCTGTGAGACTTTACAGGTTATTCCAAGGTGTAAGCAGTTAATGCTTTCCCGTATTAATGCCAGACTCTCCAGAAAAAGGGAAAGACAAGGTCATTTTCTTCACTTTTGGTTTTATCCCCACTGGAAAGGCATGGTGTCGTTTGAAAAGATTTGATTTCCTTTCAACACGATGGGTATACATTTAACGGTTGTCCAGCATTTCATGGAAATGAAGGATTTGGTTTAGCTTTGCAAGTTTGTTCAGTTGTTATGAAACAAAACAGTCGATTTAAATACGAAGTAGAAAAGATGATTGTTCCTAATGCCTATGTAAAGCATTGCTAAGCAATCTTACCAATAGCTTGACAGTTTTATACTCTTCAGAGGTTGATATGATATAGTTACACTTAATATGCTTTATTTGAATGAAATTGGGGGAGGGGGGAAGGGCAAAGAGACTATCATATTGTCCCTGTATAATCCCTTCTCAGACAATCTGTACCTTGTACCTTTTAAAGAATACTAATCCTTGCAGGTATGTCCTCCAAGAGTGTGTGTGTGTCTCCCTTTCAAAGCAGCTGTGCAGTCTTCTGTTGGGGCAGGGAGGGAATCGGAGGCGGGGCAAAATGTGTGTGATGCGTTGAATGGTGAACAGAGGGTTTCAGGGATGTGAAAGCTTTAGCATAAACTTACCTTGTATCAGCTGCACATTTTTACAATCTGCACTGTGGATTCGTTGAGTGGATCCTGGGTTTAAAAAAAAATATTAAAAAAAAAATCCCCTCCTTTTGGGAAGGAGGCCTTAATTTGACCTTAAAAGGGAATAGGAGCATATGCTTTTTTCATTTATACATGTTCTATGATCATGTACCATATTTTAAGTTAATTAAATAACTTAATTGAAGTTCATTAATGCTTTAAAGCTTAACATATTTTCTGCTTTAAAATCCTGGAAGTTTTATTAACCTCAAGTAGTGCCACGCTTAGAGCTCTGAACTGAGATTGGGGTCCCATTGCTTGAAGTGCAGTACAAGCGCACAGAAGGAGACGCTATGTACTGTGTGGTTGCTGTAGCTGGCAAGGGATGGGGACAGAGGAGGAACAGTCACAGAAAAGTTGAAAATACATTTTGTTTTGTTTATGAAACTTCCATTAATACTGTTTGTGGCTCTTGCATATCTTCCTGTTATTATAGAGGAATTTTAATGCCAAATCCCACTCCCTTTCTGTGGACTATGCTCCCAATGACTTGAGCATCGTGCAAGTTAGGTCAATATGACTTGGCTCTGCCTATGTCACCATCTCAAATTTGGATGCATTAAGGTCAATCAGATTTGTGTGTTTTCACGGTTTGGGGATTTTGTTCTGCTTTTGTGCCTTTGAAAGACAATCTTAAATAATGTTTAGTTTAAAATAAAATGAAAAAAAAAAAGAGAATAAACTTGTGTTAAAGAGGAAAAGGGCGTGCATTGCCGCTGATGTTGAGTGCATGCTCCAGAACAACAGGAACGTACGTACATACATAGTTTTGGGGACATCTTGCTTGTAGGTTATGCTGATGTGGCAATGGTGGGTATCTACATGTGTGTTTCTAGTCCTATCTGTCTTCCTTTACACCCAATTTGAGTTATAACTTTAGGTCCAAATTCAGGCAGGCTCATTGATTTCACCTGTGGATTCACTGTTGCCCAGGATTTACTATTTCTTAAATATCTCTGAAGGCTTACAGTTGGCCACTGGAAAATTCCAGGTGGAGAGAATGCAACTAACTCTCCCTGTGTCCTGGGAGCAGAAAGCAACAGATTTAATTATGTGGTCTGGATTTTGCTTACATACTCCCCATTTGGGTCTGGCTGCTAACTTAGTAGCCTTCAAGGTGGCAATCGCACACTTGAATTCAGGACATTCAGGGATACCCAAAAGATATTAAGACTACCTGACATTTTGCATTTGTAGACTTAGGTTTTGTATTGCTCTTGAGAGAAAAAGGAAGGAGTTTCCCAGGAAAGATTGCATCGCCTTGGGCATAGGCAGAGCCGCTGGGAGAACTGGATTCTTGCTCAGCCCTTGCCCTCGCTCAGTTCCTGTGAGATGCTCGCCCTGGCACTTAAACTCCAGTTTTTATCGGTGGTAGATAACTGCATGGTTATTTTTTGGTTGTCTGACTTGAGATTAGTATTTCTAGCTTGAGAACAGAGGACTTCTGAGAGCTCTTCAGGGTTGGAAGTCCAAGTGTCCCTTTAATAAAGGCAACCGCTTTATAACAATTCCAGTCCTAAAATCACATAAAGCCTTTGTGCCCGTTGCCTGTATTGGGAGGCTTTGTTAGAACCCAATATTTAGAAATCTTCTGATTTCCATTCTAACATCAAGGTATGACTTATTTCTATCATCCTGGTCTTGTGTCTGCCAAAGATCAAATGAGTCCTTTTCTTCCTCTCTTTGCTAGGCTAAGCAAGCCAAAGTCCTGTAAAATATTTTTTCTCTTTTCTTTGGTAGTCTGTTTAGCTTTCATCTTTACCTGCCTCAGTTAGAACTCCCTTTTCTTGAATCTGATGCCTTGAGTTTTAGTTATAAGTTGTTGGTGACTTGCAGAAACACTGTGTACTCACTGCAGCAGTTGGAATCAGTGCTTCAGCCATATGAACTAATATCTATTTCTCTGGAAAACCAGAGTCAAGTTAGCAACTTTTTTTCCCTTTTTTTCTCTCTGTGCCTTTGCTTGTCATCAGTAAAACGATGTCCCATGGCAGGGGAGTTGGACTTAGATGATCTTTAAAGGTCCCTTCCAACCCAAACCGTTCTGTGATTCTAAATGTGGTCAGTAACCCCTGATCTCACATAGATGCTGTAAATGTGAATTGATTGATGTTTGTGAAGCGGTCAGATGCCGGGATGATGAGTGCCATAGAAAATCTTGCGAGGACTTAATAATGCTGTCATCAGAGCAGCTCTTGGATAAAGCACAAGGACACACATTGTTCCGGGTGAGGAAAACAAAATATTGAATAGCTCCTCATTAAACACATGTTGTCTTTTCTGTGCAGTGAGGGAGACGGGGAGTGAGGAAAAACAGTGTATAGTGGAGTAAACAAAGGCTGCCTCATGATTCATATGCACAAGGGACCGAATGTAAAAATTTCTCTGGCATTCTTTAATGTTGTATTTCCTTAGTCAGATATTCATGTGCTTTATTTCGACATATATGCTTGTAGATGAGTTAATAATATATGATGTGTAAATCCTAGTACTTCTGATGAGAAGGTTACAGTTATTTAGGCAACAAAGTTTGTTTAAAGTGAGCTCTTATTTAATTTTCAGCTTTATTTCTTTTTTGAATTTGTTTAACTTGTAAGTTCTTGATAAAAACCAGTCTGTATCTAAGTATCCAGTTTTTCCAACAGCGGCAGATTGAACAATATCGCTACTGCGGTACCAGAAACAATGTTAGACTTTTAAGAAAGCTACAGCATATTGTTCACTAAAGTTGCATGAGAGATAGGGGAGGTATCCAGGGAGCGGAAAGTGGAGGAGTTGGAAAAAGAAAAGTCCTTCATGGGGGATGAGGAGTAACAAAGGTACCAGACAGAGACAGCAGTTGTGATTATTCTCGTGTGATAACCACTGCTTTTTCATTTCATCTTAATCTTTGCGTATTCTGCCTAAATTGTTTCCATTCCGCAACAAGTATCTGGACAGGAAGAGGTATCTGAAAAGTACAAAGATTTAAAGAAAACCTTGGAGGTTTGGCAGCAATAAATCTGCAAAAGGCACTGTGAGCCTTTGTCAGCCTGGCTTTCTCAAAGAAAATAACTGTCTTTGAAAATTTCCGAATCCTAGTGCTTTTGATTTCATGGCAAGACAGGCTGGGATCCATGGTTTGTGTTGTAGAGTACTGCTGGCCACCCTTACAAGGGACCAAAACTCGGATTCACGCAGTAGGAACATTTGCTTTATTCTGTATGAGCTAAGGAAACAGCCTACTGAGGGAAGAAATCCCAAAACAAAGCACGTCTCTGCGCACACTTGAGCATCTTTGATATCATCAGTTTTAACATAAAACTGTACTGATTTTCTTCTTTTTTTTTTTTTTTCTTTTTTGAATAATTTCAGTTTGGAAATTGATTAAAGAATCTCCATAGGATTTAATATGGCATCAAAACAGTCATCTCCCTCAACAGAGGAGCAGGCTTCCTCCGAAATAGATGATCTCTATCTATCGCTGCAAGGTAAGTTACTGTAGTTTTTGTGCCTTTTTAGTGCAGATTTTTGGCAAAAATCTGTGACTGTACACAAGTTGAAGGGAATTCTGAGAAACCTGTTAAAACTAGTGTTATGACCAGTGTAGTTAGTTCATGTCTGTGCTTCTTTGTGGATGTTTCTGTGTTTCATGAGAGCCGCTTCAGCAGTGAAATGAAAGATAACAGCTCTCGTAGTACTTTCTCATGGTATTTTCAGAGCTGTTGCCTTTTTTGGTACAGATGTGCTCACTGGTTCATACGCTTTGCTACTCAGAATACCGTAAACTGTTTTCAAGGGAACTGCCAGCATGAAAAGTTATGCCATTTCATTAGTTTCCTTGTTTTCAATTTGCTGACAATTAGTTGGTTGCATTAAGCTGTCTTAATGAGGCTATTAACTACAGTACTGTTTTGTTTTATTTTATTTTATGTGTTTTTGTGTTCTTACTGCTATATCCCCTGCACGTGTAGAAAGACAGCTTGTGGCCAAGATAAGTAGAAAATTTTTGTGGCTTCTAGACAAATTTTGTACAGGTCAGAGTCTTTTATCCTTACTTGCAATGAGTTATAACTTGTTAAGCAAAAACTCACTGGCTGATTTTTAATTGTTTCAATTTAATGGCAGCTACCTGAACAGTTAGGTAATGAAGAGTGCATAAGAGCTGGCCTCTCAGATAGGCTTTTTGGGTTTTCCTTAATCATGTGTTGAATTTTCTTCTATAAGAATTTCCTGGGAAGACTGATTTTTTTTTTTTTTTCCTTTAAGCACATTCATGAAAACATTCATGGTGGCTCTCAAGGAGGCTAGTCCAGGCAGCAGGACTAGCACTGCTGGGAAGCCTGCCTTCAATCTGTTTAGGGCCTCATTAGTCTAGGATGGATGGGCTAAGTCAGAGCTATTTCCTTCTAGCTCACTTGCAAAGAAATTACTATGGTGCTTAGTGGAGAGAAAATATGTTTAAAACAGATGGTGCAAAAGAATATTCTGCCAAGTCACTTTTACGATCCGTGTTTGCACTAATATTGTCATTGAATCCATGTGTTGTTAACAGTGGTCTAAAGCCAAACGTTTTTACTAGTGAATTTTCTTTCGTTTTGCTTCAGTATGACATTTTCAGGAGGTCAAACAAAAACTCTAGCAGACAGGAGCTAGTCTGACTGTTGCACCAAGCACAGCTTGTCAGACCCGTATTTGCTGCGCCAGTCAAACTCAGCCTTCAGTAGAAAGACTGAGGTGGCTGTCGTCATGAAACGGGTTTGGAAAACGCTATCTAGCTTTAAGGCAGAGGATGCTGAATTAAAGTTACATGGGATTTTAGAATAGGGTTTTATTTTGAAATAATCAAGTAATCATGCTATTTTCTGAAAAGTCAGATTGGTGTTTCAGTGTCGAATAACAGTAGGGGTTTTTGGTCAATATCTCAGCGAAAGAGCCTTGCTTATTAAAATTCAAATGACTAAATTATATTTCTTTGCTGTAATAATTTGAGCTCCTAGATTATGCTGGAATGAACACACTGCAAATCTGGGGCCAAGCTGTATGTGCCTGACCATTGTAAAACATCCGGAGACATCCCTTAGAAGTGACATAAGCAATTTTTGTAATGATTAAAGATGCAACAGAGGTACAGACACGTCCTATGTATGGAACTGTGATGCTGCAGCATCTGCTCTGGGTCAAACAAGCAAATGGCGACACAGCTGTGATGAAGCATGGAAGACACATTCCCTGACATGACATATAGACACCATTAGTAACTCTACCTGCAGATCTGTGGTAGCAAAGGTGAAATAAGAGTAATAGGATCATTGAAGGAAGAGAATTTTTTCAGTAATAGGACTCTTTGGATGAGATTTGCAAAGCAGCCAGAGACGTTGATTACTTTAAATCTTCAGGTTCACCTGGAGAAGTTTTAGAGAAATCTCAGATTCAAGGGATGGCTGCTTATAACTATTAGAAAAGCAGCTTACTTTTTGGGTGATTAAAGATGGATGTAAAACTGGTTATGATCTGCTTTTCAAATTGTTAAGGTATAGCTTCAAAGAGTATGGCCACGAGTGTACGATGCACAGCATAACAGGAGATACGCATAAATAGTTGTCACAGAAGATAAAAGTAGGAGTGGGATCTAGTCTGGATTGCTCATATTTTAGTCTACATTTATATTCTTTGTGATCCAATCTTCTATTATTCTTGAAAGGCATCCAGCAATGATAGAGCACTTGCCTAGTCTGGTTAATTAGTACAAGATCAACTTAATGTGCCACTCAGTTTGCTCGTATAACTTTGTGAAGTTATATGCCTAAAAATGTAACAAAATAGTTTTGGGGTTTTTTTCTTCCATACCATGGGTAAAACCAAACACTCATTTTAGGTATGTTTGACTGTGATTTAAGTCACAGTCTTCTGTGAGGAGGACAGCACTTTTGGGGAAAAAAAAGAAGGGAAGAGGGGAAGAAGAACATCCTTAAAATAATTAGTGGAGAGGTTACTTCTTAGCAGCTCTAATTATTATAGAAATCCTTTTAAGTTAATGCCAGTGGCTTAATATTGTAAAAACCTGCTTTAGTGGAATTTCTGTTAGTGAGTTTTTAGGTAGAAGAGTGTTCAAGGATGAACATTCACTTTCATTAATAGTGTTCGGCCTAGAAGGTGCAGTAAAGAAAGTCACTGGAAAATAGGTAAAAATGTAACTTTGTTCCCAGTGTGTCTGTCTTTTCAGCTAAATATTTTAGGGACATTTAATGAAGCTTGAAAAACATGAAGAAAATAGGTAAAGAAATGAAAGTAGCATAGTTTCTAGTGTTCCCATCTCCAGACATTTTCAAATGATGAAGCTAGTCACAAAATCACGAGGCTGAAGTAAAAAGCTGCAAGAATATAAACCCTTACATATGTGTCTTTTCAGATTTATATATTGCTCTTTAACCTTTTCCAGTTTTCAAGCTGATCTCCACAAACAAGAGAGTAATAGTTACCACCTTCCCTCCCTGCCAAGACAATTGAAATTGCTATGAAATTGCATGATGTCAGGACTTGGGCTCCTTCCTTGCTGTTCTTTTTTCCTTCCCTCTGTCCTAGATGTTATAATAAAATTAAATCAAATTAAGGTCAACATTATCTGTGCCCTTTCCTCCAGCAACGCTCTTTTCTCCCAGTTTTCTGATGCAGCACAACTTACAGCAGCTATAAAGCTGGTTTGTGTCCTTGCACAGCCACCTAGAAGTGCAGGTGAAAAAAATGGAACTGGACCTATTATGGATATATACAATGGGCAAATATTTAAGGGAAGAGTTTCTCCTGCCAGGCAGGCTGCAAACATCTTGGTGAACAGAGGATGCTTGCCAGAGAGATGCTCCATTGCGGCGTGTGGACCATCTTTGAAACCTGAAGTCACTTTTGTTGCAGGTACGGAGGAGCTCAGGGCTTGGCTGGCAATGAGTAGGAGAGAAACAATGCAGGAACCCTGCCCTGTGTCTCCTCCTCCCATAGCTTCCCTCCCAGCATTGCGCTACAGGGCTGGCCCCGTAGAGGTGTCCAGCCTGGTGCTCAGCCTTCTGTAAATGGAAGAGGCACAGTGGGTCCAAAATTGTTATCAGCTAGCTGAGCTGAGGAGGTGTGTCCCTCCTTTGATAAGAGAAGAACTTCATGGCAATGTTTTGAGAAGTGTAGGAGGTATGACTGCTCTTTGCTGATGAGTCTGAGTGCGGAATTGCAATGAGGGGAATGTGCAGTCACTTGGGTTGTGGATAGGTGGCTACAGCAGAAGCTGAATAGGGTTTGTGGTGTTCTGGAGTGGGAATATTTTTTGCTTTTGGGATGTAAATCTGTTTACCTGTGGGAGGATCCAACCTCAACTTTCCCTCCCATGCACAAGTCCTTCCCCTTTCTTCCCCAGGACAGCAAACAGCCCCTAGGTGTGGTGTTTCCCACCAAGCCTGAGCAGAGCTTTCTTTTCCCTTTTCTTTCCATGCTTGCTGAGCTAATTCAGACAGAAGAGAGTGTGTTTTAGCTCTCGGAGTTTGGGACATGTACTTAGTCTTTCACTGTTTAATTAACTGCAGAGGTCCCAAGTTTTGGCTCTGCTCATTAATCCATGTGCATGTTACTGTTTATTACTGTAACCCAAAGGATGCTTATATAAGACCGTGGCTGCTAAAACTGTTTTTGAAGAGTGCTTAATGATATAAATGAATTATGCTATTTTTATGCAGTTATGTCTAAGCCTTTATGAATGATTTCAGCTGAAATTGAACATATGGTGGTATGTATGGATAGATTTTGTTGTGCAGCTTGCAGTAGATTGCACTCATCTCCAAGTAAAGGAGGATATCTCTCTGAGATCCGCTTAATTCATCCAGAGGTCAGGTAAACTCCTAATTCTTACCCAGCTTTTTTTGTTGTTGTTGTTCTAGCTGCATGCCTCATCTGTTGGGGCCAATATGTTATGACAGCTACACTTTTTTTTTCTTTAACCAGAATGATAAAAAAAATCCATTAAATGTTTATTATCATTTTTCAGGGGTGACTTTTACATATTCGAAGAGCTCCCATAGGAGCTGCACTGAAATTTATGCCCTGTTTATGCTGCCTGCTGCCCGGGTGAGGAGCTGGTCTGCAGTTCCCTTAACTGCGTGGCTTTGTGGCATGTGACAGGGCTGATGGCACTGGGGAGGCAACTGACACATGAGACTGCCAAAAAAAACCCCCAGTCATGGGTATCTTTGTCTGTTTGACATACCTAATGAAAGAAATAGATTGTATAGTTGTGTACATGTGTTCCCTGCTAGATAAATTTCAATTTGTTAAAGGCGTTATCAGGTGCATAACTGGTTAAAAACTGGCATTAAAATGCCTAAGGAGTGAATGGCTTCTGAGGCACTGGTATAGGGCACTGAAGGCCACTTACATTCAAATCCCTGCTTCACCATGGATTTTCTTTAAAATGCTAGAAAAGCCACTTAAGCCATTATCTTTACAAGTATGTTGATATCTAAATGATGAGACTTAGTACCTTTAAGTATTTAACCTGCAACCTCTGTCTATGCCCCCAAGTGCTGCAGTGCCTCACTTCATGGGCTGTTGTGGCAGTAAAGACAGCGTGGATTGTGGGCAGAGCTGCTCCAGGATCCTGGCAATTAGAAGAGCAAAAGTGTTTAAGAAAGCCAGGAGGGCAAAACTCAGTGTGAACAGGCTTCCTGAGTTAGCAGCACTTTTGGTAAATGGGATAATTTGCTTTCAAAAGGAAAATGAGGTTGAAAGGAATAGCGTAGAAAGTGAAGTTTCCACTTGTCACACAGACATGGTAGTAGTTAATATTTATATGATATTTGGATTTGAAAAGATGCATTCCTGTAGAAATATTTTCATCACCTTCATCGGGCTTTGGATAAACTTCTTAATCTTGACAAAAAAATACTGTGTTTGTTTTTAATTGCTTAACACCATGTTGCTGAACATAAAGGCTGGAAATAACTCTATTCCCCGCTTTCCTGTCTGCAGAAAATGAAACTGTTACTGGGTGGAAGGGCAGAGTCTATATAAAGGGCTCCGGGGTGAATTGCTCATACTTTCCCTGGGTTGGCAAGTACTTAACGGTTCTTCTGATAGTTCCTATCATTTACAGCATGTACGTGCTTGGTGTTTTAGTTCATACCAGCAGTGGCTATCTTGAAGGAGCTCTCCCAGTTATCCCCGCTGACCATGCTTTGGTTCATTTTGCTGAGCCGTCAAGGGAGCATGGAAACAGTTATTTTGGATGAAACTGAAATAAATGCCCCATACCATGGCTGTCTGCAGGCATTCAGGCTAGAGCTAGTCCAACACAACCTTTCTTCCCTACACACATGGTGGGTATGCTACGTCCTGAACACTGGATCTTTTGATCTAATTATCTGTTCCTGTTGAGCTGCACTGCTTGCTGCTGTAGACATAGCCTCGGCTGACCTGAATGGTGAAAGGAAGATATAAAAATATCATACACAAGAGGTAATTCCTTCTGGCGAAACAGAGATGGGAAGATGACAGACAGGCTTGCACTCGTTAATTTCAAATAATTGTTTAAGAAAGTTTTTTTTTTAAAAAAAGAAAAAATGCTGCACAGTTGTAAATGGTTCACTGACAGTGATGCACTGGTCTTCGTGATAGAAGAAAACCTCTTTGCTGTTTGGTGACGTTGTTTGATGAGCACGGACAGACAGCCTACATGTGTTCTGCCACGGTTTCCTTCTCCCAGCTCCCTGCCGAGGGAGGAGACGGTGCTTTCCTGTGAGCTGCCATCTCCAACCTTGGGAAGGAAGGCACGAAAGGCAACAGAGGAGAGGAGATTAAGTCTGGCTTTTCTGTATCACCGTTAAAGGAAGGCTGAGAGTAAAACCGTGGCTGGCAGCGCGCCTGCCCTCTTTTTCCTCCTGGGAGAGTTCAGCGCTGCCGTGGTCCCTGCCATGTCCCCATGCTCCATCCCTTAGTGATTACTCTGGTTTGTAGCACTTGTTGATAGCTCATTACTGGATAAAACAGTCATTGTCCAGCAGTGTGTATTGATTCTCGGCTAGCCTACGTGACACACTGCTTCTATGTGTTATTCCTCCTAAAGAGTTGTTCTGAAGATTAGCTTTAAAACACAGAGCGAAATGTGATAGATTTTGGGTGTTTTCAGATTAGCAGGTTCTTATTTTGTTCTCTCAGATCCACTTTTTGGCTTGATGAATTTTGGCCCAATGTGAAGGAATGATCAGGGTTTTTTGATGCCTTTTTTATTCTGGGTCAGTGACATTTGGAAAACTAGGGCAAGAGAAAACCAAGGTCACTTAGAGTCCTATAAAAAGGCCTAACAAAGAATCCATTCATCCTCATAAAAATAAAAATCCGTATTAATTAAACACGTGGTAGAGATAAGAATTTGAGAGCTTGATTAAATCATTAGTGCCTCTGAGCAGTAGAGTCGGAGGGGAGCTGGGAGGGAAAACACACTCAGCCTGAAAATTGCAATAAAACTGCCTGCCACAGTGCCAGAAGCACATCTGTACTGAGCTGTGTGTTGTGTGGTCTGGATGGAAGCAAAGTGACTGCTGCACTACAGTCCGGGGAAATGTTGCCAAGCACGGAGTTTTGTTATTAATTCAGGAGAGGATTTTATTATTATTATTATTTATTTGGGTAGGAAAATAAGCCACATTGCATCTGAGGCGGCAGCTGCTTGGAAGGCAGCCCTCTGGGTTGCACTAGGCAGCAGCTGTAGCCCGGGGAGGGTGTAAGGTGTGCTTAGGTGTGTGCAGTGAAATAACTGCCTTGTGCCTTTGCCAGGTGAGACGTTTGTCTGCCCATGTGAATCAACAGTTGCAGTATCTGGCCCATATTGCACAATGGAGCACGTTAATATGGAGAGATTCAACCAAAACAAGACCAAATGTCCTCATCCTAACCATCTTTCTGCAACCAACCCCAAAAGCAAGTTCTCCAAATCAGTAGCAGTAGTATGTGTTTGGCAAGAGCTACAGCTGGAATAGTCACTGGCGTCAGGCAGAGTAGTTAATATTTGCTTTCCGTCCCTTTTCAAGTGCCAGCAATACCAGCCTTGCCTGCCTGATAAAATTGAGCGCAGCTACTCAATAATCGCTCGTTAGGTAATTGGAATGGCTCCCGCACGGGTATTCAACCAAAGGGTGTGGTTGGGTCCTGTGCTAACATGAAGCCAATGTCTCCGTGCTATTTACGTCCTCCTTGACTGGTCTGTGTGGCATGTTTGCACTTTTTTTTCTGTTTTCCAAACAGAACAGAATTTTGAGATTGCATTTTTTTCTGTGTCTTTAAGACTGCCCTTATCTTACTGTTCATCACAGTCTCTGTGATATTTAAAAAGAAGCATAAAACAATCTAGCAAGCAGGGGAAAGTGACTGTTCTGTGCTCCAACAGGATCATATATTGCAGATTAGAGGAGGACTGCTGAAAGACGCGTTAGCTACAGGATGCAAAACAGCCCTTGACGCATGTAGTGTGTGAATGTTTTTCTCTCGACGCACATTGCGCGTGAATGTTTTTCTCGCCGTTCACCCGCCCGGTGAAGCAGAAGGAGGTCTGTGGGTCACACGGTGGGGTTAGGAGCAGGAGGCCGCATTATCCTTAAGCGGCTTGCTACGCTTTGAGAGCTGATGAAGCTCTGCGTGGCAAGCCCTTCAGGCCATCTTGGATGATGAAAAGCCACCCAGGACTGGGGTTTGTGTTTGCCAAATTCCCAGAGTGTAATAAAGTGTGGGACATTTTCCTCTGCGTGGCATTTTCATTTTCATGGGGAGAGCATTCAGGTTGGATTTTTTTCCCCCAAAGGCTTGATATTTTTGGTATCTTTTATCCTGCCCCGCCTACAAAAACATACGTATCTATTGCTGAGTAGTCTTGCACTTGCCTTATGATGTCAAACTTGCCTTTGCATTCACCGTTTGTGCAAGAGCATGCTTTCAGGGGCAGAAGGGATCATCTGCTCCCACCCCATCTCCCAGATGTGTTTCTTCTCGCAAGCTGATGGCCTGGTCAGTCTTCTGCTGTCTCTTGCGGGCTGGGGGAGGATTTACCTCAGCTGGGAAGTGGGCAGTGAGTGTCCCTTCAGCCGCCTTGCCCACCACCTCCCTCCAGCCTGGGCCATGCACGCTGCCCTACCACCTGCCACTCCTCAGGGAGCTGCACTGGGGACATGGCTCAGGACATGCACCGTCCTCTCCTATCCTCCCGGCAGGGCGGTGGACCAGCATCCCATCCCATCCCATCCCACCTGTGTCCCTGTATGCAAGAGCTCTGACCCTCTGTGTCGCCATGACCTGCAGCCCTGTCCTCAGCTCCAGGCTGCCTGACGCAGCCCCTCCTGCTGCCCGGCACAGCAGGGAGAGGAGCTTAGTCTTTCATTCTTCTTTGTACCTCTCCCACCTCTCATGCTTTGCTTCTCTGCTGCCTGCGATGAGCGACAGCAGTGTTGCAGGCCGACCCTGGGGGTGGCTGCCTGTAGCTATGCATGGAGGGGCCGGCATCGGCCTCAGCCCTCGGAGGGAAGGGCTGGGACAGCCATGCAGCTGGTGCAGGCCAAAGGTAGTGGTTTGGGCAATGAAAACATCAACTCTCTTAACTTCTTAACTGTACAATCTTGCCCTCCCTCAGTTAATAGTCTATTTGACCTGCTTTATAATGTCTGGGCTATTAAAAAACGGTGCAGTCTTTTGGATTTTTATTCAGACGGGGAAGAGGGAGCGGATGACCGCCCTTCCGCAGCTCCAGGCAGGCCCCTTGGGGCCAGGGCTGGGGGTGGATACTGCTTTTTGACCTGTTTTTCGGGAAGCCAACCCAAACGCCTGCAGCGAAAGCTGATGTGGAAAGGGAGAGAAAAAGGAGTTTGTGTTCACGCCTGCTCCCACGAGCCGTTGGGATGGCCGCTGGCAGCAGTGCCTGCGCAGCATTGAGGCCTGAAAGGCTGTAATCTCAGGGGCCAACACCTCCTGCTGTTACCTCAGACCTGCATACAGATGTCCAGCAGGGACGTATGGTTTTGGTGGTGATGTGTCTCGGGGATGGGGTGTTTTTTTGGGAGGGAGGGTGGGCTGGGGAGTCGTGTGATCCACTGGCCATGACCTGAGATGGGGCTGGGGAGCTGGTCTGTCTGCCTCTGCTGCTCACGCTCTGCTTCACCTTCTGGGGGAACTAGGCTTTTCTTCATTTCTGCTGCCCATAAGCCATGGACAAAGGCTTTTCCCTCTCCACACAATCTCTACTGTGATGTGAGAAGCGATTTAAATATTCTGATTTTTGAAACATGGGCTTAAACAACATCCTCTCTCCCTTCACAACTGCTGATAGTTTATCACTGTGTACCATCCTGCAGGACCTTGGTGAAGAGCTGGATCTCTGCATCACTGGGTCACGCTTTGAGTCCCATTTCGCCATTTTTTACTGGGGCAGGAGTTCAAGCACTTCCTTCTTCCTCCCTCCTTTCTAAGACCCAGTGTGCCCCTGTTTGGCCAGATTAAGGGTCTGCATTCCCCAGGGAGGGCCCAGTGCTGAAAAGGAGTATATTCCCCAATGGCAGCCTAATAACTCTCCCTAGCCCTTTGGTTAGCCAAGACATCCTGTTGTGTGGCTTCATCTACAGATTTGCATTTATCACCTAACCTCAGCCTTCATCCTGGTCTCATCACCAAACTCCATGCATGGCTTTTGGCGAATTTCAAGATAGATCTTGTACTGGTGATTGCTGTGAGTATTTCAAGGAACGTTTAGGAATGGATGGGGTTATCCTAGACGTAGTGCTCTCTAAGATGATGTGTTCACACTGCTGTTTGCATTTGCTGAACTTTTGAGAAAACCTTCATTAGTTGCTCTTAGCTGTATCCAGTAGAAGCATGCTTGATGGTTGTGGAGGTCCTTGCAGTATCATCTCTGCAAGCAAGAAAATGTCAGCACTAAAATAAGAGTTGAGAAAAACTAATATTAAATTGTATCTTAATATCTGGAAGAACAGACCTTAGGTTGGAGATGGGTGCCATGAATCTTTTTGAGAAAGAAATAAAACCAGATCATTTTTTCCATTAACCATTTTTTTCTTTTTTTTTTTTTTCCCCCAGTGCAGCGAGAGTTTACACAGAAGAAAACCTTCACTAGCTGGATAAATTCAATATTAGCAAAGGTAAGAAGGGGATTCTTTAGGAAAGACATGCCTTTTGCCTTTTTGATTCAGATCTGCTATATGGAAATTAATATTTTTAGGAATAAACAAAATTAATACAAGATTTTTAGGCACTGGCTGGAAAAAGTAGCCTCTGGAAAGCATTTGTTGAATAGGTGTAACAGCATTGTATTGGTGATCATCCAAGGACATTTGTAAGAGACAGTTTGTAAGTAGATGACAGTATCTTTCTCTTGCTGATGTGATAAAACATACTTGTGCTGGATTGTGGCACACGTCTCAGGCTTTTATGAGGTTCCACATTTATGATTAGTTTTACTGTGTTTAGGTAAGTATTATTCTATTATGCAAGCCAAGAACATGAGTTTAATGGGATGACCTGAGTGACTGGTAAGTATTAAGACAAACCACTTAGTATTGTATGTGCTCTTTGAACTTTCACAAAGCAGCTCTTGCAGCATGTGCTGGGGCTCTGACTTGCTCGGGTGAAAAAAAAATCCCGTTTTTGTCCCTTCTTGAGCAGAAGCTGTTAAGCTCATGGTAGGTTTGTATTGTCCACAAGCGGGTGAAAAGAGTGAGGGTTTAGTTATTCAGCTCTATAGTCAAATTTGTACTCAGTGTACATTGAATGAACCTTCCATTTTTCAAAGTTTTTGGGTTTTTTTGCCACCTACCTCCTCGAAAAGTAGGAATACTTGAAAATGGGACTTAAAATAACCCTTATAAAACTCAGAGGCAGGACAAGGGGGAATAAGAAACACGCATAATGGGTTAGAAGAAGCAGAATATGGCTGATTAGGTGCAGGATTTATATTTCAGCTCACTGAAAAAATAAAGGCTGCTAAACATTTTTTTAACAACAGAGTAATCTGTGATGTTCTGTAGTGTGTTGAGTTCAAGATGGCAAAAGATGGTGTGACAAGCGTTGAAATTTATTTTGCAGCATACACCTCCTTCTGTTATCTCAGACCTGTATACAGACATACAGCAAGGACATTTGCTTTTGGATCTGTTGGAAGTGCTTTCAGGTCAACATCTGGTAAGACACAGTAATAAAAATATTACCTCAGCCCTTTGTCAAATCCAGCAAAGATTTCTGGATATGCTTAATTGTAAGCATATGAATGATCCCCCTGGAGTCATAGAGCTATTTGCAAGTAACTTACTCTTACACCACTAACACTGAAACACACTGAAATAAGTTGGTCCGAAGTAATTTGTGAATCTTTGCAGGACTTCCCTTATCAAAATATAAACTAAAATTAATTTTTACAGCTGAGGATGTAACCTGTTCTTTTTGCTTCACAGCCACGGGAAAAAGGATTTAATACCTTCCAGTGCAGAAGCAACATAGAAAATGCTTTGACATTTTTAAAGAGCAGATCAGTGAGTATTAACTTCAAAATTCACAACTAAAGCCAGTTTAGCTGGTGGAACATTTTCTTTGTTAACAATGATCCTTTTTTTTTTTTCTTTAGCTCAAGCTCATAAATATTCATGTTGCTGACATTATTGAAGGAAAACCTTCCATTGTGCTTGGCCTAATTTGGACAATAATATTTCATTTTCATGTAAGTATTTCAGCAATGTAAGAGAGTTTCAGTAGAGGGAAAAAGCACAAAAATGTGTTGACTTCTGTGGTTGCCAAATGAGATGAATTAGCACAAAGCAGAAAATTATTTTCTGACATCTTGTAGTGGTGATTCAGGGAGGACACGCACCAGTGTGTCTTGCCTGTGTCTCTGAGCTGCTTCAGCAATATAATGATGGCTTTACAGCCTGATGAACAGTATCTAGCTGCAAATGGTAGGAAGAAAAGATACTGAGATTTTTTTTTGTAAGTAACCAGTTAAAAAATAGGCTAAACTTTGCCTATCTCTTTAAGGTCTGTAATGATTAAGCTCCAAATAGAGCAAATAGTGCAGAGTGGCTCACGTCTATCTCCGTCAAGGACAGCCTCCCTCTTCCGTGTTGGCTGTGCTCACAGTGTGTAATTCTTGCAATTATTATTATTTTCAGTACCAGGTGCCTGAATAATGTGAAGCTTGTCATAGTGATGTTTCTTGTACAAGATACTGAGAATGTCTCTTGTGTGGCATGAAGTTATGGGGAGGAGGGGTGTTTGGAAGCACAGGGCCTTGCTTTAATCATGTTGTAGAGGATGATGGAGCCAAACTGTCTTCCAGCAAGAGCCCAACAGTGAATTAACATAGGTACACTGGGAGTGAACTGGTGACCAGGGCTCAGGAGAGCACTAAGAAGTAAGGTTATTCAACAGTATTAAACGTAGCTCGTATTTTTCTTGGTCAAAGAACTTTGGTGCTGAAGGTTCTTGTGCTGCACATAGCCGTATACATTATCTTTTTACCTAAACCAAGCTTCTCTAACGAAATGTAGATCTCTTACATCTATCAAGTAGGTTTTTCTTGCACTCTGAGTGAGCAGGCAAACTCTGAGCATGGCTAATACATGACGCTGTTGACAGCAGAAAACACAGCTGCCACAAGCTATTTCCACTGGTAGGAGGACTAGAAAAGTGCATTGAGTGAGAAGGTCCCTTGATACCAGTGCTGGTACACACACTATAACATGGAAGTCTTTGTGTGAATATTTCCTGCCAAAAAAATCACCTAAAGATGGGAATTCAGCATTAAATAGTTCAGGTTGAAGAGACAAAAAAAAATGATCTGATTTTTGGGGACAGGGAACTACTATTACAGCTGTCATTGAGTCCTTTCTAAGTCTCTGGTTTTTTGCCATTGATGTCTTGGTAAATTTTCACTGAAGCCTGATTAACTCTCCCATCATCTCTGATAGATTGAAGAACTTGCCAGGACACTTGCTTGTACTTACAATCAGCCTTCACTTGATTGTTCAAGTGCTGTTGACTCCTCTTCAAAGGCAAGCCGACCAGCTAAAAAAAGTGCTAAAATTAAGGAACGGTGGAAGATCTCTGCTACAAAGGCTCTTTTGTTGTGGGCAAAAGAACAGTGTTCACTGTAAGTTCCATCCAAGACTTATAAATAGTATGTTGCAGGTTGTATTTATGGCTTTCCTCTAAATGTGGTGATATTTTCTCCTCTTTTTTTAACATTACTTAGTGACAGCTTAACAGAAAATCCTTTAGATTTCAGATGTTGTTACCAGTACTTTTACCATGAATCAGACCCTAAATGTTTTGACATGAGCCCTTTAAATATAATAAAGCAAAGCTAATCCTACTAATAAAATACCACAGCTTAAATTGTTTGGCTTTTCTCTTTTAGGGGCTTCTGTGTGATAAGTCTGGTGGAATGTTTACATGATTTGCTAGTTTTAATCCTTGTGGTTGGCACTGGTTAACAAAGTTTCATTAATTAGGTGGGTTTTTTTTTAATGGAAAATGTAGGATTTCTAGGATTCCCACGTCTTGTATTTTTCTGTCAAAACACTGCATGATCCCCAAGAAGGACCCTAGTGAACATAAGAGGTTCAAGTCCCTGATTCTAACAAGAAGTTTGCTTATGTTTGATGTACAGATAGCTCGGTTGATTTCAGTGGGATTATTCACAGCACACAATCTAGAACAGATGTAGGTATTTCTTGCAAGGGGCAGGCTTTACATTTTCTTTAAGGGCTACAGCTTCACTCCAAGGTGTTTCAAATATATTTTACAATAACATCAGCCCTTTCTCTCCAGCTCCTTGGTTGCTTTATGTTCTAATAACATCCTACTAATATTCCAAGTTGTTAGTGGGAGATAAAGGCCTTCATCAGCACATCAGACACTCTGCTGGGAGAATGTTTTCAGGCACTGAAGTTTCTCTTTTAGCTGTGTTTTATCAGGACAATATTGATTGGAGTGTAAAAAATCAGCTCTCTGTCCATTAAATTTTCCTTTTTCTTTTGCTTGTTTTTCTTTTTCAGCAATATTGCTGTCTGTTTTGTAGCATCCTTTCCAAACTGTGATTATCTTGAGTGATTTTGTTATCAGTAAATCCTGTAGTTTTTGTTAAAAGAACAAATCTTGTAAGTCCTGGCCCATTGTTGTGTAACTAAATTTGATCATCTGAAACGCCACATCTTTTCCATGCCGTAACATACTCGTAATAACGAGCTGTTTCTTGAAAGTTGTCCTAGAATTCCCTGTGGCTTTCAGAGCTGGACACTTCACAGCATTGTCCAGGAACTGCTTAATAGAAAGTGTTTTAAAGACACAAAGCTAAATAAGAGAAAAAGAAATATCTTTCTTGCAGTAATAGATCTCTCTTAAGTTACGGATTTTCTAAAATGACAGAGGTGATTCCAATACTCAGTGCGTGCTCAATACCTGCATGCTCTTCAGTGCTTTGCTTGTTGTTTTTCCATCCCATAGACTGCACAGGTACTAAGCACAAAGTTGATGTTCAGAAAGGATATTGGATCAGCAAGGCTGTATCATCAGAATGCAACATAAGAAAACATTGAGTCATTTTTCAAAAATAGTAAAAATATATATAATTGTAGTGATTGGTAGTACTGTCTGTATTGTTGTTTGACCCAGCTTCTCTAGAAATTCAGTGGCAAGGTTCTTTATAACTCCTTAGATTTGGTTCGTATCCCATTTTACTGAATTTATATTTTACTTCTAAATTTGTACTTAGAACATCTGAGGAAACAGGCTATGACATTTTGTTTCTAATCATTTTTGGGATAGGCACGCGTCTATCAATGTGACTGATTTCAAGTCAAGCTGGCGAAGCGGACTGCCCTTTTTAGCCATCATCCAAAACTTACGACCAGGTCTAGTTGATTTGGAGAAGGCAAAATCTAGAAGCAATAAAGAAAACCTGAAAGAGGCTTTCAGTATTGCAGAACTGGAGCTGAATATTCCACGGCTTCTTGAACCTGAAGGTAAATGATCTGCTTGGTTTTGGTCTTTGTTATCAGGAGTGAGAGTAATATAATCCTGTATGTGTTGACTTGTAATACAGGAAAAAATAAGGCTATGCTTAAGTTTGAAATTATCTTTATTTGATCTTTACTGTAATGCTCAAACCTGAGGTTCTTTATTTTATAACACCAACTGTGCTTAAGATTTGTTGCATTTTTGAATTGGCAGCAAATGCAGGAATGATATGCAGAAGAAAGGGTATGAAACTTTCCTGTTCATGGGAGAAACTTGTTCATTGGTTCATTATGTTATATTAAAACATTCCCAAGGAAAAAATGTTCATTACATATTAATTTCTGTCAGTGGTATGTTAACTGAGCTGCTGTGAAATAAACATGTTTATGGTAATGTATTTTAATAACTGCAGTATAGCGTGTAATTATGTGATCAGGCCTAGAGGGCTGCGTGATTATGTAAATGGTGTATTGGCTCTTGTAGATGTTGACATTATGAATCCGGATGAAAAATCAATCATGACTTATGTGGCTCAGTTTTTGCAATACTCCAGGAATTTGCCTGAGTCTGAAGAAGATATGCAGGTACGTAATGTGATTTATCACTGAGGCATTTTTAAATGAATGTGCATCATAGATGCCAAGAGTATCAGTTCTTTCTTTGCACAGTTTATAACCTGACTCAGTAACAGTTAGATAGTGGATCATGGTTTGATACTCAGATTCAGCTACTGAAAGGGTTGGATTGGCTTGAACCTTATGAGGCTCCTGTGTGGTAGTCAAGGCTCAATGTGACAGATTTTTGATGATACAGGTGGAATTGCTGTGCAGGTTGGCTTGTTTTTTCCTTTAACTATTACAGAGGACATATTCAAGCCTGGTTGTCTTCATGTGTGCTCTGTAGTCTGTATGTAAATATTGGGGTAGAGGCAGACAGATTTGCAAATGTGCAGAACAACCAGCTTTACATTTAATAGCTCTCATGTAAAGCAGACAGAAGTTGTCACTCACAGATCACACTAGTTGGAAAACCAAGTTTTCTATTCTCTATATTCTTCTATGACAGTCTATGTATTAATTGATTATTCACATATCTCCATACTGATACTCTGCTTTCAGTAGGACTGCAGTTGAGGCTCTGCTTTTGACGCCTTCATATATCCAGGTGCCAGGTTTAAAACTTTGGCCTTGCTCTGTAATAGTCCCTGACCCAAAACTCATTACAGTCCCCAGGAATTATAATTTGTTTTTCAATAGTTTTGAACGGAGTTTGTCATATGCTCAATGTGTGTTATTTTATGGCACAATGTAAATTAAAAACAAGGCTTGCAAAATCAAAAAATGAAATTTTCTGCTCTAATTACCAGGAAAAAGTAAGGGAGGCTGTGAGCTGGTTGGCTGCACAGGAGGAGAAGTTAGCAAAGTTGCTGATCGACACAGAGAATGAAACATATTACCAGAAGTACAAAGTAAGTTGCATTTCATATTTAACTGTTTTCGCAAAAAGAAATATTAAAAATATTCCTAGAAACATAGCTTTTCATCTTCATTACCTAAACTGAAGTGTTGAATAAACTTTTAAACAAGAGTTGGAAATATAACAATGAATTTGATAAATGCCCTCAAATGATTGAGGGAAGGACAGGATAAAATTCTTTCAGTTAGGAAACAGATATACACTGCTTGGTTTCTGACCAGAGTAAGTGTTTTTGGAGAGAGTAAAGTAGTGTCTTTTAATTAATTGACATAGTTGAAGACTTGGGCAAGATTCAAGCACATTGGCCCTTTACAGGGTTGCCTTTGCCATTTCTGTGGTAATAATAACGGTAGGTTTTACCCAACTAGTGTTGTAGCTGAGTAGTTGGAATGTTTGCTGTAGATTGTGCCTGAAGTAAAGTTTTCTTTCGTTTACATTGTAGCCAGTTTGTAATAAAATGTCCCGTGGGGGACTGCGAGGGGAGGAATTTTCCCTTTCTCTTGGTGGGAGGGGAGAACCGTGTCCTGACCACACTGACATTACATTAAATATAGATTTTGCTAGTGAATGGCACCTACAATTTCAGACCCAAATACTGCCTGGAGACAAGTATGCCTCTTTCCTGCTATCTTGCCTTTCTGTGCATCACACCCTTTGAAGTTAATGGAAGTCATACCAATGTGTTCAAAGGCAGTACTTGGCTCCATGAGCTTCCATCTGAAGTCTTCTATGAATTACTCTTCCTTTTTATCCCTAGGAAATGATGTCATTTATGGAAGCATTTAACCAAGAAAAAAAGCCCTTTCTGCCTGTGTTGTTATCAAAAAGAAGTGAAGCTGAGCTGAGCGAAAGCCAGCAGCAGATGAGAGAAGAGTGGGATAAACTGATCTCTCAGGTCAGAGGCATTTCTAGCTCACTTCGTTACCAGCATGATCATGTTTGATGGAGAAGCCTAAGTCTACCCCAGGAACTTGGACAGGGAAAAGTGGAGAGGTGGTGTTCAGTGCCCAAGAGGAGGCAGAAAGTTACTGTGTATTACCCTTCTGCCTCCTGAGCCTCAGGAGATTGAGACATCTGCGAAAAATAGCCTGCATCTGATTATCTTTGAGCACTCTTCTGATCAAAGTTTTTGACCTATTTATGCTTAAAAGGTTCTTTTGGGACATAATTATGGCTCAGATAATGATGCAGCTGGGAAAAGTGTGTTAATATAATCTTTCCCGCAGCAGGGATAGTGACATAGTGAGATCTGGTTGGTCAGTGCTTTGCAATGAGGTTGGCTGTGTTGTCTACCTCTGCTGCAAGTGGGATGTGTTGGGCCTTGTGGGTAATTGCTCTTTATGGAAGAGCAAGTTCCCCTGTCAGCCCCGTGATGAAAAGCTGTCCAGAGCATCCCTGATTCCCCTCTATTTTGCAACTAATTTACTATAAATTTCCCTGTTGCTGGGCCTTGAGATGGTCACCAGCCAAGGATAGTTACTGCCAAATTCTCTGTAGTGTTACAGAGATTACAGACTGGGGAGCAAATCTGGGTCTCAGGTAAACATAGCTGATTTGCATCTGACTTCACTGGAAGCTCCTTTTCTAAATGGTGAAAGGTGGGGTTTTTTTCTGGGATGTCTAAAGCATCAGCTTATGGAGCATATATCAGTATTGTGGGGATGGGGAAGAAAATAATAGTGAGAAATTTAATAATTTGTTTTCTTTTTTAAGATTAACGAATGGAAAGCGAAGCTGGACCAGATGTTGCCCTCCCCTCTGGATAGCATTGAGGCCTGGCTTCAGGAAGTAGAACATCTGCAGGCAGAAGATTTGCCTGATTTGCAGGACCCGTTTAAAGCAATGTTTGCCTTCAGAGAAATAATTGTAATATTTAAGGTATGCTGATCATAAAGGAACATTCTGCTTCAGTCTGACCTAGCAAAGCACTTGTTATGGAATTTCTATTTGACATTTTGGGAAATGATATGGATATGTTTATCTTCTGAAGATGAAAAGCTCTTCTGAACATACCTTTGAACAATGATGAGTTTAATTAAATAACTGCATGGGTATATAAGGAAGGTTTCTGACTTCACTGGGGTGAGATTAGATTTGAGTACTATCTGAATGAGTAAATTATGGTATTCTTTTTTATGTGGTTCCTGCAACTTGTTTGTTTGTTAAGTAATAACACAGGGTAATGCATCCTTATCTTTAAATCTATGCTTAATACATACCGATTCAGAAAAGCACTTGGGCTCAGGGTTACATTCCAGTGAGTTCACGCAGTTTGTGTGTTTAAAGTTAAGTATTTGCTGAATCACTCTGTAATTCCATTCAAAGCAGTGGGAGGTATTTTGATACCTCAGAACCATACAAGTTATTTATTCTGATCTTGAAATCTTTACACTGATAATAGTTTAAATGTCCTCTTGAGTTTGAAAACTTTAAAAAGAGTAGATGTGTTGACGCCTGGTTGATCATCATAATGCTCTACTTGTTTTTTTTATGAACAAGGGGGAAGCTGGATGGTTTTGTGACATGTCCTTAAAGTGAATTTGAAAGAATGGGAAATAGACATTCTTATGAGTGGCTTGATAAGACCACTTTTTTGTACCATTGCTAGTTGGCTCCCTATATGAAAGAGGGCTTTTTAACTGATAACAACTTTGTCAGACCTTAGCCATATGATCTATGATTTTTGTTGTTCAGCCTAAGTCATTAAAGCATTTCTAAGAATGAGGCAGAGAGAGATGTCGTTGGTTTAGGGGTTTCTTTTTTCCTATTGAATATGTAAATAAAATCATTAAGTTCCTTAAGAAGAAGAAACCCAAATTACTGAATTTCTGTGGAATTCACTTATCCTGATGGAAAGACATTCTGTTGAGAATTTTTTTCCCCTCCTTATAGTCAGTCCTTTTAGTATGTCTCATGTAGGAATCTTGTTGCCAAGGTGGTGCCTTACAATGGAAATTTTACTTTCACTTAAGATCTTGGAAATTACCCACCAATGCTCATGACTGTCTGACTGGAATAGTATTAAGGTTACAAAATCAAGTGTTTAAAATCTATGCACTATTTTTGGGGTTGAGGGCTGCCCCAGGATTCAGCCATTTCCATGAACATGCTTTGTGGCAGGTTTTATTACGTAGAAATGAGCTTTTAATGTATTTCTTTATATGCCACTTATGAATATGCTTATATTCTGTGCAATGCATTTTATGGTTTATTTTTACATAGAAAATTTGATGCTGAGACACACGTCCATAAAATGTTCCCCAATCATGTGATACCTGCCATCAGAGGCTTAATGTGATATGCTATCAGCATGGTGTTAGATGGAAATTTATTGAGCAGTCAAATGAAGTATTAAAAAAGCGTGACATAACATGTTGATATTCAACAGGTTTTGCTGCCAGTCTTTGCTAACACATAGCAAAGAATAACTTAATATCTTGAAACCGTTTCAATGACACTTTTTTGTACTAAAGATGATAGCGAAAGTGCAGGAAAACCTGATGGCATGGGTAGTGTACATTCATGTTCCTTATATTTAACTAGATGCTCAAGGATAAGAGAAATCAGATAGTACTGCACTAAATATACACTTTAGAAGGTGATGAGGTAAATACTTTCATTGCACTTTACTAAGTAAAGACACTGGAAGATTGCCTTGTGCTGACTAGTTCTTAATAGCTCTCACTCTAATGGCAGGTGACTTGCAGATTCCCAGATGAAATACTCTAGATTAAAATGAATGGCTTACTATGTCTTTTTCTTCCCAGGGCTTGATGGATTGTTTTGATTCTCACTTGGACACCCTTCAATCATTTAAGAATGAAGATGAGAAGAATAGGCCACTAGTCTTGCCTGAAAAGTTAGAGGAAATGAAAAGAAGGTTGTAATCCTCAAATTCCCTCTACTTTGACTATGTTGTATTCTAGCTCTGCTATTGACTTGCTCTGCTATTCTGAACAAAGCACATAATTTATCCATGCCTTGCAGAAAAAGAGTATTTTCCACCTAAGCACAGATTAACTGTCAAGTGGAGCAATCAGGTTCACTCATTGGTCCAATGAATGTCTAATTATGTGTACAAAGTGGAGCTCATTGACAGGACCTTTTCAGATGCCCTTTGCTGGTGCGGACAGGAAACACCCACTAGATGTACGAAACATAAATATTTTGAATGTAAAATTTCTCCGGGTGTGGGGATTCTCTCTCTGATTTTTAATTTCCACCTTTTAAAATCACTGAGATCTACAGGTTGTGCAACCCCATATAGCTGTTGGAGGGTATTTTCAAAATGACCAGTGAATCTGTGTCCGTAACCTGAGACCCTTTGACATACAGATGATAGGTGCCCCTTTTCTGGGCATTTAAGTTTTTTTCATAAATTGAGCAGTGAATATCGACTCAAAATTGTTGCTACTTAGAAAAAATCATGAATTGTTGTTATCTTAAAATTTTACTCCTGTCATAACAAAATAATGTTTACGTATACGTAATTCTGAATTTTTAGGCTTAAAACATAATACGTTAATGCTTTCTATATCCAATGATTTTGAGTCAACTTTTGGAACGTTTCACTGTTTGCAGATTTAGTAATATTTGTTTCACAAACTCCAACACCTTTCTTGAATACCACTATGGACTGTGCTCAGCTATTGCCAATGAGGTGATGTTAAAACTAAATATCTGGGACGTGAAATATGGGACAAAGGAGTCTGTGGAATCACTGCTGGAAAATTGGAATGTAAGTTTAAAATATATGTATCACACTGTGACAATAATTATTCTTTCCCACCTCTCTTTGATTCAAGCTTGTGTCTGTCCTCATCTGAAGATACTATGATAGTTGGTAGAAGCATGGTAGACTTGTGAGATCTGGGATTTATGCAAAGAAAGACAGGTAGACTTCCATAGAAGCTTTCTCCAGGTCTTCCCATTTTCCTCTGAGTGAGAGTTCTTTCTTCAGTTTGGAGAAATAGATTGAGTTGTGAATGTAATTTTCTCTCTGCCCTTTTTTATTCTTTATTGGGAAGATTTATTTCTTTCTAGACTACTTATAGGGCCAGCAGTAGCAGCTGTTCCCTAACTCAGGCCTCTCTGGGGTAGTTCAGTAGTTGCTATTTTCAAAAACAACAGTTGCCCACAGTGCTGGCTAATACTGCTTTTTGCTGTTGCCTCTTCCTTTTCCATCTTCCTTACCTCCTTATGCTTTGCAGTGAATATGAATAGTCTTGTTTTGTTATATTTTGTGCTTAGCTCAGCTTCTGAGCTCAAGTTATTAAAATGATGCCACGTGTAGGCCTATGGGAGGGGATGGATTACCTTACGCCAAATACTGCCAAAGATGCATCAAGAATAGAGGCAGAGAGATGAAAATGCTGATGCCATCAATTTTGTCCCATCTCCAGTTTATGGGACTCCTTGTGAATTCCGTCTTAGTGGAATTTCTAAAGAGTTTCTCAGAAGCTTTTCAGACTGGCAAATTCCTAGTTAAATTACTGGGAATTTCACCAGCGTCAGTACTGTGAAAGGAAGCAACGAAGGGTTGTATAAAATATCAGTTTTCCTGAGCAGTGTTAACCTTACCCTGTGGTGAGATGGGAATACAGAGTTAATCTGCACTGAGTTTCTTGATTCAGTTGGTTTCATAAATACTTATTATCGTGTTATTTCTAAAGTTGTGGTTCATGGTCTTTCTCAAGCTGATAGAATATAGGACTTTCCCAAGGAGTTTAAGGCTTGTTCCTGGCTCTCCCTCTGGTCCCATGATGCGCAGTTGTGGTTGAATGGTGGCATGGTGGCTCAGGTTCATCATGGCCACAGTTTTGTAGCCTGCTAGGTAGGATGTTTGTAGGAGTAGGGAGCTCTGGGGTGAGATGCAGCTCAGACAGAAAGGGGCTGAGGATGGACCCTCATTCCCTGGATGAATGTTCAAAGCACAAGTCTCCTCCTCTGCTCCCATTTCTTCCTCTCTCATCCTTTCCATCCCCAGTTTGGATTTTACTTGATCTGTGGCAGGAACGAGGCACATCATTGATATTTCTGTGCATGCAGGGAAACCCACCTTTCACTTTCATCACTTTTTTGACTTGTGACTAAATATTGCCTGACTTGTTCTAGATGCCATTTCTTAATATTGCCCTATGGCTGTAATTTTGTGAAATAAGCAGTCCTGATTCATGCGTGGCTGTGACTGAGGCAGTGGCATTCAGGAATTAATATTCCCATTTAAGTTACTCACTGCATGAGCAGAAAAAAGATCAGGTCTGTTTCAGACTAAAGGGTGCGGATGAGTTGCTGGATGGGCTTTGCTCAGTTTACATTTAACCTGCAGGTTATAGGCTCATGTTTAAAAAAATGTATCCCGAGCTGCATTTGCTACCTAGTTTTATGTGGGTTAGTTTACCTGTGCCAATCACTTTTCACTTTGGGCAGAATTTCATTGAAGAAAAGAGACTTGAAACGCAACTAGAAACTGCTACTCACATCTGTGAAGATTTGAAAAACAAAAACATAAACGATCCTGACTTAGGTAAGTTCGTGCACATAAACTGATATGAAGACCTCTATTTTGAACTGATGTGCTGTCACCAGTTTTGATTTCCACTATGTTTTGTGTAAAATACTGCTTCTATGTAATTAACCTCTCTGTTTCCAAATGTATAACGATATTCCCTATTTGATGTCCTAGCTGGAGATCCTCAAGAAATAAGCAAACGTTTTAAGACAGTGGAGTCAAAGATTTCTATGTGCAGAGACTATATTTCCAATGTAAATACCACCCTACAGAAAGTCCTGTGTTCCTGGAGTAATTACACAGAAAACATCCACTTACTAAAGACATGGCTGGAAGAAAAAAGAAATGAGCATCCAAAAGAGGTATGTGGTTGGATTTCTCTTTGTAATGAATGACAGACAGAGGTACTTGGAAGCCTCCGGGAAGGAAAGCATTATACATGACAGTGGTTGTTGTTGTTGCTTTTCTGTTCCCCATTTTGGAAATAAACTTTTGGCAGAGTTCTGCTTTAAATGATTTCAGTGCCTCTGTCTAGATCCCTGCTGAGATCCTGGCAAAGTGGAATTCAGTTCATGGTTCCTTAAATGAAGCTGGAAACCATCTCATCGAAGTCAGCAAAGAGCAGGTTGGATCAAATATTGCCAAAGAACTGAAGAAACTGAACAGGAGATGGGCTAAGTTCATCAAACGGACACACTTTGTAAGTTACTAGTTTTGTATGACTCTCTAAGCAGTCTTCAAAATCATGTTTTCTAGACTTATCAGCTAGCTAATCAGAGGTTAATAAAACTTTTAGTCAACTAGGTATTGCCAGTTTTAAAACAGGAGGGGTAGAGAATACACAGAGGCATCCCATTCTTAAGTCTTTGTGACTCAGTTAAATGCTCTTTATGACACAATGGAAAATGTTCAATTTTTTGAATGGAAATTTTAAAACCACTTATAAAAGGAAATCTTATTGCAGGATAAACCTCTTTATTCAGTTCCAGAGACGGAAGTAATAAATTTGTTAAGAGCTTGGGAGCCTTTGCTAAATTGTATAATCTCTGCCTCAGCTAGTAGAAAGTAATTATTGCTGCATAGATATTTCTAGGGTTGTGCAACTTTACACCAGCTCACTTGACAGGTTTTTAGTCTACTGTAAATTCCTATTCAACCTGCTTAATGTTACATATATTACATTTCCTAGAATGCTTTCACAAGAACAACATTTTTGCTCTGCCTGGGAATATTAGAGCTGTTAATTTTCTAAGTTGAGCCTTTCATTGACATTTATTAAAGGTCCTGCTGTGACAATAAATGGTGACGAAAAATTAAAACGTTTTTGTAGGAGATGATCTTAATGAGAGTGCAAGAAGATCAAAGGAAACATGTTCCCAAGTGTGAAGGAAATACAGAGTTTCCTAGAAAAACCTGTAGTAAGAGATGCTTTTAGGAAATACATTCAGAAAGCAGAGATAAAGAGGCCTCTTCCACTGTTACAATGGCTGAAGGACTTCAGGAGTTATTTTTCTGGCATTGCTTGTGACATTATGGATGTAACGTAGGGCAAATGCTTGAGCTCTCGCCTGTGAATGCCAGTACCATTAAACTGTTAGTGTGCTCCCTGGTCTGGATTTGACCAACCCCAGCTATTATTCGGTTGGACAATTCCCTGGCATAGGCTGGGGGATGCTGCGGCCCAGGAGTTATTCACCATTGTAGTGTGGCTGTGGCTGCTTGCTTTATAGGGGAGGGGGCGGGCCATATGGGCACAGGTTGTGCTGTCCCACCTGCTCTCAGGGTTGAAGAACTGAGCTTCACATGATGTATTTACCAGTATGTTTGGCATTTATTTCTCCTTTGTTCCCTGTTGGGTGCAAAAGCTGGAAAGTAACTTAAGTGGTGACTGTGTGTTGCAGGAGGATAGTGGAGAGACCCATGAACCAATGATGGGTATGAACATCTTACCCTGCTCTTTGTTTATAGCTTGATGAAGAGAGCACAGATGCTGCTGAAAAGACCAGGGAGATTCCAGGGAGCCTGGAGAAAATTGAAGAGCTCCTTGGAGGTGTGGACAGCTGGGCAGGAGAGATTGGACGCCTGCTTAGCGAGATCAGTCATGAGGGGCCTGTGCAACCTGAGATGGAGGAACGTTTGCAGGTGAAAATGGAAATACACTGCTTAAAATACTTGTTCGTCAGATTCTCATCTTTCAGCACAGATTAGTGGCTGGGGTAAAATGAGCCATCATCAGTGAAGCAGAAATGAATGTGGATTTTGTGCTGTAACATTGGTAAAAATTCAAGACAATGCTAGTGTTTTGATGTTATTTGCCAGGATCACTCCCAGATGAGCTATAAATGATTCTTCCAACATCAGTGAGTCCAGATGACAAGCAGGTGCCAATGAAGTGCTGTTGGTGCCACTGATCAGCAGCTTGCTCTTGAGTGATATTAATTACTCTCTCTCCAGCACTGCATTTGCAGCAGACTAAAACTTTGCAAGGTGCCAAGTTAAGAATTTCCCCTAGTCATACCGTGTTTTCTATCATCTGCCCTGCAGTGCAGGGAGGAGGTTTGGGACAACTTGGCTGTATTCAAGGTTTACCTGTCAAAAACTGGAATACTTGAAGTATTTTCAGCAGCATGCTGGGTAATTTGTACATCTCAGCTTATAGGCAGTTGCTCTAAACATCCACAATGAGCACTGATGAATTTCTTCTTACTTCCACTAATCTCTATTGTTTCCCATGTCTCCGTGCCAGGGGTTACTGTTTCCTCCCCCTAGCAGATGGTGGGTGGAAATCTGTATATATAACTCAGCAGCTTCAGTACAAAGTTTGATTTCTTCACCTGCCAGTGAAGGTGAGACTGAACAAAGGTGCCAAGCTTTGCACTGGGGAAGCTGAAGCACTGTCCTGTGTTGCCTTTTGCTATTTCTGCAGCAGGGTCAGTATAATCTAATGGTAGGAAGGTGACCACCAGAAGGATGTTCGATTGGAGCCCTTCTGTCTAAGGGCTAAAATTAAACTGACATCTCATCTTCTTTGATACATTAAATCCATCTACAATAACTGTGAACCAAAATTAGCGTTAGTTTACTTTTGTTTTGTGCCTTCTTGCACTGTGTTTAGTTGACAGAATTAGGAGTGTAAGCCTATGAAAAGAATCTATTCATCTTTTTGTAATTGTGGGCCTATGTTTATAAAATAAGCCTCATTTTACAGTGTGACACTAGTTTGTTAAAAACAGCGAAATAACAAAAGACACCCCAAAATACATCCCCCAAAAATGTCACTGGTATTGTATCTTTATGTCTGTGAGCAGAAGAGATCCAGTTGCTTATTACCTGTGGTACAATAGGTTGAGATCCAGAATAAAGCACTGGTTATCATTAGAAGAATGCTAATTGACAACTTCAAACAGGAAAACGTGTTGAATATTCATAGATCAAACCAGCTCTAATAATGACATTTCGTGATAAATATTTAAATATTGCACATTACTTTTGCATGCAAAATACCCAGCTGCTTCCTGCCTTTTAGTCCTGAATACCGCAAGAAAATTTGAGCCTTGATATGTGCTTACTTTTGGATGACTTCATAATCAGACAATGCATATCCAAATGTGTGGTTTGTACATTCATTTGGAGCGCTGTTTGGATGGGAGACCATGTTTAAAAAATACTTCTAATTGGCTCTGAGGCAAAGACATGGGAGGTATCACATTGACAGAAAGACTGTTTCAGCAAACAGAATCCCCTGTGGATGGCAGCAGACTTCTTTCTACACAGAGATTTTGCAGTGCAATGCACTGACCATAACTGGAATATAAGATTTTTCCTTGACCAAATATTGATGATCCATGATCAAAGTTGTTTTTTTCATTCAGTTGCTTTAAACAAAAAGACATAAATACTGTAGAAGCTTCTAATGCTTTTTGTTCAACCAGAGCTTGGCTGAAAGGGAAACCTCGTGCCAAGAACAAGTTGTGGCAGCAGAAGAGATATTACAATCCCTGACACAAAATGTTTCAAGTCAGGTGTCCCAACAGCATTCTTACACCGCTGGGCTGCAGACACGAATTAAAGAAGCCAGAGACAAAATAGAGGTACTCCTTTTTTATTGTTATTGTACTTTATACACACAGACGTCTCTAATTTTAGCATTATGTGATTAGGAAGACTCTTTTTCATTGATATAAAATAAAAAAAGGGTTTATACTATTGGAATCAGTCTCCCAGACTCTTACTGGGGCAAAAACTAGAACATTTCAAAGATCAGTACCTCAACTTGAAAAACTTGAGTGATGTTATGAAGCAATAGCTTTATGTAATTACTGACACTCAGGCATATTCTGAAGAATCTTTTTCTTCTAAGGCTGTCATGGGTGACATGAACAACATCTTGTCCAAATCTGAGAAGAGACCCTCAGAGAAGGAGGCTTTGCTCAATTTTGAAGAATCCCAGAAAGAACTTGAGGCCTCCATTTCAAAGGCTGTGCAGCTTGTCAGTCAAAAATTAAGTCCTGAAGAATGTATTTCAAGATATGAGGTGGGTTTGTTTTCTGAGCCAAATGAATTTGAGAATTTCTTAGTGCTATTTAGTATCTAAAAGGCTAAGGTACCACAGTGAGAAAAATACCAGAATTATTTTTTCTGGTAGCTATTAATGCTTTTTTCAGCTATTTCATTTAGCAATGTTAGCATATATTAACTCAGCAGACAGCTTGAATGAAGAAATGTAAATCAGTATTCGGTGCCCTGTCTAAACTTACTTGATCATCCCATCAGAAATCATCATGTTCTGAACTACAGCCATTTTGTTTGCCTGATTAATAATTAAGATTCCCATCAAGAATCACACGCCTGAATTCTTGGACACGTTTTAAAAATGTGATTATAAATATTGAATCACATCTTTTTCCTAGTGACTCACTGGTAAAGAAAGTGCCTGATCTCAAAATCATAGAATCATAGAATGGTTTAGGTTGGAAGGGACCTTGAAGATCGTTGAGTTCCAACCCCCCTGCCATGGGCAGGGACACCTTCCACTAGACCAGGCTGCTCAAAGCCCCACCCAGCCTGACCTTGAACACCTCCAGGGATGGGGCCTCCACAACTTCTCTGGGCAACCCGTTCCAGTGTCTCACCACCCTCACAGTAAAGAATCTCTTCCTAATATCTAATCTAAATCTACCCTCTTTCAGCTTAGAACTGTTACCCCTCGTCCTATCACTACACTCCCTGGTAAAGACTCCCTCCACAGCTTTTCTGTAGGCCCTCTTCAGGTACTGGAAGGCCACTATAAGGTCTGTCCAGAGCCTTCTCTTCACCAGGCTGAACAACCCCAACTCTCTCAGCCTGTCCTTATAGGAGAGGTGCTCCAGCCCTCTGACCATCTTCGTGGCCCTCCTCTGGACCCGCTCCAACAGGTCCAGGTCCTTCTTATGTTGGGGGGCTCCAGAGCTGGACACAGAACTCCAGGTGGGGTCTCACAAGAGCAGAGTGGAAGGGCAGAATCACCTCCCTTGACCTGATGGCCACACTTCTTTTGATGCAGCCCAGGATGCTATTGGCTTTCTGGCCTGTGATTGCACATTGCCAGCTCGTGTTGAGCTTCTTGTCCACCAACACCCCCAAGTCCTTCTCCTCAGGGCTGCTCTTAATCCATTCTCTGCCCAGCCTGTATTTGTGCTTGGGATTGCCCTCACCCACGTGCAGGACCTTGCACTTGGCCTTTTTGAACTTCATGAGGTTCGCACAGGCCCACCTCTCAAGACTGTCCAGGTCCCTCTGGATGGCATCCCTTCCCTCCAGCGTGTCGACTGCATGGCACAGCTTGGTGTCATCTGCAAACTTGCTGAGGGTGCACTCAATCCCACTGTCCACATTCCTGACAAAGATGCTAAACAATGCTGGTCCCAGTACCGACCCCTGAGGAACGCCATTTGTCATTGGTCTCCACTTGGACATTGAGATGTTGACCGCAACTCTTTGAGTGCGACCATCCAGCCAATTTCTTGTCCACCAAGTGGTCCATCTGTCAAATCCCTGCCTGTACAATTTAGAAGCAAGGATGGCATGTGGGACAGTGTGAAATGCCTTGCAGAAGTCCAGGTAGACGACGTCAGTTGCTCTTCCCTTTTCCACCAGCACTGTAACACTGTCGTAGAAGGCCACCAAATTTTGTAGATACTATTTTCCCTTAGTGAAGCCATGTTGGCTGTCACCAATCACCTCCTTTTTTTCCATGTGCTTCAGCATAGTTTTCAGGGGGATCTGCTCCATGATCTTGCTGGGGCACACAGGTGAGACTGACTGGCCTGTATTTCCTGGGTCTTTCTTTTCTTACCTTTTTAAAAACGGGGGTTATGTTTCCCCTTTTCCAGTCAGTGGGAACTTCAATGGACCTCTTAAAGGAGTCCTTAGTGTGGTATCAAAAATTGCAGTGCCCAAAATATTCGTTGCCTCATCTTGCAGAGCAAGTCCTTGGTGGGCATGTGCTGGGAGCAGTGCAGAGCCTCACTCCAGGCCTTCTCACATGGTCCCATCACACTGGTACAGAAATTTCACCCGCTTTCTGACGGGCACGTGACATGGCTGCGTATATTCCCTAGAAATCATGCAAAGTTCAGGGACTTAATCTTTCTGCTTTGATACCAAATTTGCCCCAAAAGGAGGAGTTACAAGGAGAACATCTGCTTTTCTCCAAAAAGGATACACTGATATTGTCTGCAGGTATTGAAGGGCAGAGAATGTCTTCATACTCACCCATACGGGGGCCATCACAGCCCTTACATGCAATGTATGCATGCTTTATCCATGGTTTTTGTATGCTACTGATGTAATTTTATTACAGAAATAAGCTACATTCAGTTCTGTTTATTTTTCATTGTGATGCTTTTCTTGCAGGAAGCTTTTAATGCACTGAGCAATAAAGTTCTTGACAAATTTTTGAAAGCAGCTGAAGAACTTAAAAATATTTCATCTGATCATGAAAAGCTGGTAGTGGAAGAAAAGAGTAAAGATGTTCGTAAAAGATGGGAGGTGAGATAATATAGGAAAGAGAATCCACTGTCTGTTCTCATTAGGCCTGGCATCTTTGAAAATCAATTTTTTTGTCACAACATGTTCTGATATTTTTATTTGCTGTGTAATACCATCTCACCAGGATAATGTGTTTTGAATTTTACAGGCAGTTCATAATGAAATTATATCCTGTGTCCAGCTCATAATAGAAAGGGAAAAAAAGAAATTTAACGCAACTTATAAAAAAATCAATAAGCAATTAGGCAAAGAGAAGAAACTCCTAAGTATGGATAAAACCAAAGGGCTCATCAAGGAACATGAGGTACCTGCCACACTCCTTTTCTGCTCACCTACCTTTCTTTGTGAATGCCTTGTCTGTCCTTCTTGCTCCTTTTTAGGTACCTTTTTGCAGCCTGCATTTGTGGAACCTTGTGCTTGGTGTTATGTAAACACAGAACAAAGAGGCACCCAAATTATTTCTTTACCTTTTTTGACTGCAGATATTAGCCTCCTTGCAGACTTTTAGAATTACCTCCTGGTTATGTGGATGGTATCTTTTTTCCTTTTTTTTTTTTTTTAAAAAAACCTTGAAGCATTAAAACAGATTTAGCTGTGAAAAGTGTAAAAATAGGAAATGACTATGTGTTCTCTGAGTCCCTTGATTTGTTATAGTTGCATAGCTGGTGTTAGGTGCCTTCAGGTGAGAGTATCTTCTCACAGTGCAATAGCTGCACTTTACCTGTGTGTTTGTGCTGAGTATAAATGGGCAGGGATATGCCCACAGAGTTAGACTAAGTTAGACTAAGACATTCATGTTTCACTTGCCAGGATGAGTCATCGTGAATCTTATATGTTCCATAAGGAATGAGTTTTATACTTCATTGCTTCTAGTATTTTCCTTCATCCTCCTCTTTGAGATGCATTGGTGTTCACCACTTATAAGGGTAGGAAATTTCTCTCCTGATGCAATCCTGGTCTCACTGAATTCAGTGGAGTTTTAGTCTTTACTTCTCATGGGTTCATGTTCAGCAAATATTACATATGCAAAAGTGAAGAGAAATAAGTGTTCTCAGGTGCATTCCTTCTGCTCATATTTTTGTTAGATTTTTAGTAGATATTGATTTCGCCCTGGAAGGTATAATTGTTGATAGGGAATATTTTAAATAAATTTTCCAGTTCTACTTTTTTTGTAGTCAATGGGACATGTATATCTGATGTCAGTGTGAAGAGGACTTGGGACCAAAGTAGCTAAAATTGTAGTAAATAACAAATTTCAAAATCAAACAAGAGTCAATATACTCTTGTGAATGCAGCTGGGGAATGTGTTGCCAGAAATCCTTATTTCTTTCCTGGCTCTATTTGAAAAAGAATCGAGGGGAAATAAATGTTTCTCTCCTGGTTTGACAGCTTATGCTTTACGTGCACTCATCCGAGAAGACAATGGAAATATAAAAAAAGTATGAGAATAATTGCATATCCTTATGACTTAATGTGAGTATATTATATTGTTTTTCTTTGTTTAGGCCTTTTTTTCACACGAAGGCAGCCTGAGGGAACTTAGCAAATCATTAGAAGACCTTAAAATATTGGGAAGACTATCAGAAGAAACTGTCCCAGGCATACAGACACTGACTGCAGACTGTGAACAAAAGCTAGAAAAGCTTCAACAAATTGTGGCAGATACTTACAAGGCCCTGCTGTCTCGTGCTGGAAAAGGACAATCATCTAAGAAAGAGTGGGTGACTGAGTGCATGATGTGTTGTGGCTTCACAGAAATCAGATATATGGATAGATTTTGTGATATTGTAAAGGTACCACCAAGTACATTACTATGTACATTACTATGGGCAACTGTATGTTTAAACATTTAGTATTACGTTCATAAACTAGCAAGTATAATATTTGATTACCCTTTAACAAAGCTGCACTGTTTTTAGTCATTAGCCAGGATGTCATAAATGAATCATTAGCTTCCATGTCACAGAGACATGGTGGGTTGGCTCCTATGACTGGAGTGTTGGAATGGAAGGATACAGGCTCTTTAGGAAGGACAGGCAGGAGAGTCGAAGAGGGGGTGTCGCCGTCTATGTCAAAGACCAGCTGGAGTGCATGGAGTTCCAACTGTGGGTGGATGAGGAACCGACCAAGAGCTTATGAGTCAGAATTAAAGGGAGGGCAGGGATAGGTGGCATTATAGTGGGGGTCTGCTACAGGCCACCTGACCAAGCACTAGTCCTTATGGGGGTCTTCAACTGCCTCGATATCTGTTGGAGGGACAACATAGCAGGGCATAAGCAATCCAGGAGGTTCCTGGAATGTGTTGATGATAACTTCTTTCTCCAAGGGATGGAGAAGCCAATGAGGAGAGGTGCTATGCTTGACCTTGTTCTCACTGACAAGGAGGGGCTGGTGGGGAATGTGAAGCTCAAGGGCAGCCTTGGCTCCAGAGGGCTGGAGCACCTCTCCTATGAGGACAGGCTGAGAGAGTTGGGGTTGTTCAGCCTGGAGAAGAGAAGGCTCTGGACAGACCTTATAGTGGCCTTCCAGTACCTGAAGAGGGCCTACAGAAAAGCTGTGGAGGGAGTCTTTACTAGGGAGTGTAGTGATAGGACAAGGGGTAACAGTTCTAAGCTGAAAGAGGGTAGATTTATTTTAGATATTAGGAAGAGATTCTTTACTGTGAGGGTGGTGAGACACTGGAACGGGTTGCCCAGAGAAGTTGTGGAGGCCCCATCCCTGGAGGTGTTCAAGGTCAGGCTGGGTGGGGCTTTGAGCAGCCTGGTCTAGTGGAAGGTGTCCCTGCCCATGGCAGGGGGGTTGGAACTCAACGATCTTCAAGGTCCCTTCCAACCCAAACCATTCTATGTTTCTGTGATTTTTTTTCCTTTTTATGTTCTTCAGCTGAAATTTGTTTTAAACCATAGGAACTCCATTGTTGCTTCTGAGAATGGAGAAAAGCCCAGTTCTTCTCAAGAAATTGATATCCTTTCGGTACAGAAGGTAGGAAGTCCATACTTACTGTTTGAAATGAGTGCTATGTCTAGGGGAGATCTTTGGCAAAAGGAAAAAATTATTTCTGTTACTATTCTTATTGTGGTGGTACCTCAGGCCTCTGGTCAGACATTAAAATAGGAGTATAGACTAAGTAAATATTTAAAAGTAACATGCAAGGAACAGCACTAGGCATCCTGAGGATATGTGAGTTTCCAACCTTGTGTTATAATTTGCTTAAGAGTGGGTTACAGCTGAAAGTGTCATGTGTGAAGCTGTGTTCAAATGCAGATCCCACAGTCCCAGTAATTTGAGCAAGTTTTAGAGGACACAGAGGGGAAAAATAATGAAGAGTTGGAGGCATTTGCTTTAGAAAAACGTGGGAAAAACCAGAACACATGTATCTTCTTAGAAATAATTTCAGAGAGAGAAGATACTGCACTTCATCATTTGGATGCCACAAAAGATATCTCGTGTAGATAAACATTCATGCAAGCAAGGCTGCAAATGGATCATCAGACAGCCTCCAGACTGGTCGTTTATAGGAAGGAACCCATTGCATTTACATAAAGTTTGAAAATCTGTAGGAATTAACTATTATGAAGGGAGATCTCTTGTAATGCTCCTAATATTTTCCCTGATCCAATTATGAAATCTGTTCTCTCGTGGGTAATCAAAGTATGAATTGTATAACTAACATCAGCCAGCCTCGGACTGATGATATCAGTATCAGAGGAGCAGACGATATCCTGGAATCAAGGGTAAGAGACATGTCAGGCTGCTGATATCAGATGCCTTCACAAAAGCTGCAGAGACAGTGTCTTGTGGTTGGTCAAGGATGTCTATGGAGCTGCAGCAAAAATTTGCACAAGTGGCTTGTGCTTGCCAAAGACCCAGCATCTGTGGAAGGAATGAATGACTTGGCTGCAAGTGTTCAAAAATTTGCTCTTTTGGTTTATGATTGAGTTTAAACACATCTTGTATTCATGAATGGTATCTCTCATCTCCCTTGGAACACATGAAGCCATTCCTTCTTTCAGGAGTTCACAGGTGTCTGTTAGTATTCAGTATGTCTTGACAGAGCATGATGCAGAGGTTATTGTTACCTTTTTTTATTTTCACTTAGACCTCAAGACTTGCTGCAGATGTAGTTTTGGAACCAGATGTGAAACATCACAATGGAGAAAGCTGTGCAAAGAAACTTGAGGAAGGCAGTGATTTGCCCATATCAGCTTTATTAGAGAGGTAATTTTTAAAGGATAAAATGCATGTATATTAAAAGATGATACTATGCTAGACGTTCATAAAGTAATTGAGTGTATCAAACATAGGGTGCACTATTGCTATGCAGAACTCTGTTCTTATTCTGCTACAGTTTACTTAATGTTGCTCTATAATTGCTAAGGAAGCACTATGGTAGCTAAATGCTTGGAACATTAGGACTTTGTAGCAAGAATACTTAGACTTATAAAACTTTTTCTTCTGCTCTTTTCTTGGGCCAGAAAAATCTGTATCTGCCTTACCAATAACTTCAAATATTGCAAAATAATAAAAAAAATGTGTCAAGTTTTTAAAGAACTGACATTTTTACGTTCATAAAACTGAACTTAGAGAATGCAGGCAGGCATTCATACTTGAAAATTAGCCAGGTGAGCAATTTCTCAGCTCTTTTATATGTAGCTTATTGATGCCCATTCATTTGGGACTTAGGTAAAACTATGCATTTGCAATAGACTGTGCTTATTTTTTATGGTAATCTATAGGTCAGCAAGTCCCAACTCCTGCCATGTTCCACTAAGTTAGAAGTAATATTGTCTCTGAAAATTATTGCATCTTTCTTTAGCTATAACACACAAAGAAATAACCTGGAGGAACTTCTACAAATCAGCAGAGATAAAGTAGCATCTGGCTTTACTGATGAAATAAAAGGCACTTCATGCCTTCAGAATAAGCTGCTTGAACTACAGGTAAATATTCATCTTTTAAAATCATACTTGGTGCCTAAATTGTTACTTTCTTGTGTAAAGCCCTTACCTCTCTGTGTTATGCGTATTGCCAAGGGAAAAGGAGCATCCTTACAACCAGGTTTATTAGAAGTAGAAGGGAAATCAAGGGTTTAGCATTCAGCGAAACTCCATTCCTACTTAACAGTGGAGATTTGCAAGTATTCCTCAAAGAAGAAATTGGTGGCTCTCAGTTTGTGATCTGCAGGCTGAAACACGTCTAATCGAAAAAATAACTAAGGAAAGCAGCTTTTTTGTCATGAGGAGCGGTAAGTGATGGACCATAATCAGAGCTGGAGGAGTCATCAGAGTTGAACCATCAAATGGCCATAGTGTATGTGCAGAATGAAACTATTCCAGGACTTACAACTTGATTAGGTTTGTGAGAACCTTAAGGAGATGATAAAAGGCTCATAACTGATGTTGGAGGATTTATTTCTGCAATTTTTCAAGTCCTTGCTTGAAAGGAGTACAAAGGTTATGTAGCATCTCAGAACTTGGTTCAGTTCTACATTTGTTTTTTGATCTTTTGATCATAATTAAGTTGAGATATTTTCCATTCATTCTTGGAGTAAAAATGGCTGAACCATATCCATTGAACCTTTTATAAAATGGGCCAAGGCATATAAGAGATGTGGAAATTTTCATCATAAAAAGTTGGTAGAGATTTGCATGCAGCTAAAAATGGAGTGTTAAAAAAAAAGAAAGCAATAGATACTCTTACTTTTAGGTGGTGTTTTTACTTTTTCTGCAGAGACTCTCGTGACTGTAATTTTATGAACTGTCCAGTCCATTGAGAAATGTAGTATCATATTAATGCAATTAATGCTGCATATCTTTTAGGTCATAGAGAATGAAACCAATTCTGGTTGGACACAATTGGAAAACATCTCATCTACCTTAGAAAATCTTGTGGATGAAGTGCAGCAGGCCGCTATCTCTGATAAGAGAAGCAAACTAAAAGGAGAGTGGAAAGAGCTTCAGGATATTATAAGCACCAGGTATAAAATAACAATTCATGATACTAGCTAAGGAATTGTTCATTGTAACTAATGTGGGTATTGTGAAGGGAATAGTGTGTGTTACAGAAAATACCTGCACATTTTTAACCTTTTTTTTAATTGCATAAAATCAAGATTTTCTTAATTATACTTGGTTTGTATATACATTGCAGATAGTGCGAATTTCTTCAAGAAGCACAGAGCCAGATCTCTGTATTGCCACGTTTACTGTTATTTTCTTCAACCTTTTGGTTAAATTCACTGGGATTCACACTGCTTTTCTTATTAATCAATGGAAAAACTCCTTTGACATCAGAGGGAGGAAGATTAGATCTGTTAGACAGTCAATGACGTTATCTTTGTGGCTTTTCATGCTGTAAAATGTTGAGTATCGTTTCTTGCTTGCTTTCCCAGTTCATGTTTTGTTACCTTTCTTGTAGAACAAACTCTTTAAGGACTGCTTTGGAAATTGTTTTGCCAATAGAAAATGAATCCATTCTTCTATGTGAATTAGATCAGCGGCTGAAGAAAAAGGACATCCAGCAGTTTAATCTGATGAATAGTGATCTTGCTTATAGGGAACTAAAGGTAAGGGGAAATGCAGAGACCGCACCCTAGCCAGAGTAGTTTTTAATATGTCTGGGAACTAGAGAACTTAATGGGATTTTCACTCAGAATTTTGGGACGGCTCACCAGACTTCCCAAACCTTCTAATGCCTAACACCATTTTACTCCCTTTGCTTTAAATGTCCTTATTCCTGTAAAGCCAGCCAGAGACCCTCAATAGGCTCTACGGTAAAAAGCATGCTTGTGAACATTTCGTCTTAGATTAGGACTTTCCAGATTTACGCTGATCCCACCTGGCTTTATATCACTTTGTGGAGTCATATACATAATGTGGTGTTAATTTGTGAGCTAAGCTAAGCTGCTTTGTGTCACATCTGCTGAGGTATCTGAGCACACCCCAGGATGATTTTGGAAGCTCTGCATGTATGCAATGACTTGTTCATCTGCTATTAGTATCTTATGGCTAGGCTCCACTCTGTCTGTTAGGCAGAGTGAATATTGTTTTGTTCTTGATATGCACTCCAAGCTGAACACACTGACTGCTACACAGAACTGAAAGTTTGCGTTTGCCTGCCCTTGGCTCTTGAAATAAGTAGGGTTTAGGTCTCTTGAGCTGTAGGGCAGAGATCATGTGCGCTCTCTGTCTGAGATGACTCTTTTTGGCTGGAAGGACCCTGAATTTTTTCCCACATCTCTGAACATTTGGAGTTTCACAACACTGAAACACTGCTGTTTGTCTGAGGGCTGTAACCAGATAGCATGCAGACTTCACCAACAGATTTTTAACTGCATGTAAGTCTCCGCCAAAAGTATAGCATAATGAACTTAAAAGACAACAGACTAACAAACATCTATGTGCCCACCTGATCTGAGTGCTCTCCCACTGCAAGAGCCTGCTGGTTTTGGTCCCAGGACTCTTATCATCTTTCTCTCCTTTTTGTCTGATTACTGGAAAGAGGTTTGGGCTTTCTGTAGTGCTGACCAAATTCCCCCTGTGTGGAATACCATTTTATTTGATTTTTTTTCTTTTTCCTTCCTTCCACCAAAGTCCAGAAAAAAAAGAGGTTTTCTTTCTCAACCACCCTGTTTAGCATACTTATTTTATTGCGAGTATAATTTCTTTTTCAGTCATAGGTTCAGCCTGAATGCAGGATACAGATTTTCTTTCACTTGCTAACACTGTTGGTTGTTCTCTCAATCTCAGGAGCTACAGAGATCCATATTAAATCAGATTGAAGTGTGCAAACAATTGGAACATCTAGATAGTTCAGCAAGAGATGAATTTAATCCAATAGACCTGCAAGCTGCAAGTAAAATTATGATTTACTATCAAAACCAGCTTGAAGAAATGAGCCATAAAATGCAGATCCGTGAGACAGTCCTTAAAGATGTGGAAGCTTTTATGGCCTCATTGAGGAAGATTCAGTCTTCCATCAAATGTCTCACAGATCCCTCAGGTCAACCTGAAATACAAGGAAAAGCATTGAGAGAGGCTGCACAAGAAGTTTCTCGTATGGCAGAAGAGGCTAAATGTTTGGATGAACACTTGAAAACAGTTGATATCTGTTTGGAAGATGCTGAATGTGGGAGAAAGACTAGTTGTGAAAACCTTGTTCTGACTTTATCTGAAGAGCTAAATGCAACTTATGATCCCTCAAGTGAACAGATGCTTACAGAGGAAAAAGACTTATACAAGATTTTTTCCACAAAAAATGGTGAACTCCTTAAAAACATTCAGGATCTACATGACAGAATTAAGAAAATAGGCTTGAAGGATCCAACAATTCCAGCTATTCAACAAAGGTGAATTCTTTTTTAAAGCTCTTAATTTAATAATTTCAGTGAACTCAGAGGGCCTGTGGCCCCTTTGCAGTAGAGCACTGAAACTTGAATGTTTCTTGAAGTATCTGTGCAGCAGTGAAAGAAGTTGTGAGCCTTATGGTTTATTCTCAGCTTCACAGCCTAAATAACTTTTCTTTTAAACTTCTATGTATGTTTGTTTGAAGCAGCATTGATGAAGAAAAAATAGAAGGATGTTGATTGTTATGATCATAGTTTTCAGTAAGAAAACTGTCAAAGAGGGAGACGGGTCTTCTTGCTGAGCACTGACACACATGATGTGAAACCACACTGTAGAAGCCTTGAGTTATTTTACCACAGCCCGAGAAAGCCACTAGCATGATTTGTATGTCTCCAATACTGTTTCAGAGGAGCTCTCTGCAGCCTTGCAAAGGATGAATAAACAATTCACTACTGTTTATGCGGATGGAAAAAGCAAGGGGAGAGGAGTTTATAAGCTGTGTCTGTTTTTTCAGTTCTGAAATCCCGTGCTATCACATAGCTTCCTTTCTTAGACCATATTTTAAGATAGCCAGAATGCACTTACCTTTTAATAGAACATAATTCACTATGTTCATGCAGACCTTATTGGACTGTAGTACTTTGGATTACTTTCTCAAAGGGCTTAGGTCAGCATAACTCATTGGAAGGACTGTGTCAAATTACATGAATTGAAGATCAGATTAGACTTTTTTATTATGTCATTTAATATAGTTGGTATGTGCAGTTCAAGGATGAATTTCTAGGGAACTTAATTACATTGGGGAAAAAATCAAAGACTTACTTTAATATAAGGCTGTATTTCATTTTTTCTAATAAAGGGTAAAATCATTAACGGAACTGGAAAAAGAATTGGATTGTGCTGCTGTTGAAATGAAACCTATGCGAGAAATTGCTAATAAGCTCCCACAGATCAAAGAGGAAAAAGCAGAGGAAACAAATGAACAGTGCAGACTTACAGAGAGGTTATGGGAAGATACAAAACTCTTGCTTGCTGAATGGTAAGGAGAAAAGTTACATTTTAAAGTAGTATTGTACAAGTAAGAAGTGTGCTTGTAAAATGAAACAGCAGAAAAACATTAGACCATACTTCAAAGTAAATTAGATACTGATACAGTAGCAAATGTTACTATTAAGATGCTGTAAACTATCATAATGCCAAAAGTTGCACATAGAGGTTTGCAGCCAAAGCTCATGTTTGTTTTTTTTTATTTATTTATTTTTAAGACATCACTGTCCCATCATTTAGGAGGTATGCAGTGATGTATTGGACTTAATTGGTATCCCAAAGAAAAACCTGGCTGCTGCTGGGAATGATGAGTCTTCTGTATTTGCTCCGAGTTTCACGCCAGCCTTTTCAAAAAGAAAAGTCAAATTGAACCAAATGGAAGAGGACAGCTGCGAAAACAGTCTCTTATGCAGGAAAAGACTAAAGGAGCTTGGTTTGATAAGTCTGTGAGAGTGAGGACTGGGAAAGCCTATGACTGATCAGCCAGGGCATCTGTCCTTCTCTTATGGTTTTTAAAGATGTCTAGAGGCTTTGCATGGACTGGCACAGTTCTGGTTAATCCTCATGGCTTGCAGAGGTGTCAGTGGGAGTAATCTGTTTTCATATCCCACTGAAGGATGGGCTGAGGTGGTATTTGCCTCTGTCCACCACCCAAGCTCTTGTGATATCTGCTGCACATTGTATTTCAGTTTACTGGTGACTGAGCTCACCTTTCAGGTGGAGACTATCATATGAACAGAACTGCTCAGCTCACATCACAGTTGAATGTGAATCAGAGGCATATGATGGTGAAGGGCATTTCTGATTCCAAAAACTGTCCAAATACCAGACCAGGTATCACACAGTATTGCAGTGTTTATGACTGGTACAGTTTATCCCCCCTTTTCTCTCTTCCAAACGTAATAGTCAAATTTCCCATATGTTTGACTATAGGCGAAGGAAGCAGACAAGAGGTTGAGGCTGCTGTTTTATGCTTAGGCCATAAATGCATCTCTTTTTAATAGCCAGGAGCAGTGTGCAAGGGCTCTGGACCTCCTGAAGCAATATCAAAGCTGCAAAACCAGTCTGACCAGCATCATCCAGAAACAAGAGATTATGCTTTCACAGCAAACTTCTTACATGGGGAAGGAGAATTTGAACAGGCTAATAAAAAAGGTGAGTAACAAGAACTAACTGAAATGGAAACAAAAGCCTTTCCTGGGAACCTAGGGTTGCCCCTGCACACCCAGCTTTCAGGGCAAATGTTAAGACCTTGCTTTCACTTTGGCTTCCAAAATACCTTTAGGGACCATACCCTGGTTTTGTTTTAAGTTGATGTCTGACTTTGCATTGGTCTTGTTAAAGGAGAGGGATTAAAAAAAAAAACCACCAACATAGAAAAACTATGATCTAGTATCAAAATAAGATGAAATCTTGTCCTACCAAAAAACAAAATCAGCCATATTCACCCACACCCTTTAGAATATTTCTGTATTTTCTACTGAGTTAAAAACCTTGTGTGGGCAGTTTGTAAATATATGAAAACAGAAAATTCATTTGTTACTAGGAAGATACTTTAAAAAGTACCACTTAAAGCAAAAATAATAGGTAATGCAACTCCTTGGGGCTGCTTGTTTCTCTGCTGCTGCTGTAGCTTATAACCAAGAATTTATATCTGTATCCTCTCCTTGCTCATGTCACTGGGTCCCAGGCAGGGCTGCAGTGCTGTGCAGAGATCTTCAGCTAGCCCTGAGCAAGCAGGATCAGGAACAGGACCTGTACGGCTGTGTCAGAATGGCACATCTGCTCAGAGACTGGGCCATGACAGATCTATCCTGCTTCCCAGGCTGGAGCTTGTGTACCTCGCTGTATGTCATTGCCACCACACTCAGAGATAGCTTGGGCATGGCCAGCATGGTGCTGCCTTGGGGTCTGGACTTCTGGAGGCCAAAATGGTTTTGACTGGGCTGATGATACAGTATTTCCTTGAGCTGGTTACATTTGCAGCATGAACTCTGCCCTCACGCTGACTTTGCTGACCAAACTGTGTTGCAGTTAGAAGTAACAACATAGTTTGGTATATCTCCTCTCGCTTGTCCTATGTCAAAAACCTGCTTAGAAGACAGACCTGTATAAAAGCCTTGGCCTCCATAGCTGATGTTTGCTCCATGCTGTCTTTGATAGCAGTTAAACGTTTGCAGTAGCTTTTACATTAGCTGATGAGGCTGAAGGAACATGTATTGCTGGACCCCCCCTCATTGAGTTTAAAGTTTACCACTTTTTCAGACAGAAATTTGATAGCCAGCTACATTCTTCTTGGCTAAATGAATATAACCAGTGGACAGAGTTGTCCATGGCTAATGGATTAGCAAACAGCAGCATGTCCATCGTGACCATTCTACTGCACAGGTTTCCCATTACCTGGCTGGGTTATGTAACTGGTTGTTCAGATCCCATTTTTAGGCTTTCTGATGAGGCATCACCCATATCATTCAGGAACATTTGCTTAAAGGCAGGGATGGTTAAATTTAAGCAGGAGTGTAAACGGTTTCTTCCCTCAGACAATGGGACAGTATCTGTGTGTACTACCCCACCCTCAGCTGAGGCAGGGTCTTTTCTTGGTTTCACCAGTGAGACCTCTGGCATCTTGTATCACTCGGGCTCCTGCTGCAGGGGAGATCGCCGGCATACTCTGGCCCCTGCTTGTATGGAGACCCCTTGCTCTGTTAACAACCCTTCCTCCTCACCTTGAGTTTTGCAACTCCCACTCTCAGAATTGTGGTCTGCAATAGCTGTGGCACAGTAGAAGGCGTGTCCTCGAGTGCTGATGATTTCTTATGTATAATTATATAAAATAATAACAGAGAGGATTCTCTGCCGCTTGTTCTGGTTTGTGAGTGCTGCTCTGCCGTCCCTCCCCTTATCTCAGTGGCTGGCAGTATCTATATATCAGAAGGTGTAATGCTTGTCTCTGAGAAATAAGGAGATCTTTTAATATAAAATTGCCGAACACTAGAGGTCAGTGTTTCTTTTCCAGCGAGCTTTCTTGTTGTTTGTAAACACTGACGTTACAATTAAGCACAAAGAAACAGCCTAGTGTTTAAATAGAAAGTAGGAAAAAGGGACATTTCAGTTTCTGGCAACGGCATATGTGACAATGGCTATGTTTAGGTAGGATTTAAGCTTTTTTTAAAAAGTAGTTCAAAACCTGGGGATCAGAATGCCAGGATGTATTTTTTTAGAGTTGTAATAGTATCTCAGATGATTATTAAATTGTGCATTGTTTATTTCTATAACTGAGGTTCTGTATATGAACGTATAGTTCCCTTGGATCTTGTGATTACGACTTTTAAAACAAGCTGTAGTTTTGGCTCTCTTGGTCAGAAATATATTATCCATAGTTCCCATTTTGCAGCCAATAAAAGAATGATAAGGGTTTCTAAGAGGAAAATGTTCCTATCAGCATGACAGGTGTATAACAACACAGGATACATTCCTAGTCTCATCATATTGTTTAAAATAGATCATTTTGTGTGATGCTTTGTGTTTTTCTAAACTAAAAAGAACAGCACATCAGTTAAAAATGTTTTGCTGAATAAATAGCCATAAGTAAACATGCTCGTAAATATCCATTTGGTCTTTTTCACAGATTGAAGAGGCAAAAGAGGAATTTAATGATCACTCTGAAGATGTAGACAAAATAAATCAGATCTGCAAAAACCTTCAATTCCAGCTCAATAAAATGAGGAGCTTTGAGGAGCCTCCATTCGAGAATGAGGCTAACATGATTGTGGACAGATGGCTGGATGTATGTAAAAAGTAAATTATCAGGGTGGTCTTATCTGTTATGCATTATAGTAATTGATTCTGACGGGTGTGTAATATTTGGAATAAATTAAGTGCAATATGGCAAATATTCTTAAGAGATAAATCCAAGTGTTTACCGGAGCAAAGCTTGCAGGGTGTCTATTGGCGTAATGTTTATGATCTCTCAGGTAGTTTATATCATGGGTACTCCTTGACAGTAAATAATTCTAGGAAATGCAGAAAGGCAGTATTTGTGCTTTCTGCATGAATCTGTAACATTCCATAACAACTTCTGTGGATTTAGACTTTGGAGATGATCTGGAGAATTACTAAGTGGTGCTTTTGGTGAGAAATGTTTGCCACTGTCGATCTAAGCAGTGCATCAATACTGAGATTAGATGGTATTTACTGAGAGTAGATAAACATTAATGAGCAAGGCTCCTTCCTAAACCTGCCTTAAAACTGGCAAGCTGCCATTGTGATTGGTATGTTTGGCGACATGTGTGGCAGGGATTTAAATATCTTCTCCGTGACCAGTTCACTGTGAAAACACATGAGATTTTTTCCCTTGCCGCACTTGTTGTTTTTGTGGGTGGTTTCATCTTGCTCAGATTTTATTATGCTGCATTTGCTTTTAGAATATAACTCAACATTTTTGAAATCTGTGTGTTTTCTTTATATAAATCTCATGGCAGATCAATGAAAAGACTGAAAACTACTGTGATAATTTGGGAAGAGCTCAAGCTTTGTGGGACAAACTTCTTAATTTATCTGGTACAATCGATGCTTGGGCAAATGCAGAACTTGAAAATGCAGAAGGCCGTTGTCTGACTGAAGAGGACCTTACGCAGTTGAAGGTAATTTGAATGGAAATTTTTTACCCTTAACTTATACCGTAGTGATATGGACTTCAGACTATAAACATGCACATTGCGTAGAAATATCAGCACTGCAAAAGCAGAGGAAGTTGTAACATTTGCAACTGTATCTGCATGGGTAGTTTCACTGAAGATATTGCATAATGTATTGGGGATGCACGTCTTGGAAGCTAATAAATTGATAGCATATATGTATACTATTTTTTTTTAAATTATGTATACTAATTTTTTTTAAATTAATGCAACTCTGCAAATGCTTTAGACTACAAAAGTGCCCTCATTCCTTTGTGCTGTACAAACATACAGCAAAGAGAAGGCCTGGAAAGCTTGTAGTCTGGAGTACAGTGGTGCACACATTTCCTTGTGCCTAGAGAAGAAAGGGAAGAGAGTGGGTATAGGCTAATGATTAGTTTTCAAGTTAGAAATTCCCTATCAGTGAAGATACTTGAGCCTCAAGTATCTCACTGGGCAATGCACAGTTCAAGAAGAGTTTGCAGAGGTGGCTTATTTGCTCCTGCAATCCTCGTCCCGGTGTGCTCCCCAATGTAAATTAATGCAGCCTTAATAGTGATTTGCTGCCAAGGGTTTCCAGGGGCTGCATGCGGGCAGGCATCAGCAGAGCCTGGGCTGCCTATGCCCCTCTCACACAGATTATAGCGTTAACTCTTGATATCGGGGTGCAGTTGGGTGTAAAAACACATGTACTAGCTCTATGCCATTGAAGAGACTTACATACGGGGGTAAATATTTTAATCTCTGACTTTAGGCCCATAATGGACCAGGTGTGCTGCTTCGTTGTGGTTACAGTCAGTATCTACTAAACAAAAATAATTTCCTGCTTGAGTGGGGTTGAGACATAAATATATCCCATATCCTCTTGTTTGAAAATATGCAGGCAGTTTTTTCTTAGTGTTTACATGCTACAAATGCCCTGGTTTTTATTATGCTTATTTGCAGCTTTACTGCTACTGTTAGCGCTGCTCATTTGTCTTAATTTGCAGTTCAATAAAAAGCCAAGGTGTTATTTGTATATAGATCTTCCCAGTGAAACAGTAGTATCCATGCTGTGCAGAACTGGATATTTTGTCACATTATTATTGCCTTTACCATTGTATCGTTAGAATTTACCTGGGGTGGTTCAGGTCCCTGAGGGCTCCAGTAAAAATGCACCAGCTGGCAACTGCATCTAAAGAGCCATTTTGTTACCTGGAAACTGCTCAAGCCCGGCATGATGTGACCATGCCCCCAGCCTGCCTCTACTGGTGCTTAGGAAGGGCTGTGCTGGAGGTGGCTGCGCTAAGGTTACTCCGCTGCTACCGTGCGAGAGCATAATTCTCAAAAGAAAGGGGAGGAGAGGGCAAGGGAGAGAGAAACCGTGTTTCCCATGATCTGCTATAAAAGTGGAATAGGAGAGAAAACTGAACTCGGTGCGTTGTTTTTTTTGTAAAATGATTTAAAGTGCAGAGGACGTCAGGTTCATTTGTCAATTTATTATTATTTCTTTTGTTATTGATCCTGACACATCTCTACATGAATGTTAATTACAAAAAAAATCCACCAACTGTTGCAATGTGTATCATGTTACGTAGAGTTGAAACCCAGGGCCCTTTGTGACCGCCCAGCAGAGCACCGGTGCATGTGCTTTCAAGAAGCCTGTCACAAGGAACAAAGTAATGAATTATTTGACTGCGTATTTAGAGATGGTTTCAGTATAAATTATGTGAGAGAAGTTCTGCTTCCCCTTGTAGCTAGCACGCAAATGGGAACTGTTTTAAGGGCTACAGCACGTGAATATGTTTTGATGATTGCTTGTACAGAGACTGCAACAGAATACTTTGTCCTGAGGGAGTTTGGACTATCGATTTGGGAATATGAGACACTGTGACTGTTTTATATATATCCTGTTTCATAAGTTGAAGCTGGTATTTTATTTTCACATTACTTGCTTGTTTCAAAATCCATTCAAATGAGTAGAGGCCTTTTTGTATATAAAGGATCTACATTTAAAAAGTGCTTTTTAATAGAAGCAGCAAGAAATAAATACAAAATTGAGATTATTTTCTTGCAAATTTACTTGGGTTAATATAGAAGTAAAATAACCAAGACTGTTAAATTTGTGTTAGATTTGTATTAACAATTGCTTTGCCTGAGAAACATAGAGTGTTTCTGACTCTAATACAAAAAAATGCCTGAATTGCTAAAATGAAAATCGGGAAATGAACCAGTTGTGGGAGCTCTATATGCCAAAATGCAGAATCAGAATAATAGTAATACAATTTTCTAACAGAAACATGGAAATTTAATTTAGTGGGAAACAAAGTTACTGATGTGTTTTTTCCACCTTTAGGCATGCTTACGAGTCCAAGAGCAGAAACTCCAGAAATTTGACAATACTGTGGCTGAGATAGAAGAACTTCTGAATAGTAATGAACCTCCACTGGAGCTACAGGTATGAAGGAGCTTTTACAGCTAATACGCTGGTGCTCATTGCTACAGCCCTGCTTCTAGTGTTGTCTTTGCCACAATCATTTCTTGGTTTGACTTAAATCTACGCAAACAGAATTGGAGGCGTTTTGTTGGCTATCAGCAGTGACATTTCATTTGTGGTGTTTCTCAAGCTGTTAGAACCAAGTCTGTAATTTTAAACACAAAGGCTTCTCTCAGTCCTGTGCCTTTTAGGGACTTAGACTGACCCAACAGTTTTGCAGGCCTGCTGAAAGAGGATGATATCAGTGATAACTGGCTTTTAGCTATTGGCCAAGAAGAAGGCACAAAGGACCTCGTCATCCCTTTGGGAATCCCAGCAACTCAGCATGCTGTCTATTTTAAACTGTGCTTTTACCTGGATATGGCTTAATGTAGCTTGGTAGTGTGTAGCTATTTGTGTAGAGTGGTGTTTACTGTGATGTTTTCCTTTAGGATATCGCAAGAAAACCTTCATCTTTTTGTGTTAACTTCACACAGCAAAGAATAAATCCTTCTCCACTGTTTAAGACCACGTTAGCCTACCTTGATCCTGTACCGGTTCCCTAAGCATCCACTCCCAGTCTCTGTCAGATGCACCTTGAGCTTGACCTGGTTTGGCTATTTGTGTGTTTATCCTCAGCAGGCAGTGAATTTAGAGGAGTTTCACTGGGTAAAGTGATCTAAGGAGCTTAGGAAAGGACTCGGCAATCTTGTACTGTGCACACTATGCTCCTCAGGAGCACCAGACGCCCTGAACCCCCTGGGGTGGTGTTTCAGCATGTGGCCATGATCCCATTGAGTTGCTGTCTAATGCAAATCTGTGGAAACCTTAAGGATAAGGTTAATGACCTGTTGCTCCTTAGTGACTAGAGCTCCCCACCTCTCTGTTGTCCTTGTCTGGTTTTTGTTTCGCTGTGGGGAATTTGCCCTGGTGGGATCACTTGCAGGGAGGTGTGTTACAGAGAGAGCTGTCACCCTCTTTTTCCAGGTAGCCGAAGTGCATGTAAGGCCTTTATCCAGCTGAGAGTAGACACTGGAGTAGACTGACAAATACATTTATTAGTAAAGCAGCACCAGTAAATACGTCACTAATAAAGATGAACTGAGATAATTCCTTCTCAGTAAAAGCAGGGTTTAAATACTATTATTTTTGAATTTGTGGAGTGGGAGGGAAGGAAACTGGAACAAGCTGTGATTGAAATGTCTGGACTTCCGATAATTTCATTGCTTTTTCAGTCTATCCTGGAGTTCTGTAATTTTCTAGGAAATCAATCCTGTATAATTTCTTACGTATGTTTATTTCTAATTTTAAGGTCATCAGATCATCTGTTGTGCAAAAAATGGACCTAATCAAAGAGCTCTTGTCAACAAAGCAGGGGACCAGTGAACTCAGCGTGAATACAGCCGAACTAAAAGGAGACCTCGATCTGGCCAAGACACAGATTGGAATGACTGAATCACTTTTAAAAGCTTTATCTCCTTCTGACACCTTAGAGATCTTTACTAAATTAGAGGTAGCATGCCACAAATTACGCATCTTTTAAAATTTTGTTCATTATTTCTCTCCTGGGCAAGTCTTCCTAAGTGTTTCTCCCATATATGTTTTAAACTGCTGGAGTAACTCAAGTGAAGAGCCTGGCTTGAATATTTCCTTAAGCTGCCAGAAACGTGAATGAAAAGCCTGTTTTCACTGGATGTTATCAGATATAGTTAGTTAACCCTTGCAGCTATTGGATATGGGTAGTGATAGGCATGACAACAGTATACCACCCAAGATACGCTGAAGCAGCAGTGGGGTACTGGGCTGTATCTTTTCCAAGACTGGCTAATACACAGAGGTTGTCTTTGTGCCACCTGAGTCTGCCTGCAAGGGGAGCTCCCAGCAGGCAATTTAAGCCAACTTTCCATCCTCTTTGTACCAGGGAGAGAGGTGAAGAAACAACTGCTTCCTGCTTGGAGATTTAAGGCTGGTGAGATTTAAACCTCCTGCTGAGCAGTGAGTGGATTATGCACATTCTGGGTGTAAGACCACTTGTCTTTGGGGCAGTGAAATCACAGGCATTGGAAGAAAGATATAGCTTTTAATTAATTCTCCCAGCTCCCTCTAACTTACCTTTCAACCCACTTGAAAGGGACTTGACATAGGGTGTAAGGCATTTAGAGGTGGAATAGTGCCTATGTCAGCTAAGGTGTTATAGCTTCTAGGTATTGTATACTCTGGAACATATTATATTACAGTGCACTTCACATATCTATTCTGTGTGATGCCAAAGTGTGCATGAGTGAATGTAAGTGTGATTATATATGCATAAAGATGTATACACACTGCTCAAGGAGAGTTTAGTGCTAGTATCTACCTATTGATTGCCTTGTTAATGTCAATATACTTTAAGAAATTATTTTGATACATAGGCAGGACTAAACCCTTTTGCAAAACTCTAGTTTGTACAGCAGCTCTGTACAGTGAACTTTTGCTTGCACCTCAAATTTTTCTTTCTAACAGTTGTCCTTTTTTTTTTAACTTCAGGAGATACACCAGAAAATCCTGCAACAAAAACACCATGTGACATTACTCCAAGAAGAGACGGATTGCCCTGATGTGGATGAATTAAATAAGCAGCTTAAATGTGTCACTGATTTATTTAATAAGAAGAAACATGTGTTTCAAGATCACTTTATCGGTGTTTTGAACCGTAAGCAAACACATTTCACATTTATGTAGCTTTAGAAGTTTATATTGACCATCATAATCTCTTAAAGGTTGTGCAATTAATTTATTTTTGGTTCAGCATCTGAAACTGCTTCTCTGTCTCAAACTGCTTCAGGGTTCTGAACAAGATTTGGATAAAAATGGCTTTTGATTCCAACAAACCACTCAATCTGAATCAAAGTATTTTGTTTCTTATTTTTACATTTAAAAAGTAGATAAAAGAAGTACAAAGCATAATTCAGGAACAAATGTCAGAACATTTCAGTTAAAAATACAGAAATCAAACTTTTTCATTTTTCTAGTAATTTTTTATTTAATCTTAGTTATGAGAATGAATAGCATTATTTATTACTTTTTTTTTAATGCAGACACAGGATTGTGCAGGTGTAGAATTAGGCCCAGAGGTAGTTTCATCTTCAAATAATTTTGGAGTGATATTTATTTATGTGGAAATGAGAAAAGTTGCCAATAGGCTAATGCAGGTCTTGTTTACTGAAACTGTTATGTATAGCAGACTGTCCCTCCCAAATGAACAGCTATTTTTATTGTCAATTAATGTTGGGTAAAAAAAAAGTATGAACTGCAGCATTTTATGTCACATGGTGTGTAGTGAAAAGCAACCTTTGACAGTAGCACTGATAAACGTAATTACAAATTGTCTGAAAACTTCATGTTAAATTGGACGTTCTTTTACAGAATACAATTAATGAAGAAAATTGGAATGTATTTTTTTTCAGGTCAGTGCAAGAATTTTAATGATTGGTTCAGCAGCACTCAGCTGTCTTTGAAGGACTGCTTTGACTCCTCAGAAACAAAAACGATACTGGAAGAAAGACTGCAGAGGCTAAAGGTAAAGTATAAAAATGTTCACATTTTAAAGCTGTTTGTTCTTGAAGTTTTACTTTTTTACACAGAAGTTTGTTCTTGGGAGTGAATTCACCTACACTGGGTTTGTAACTTGAGGCTGAAAGAACATTGCATGTAACTTAAAGCATTAGGACAATAAGTGGAATGAAAATAAAACTTTGGTTAAATGGAGTATCTTTGTTCAAGTTCATACATAGTTGGGCAAGTGAGAGACAGAACAGTGGTGAGTGAAAGTCAATGGACTTTGACCAAGTACTTCAGTGTGCAATGATGCAGAAAGTCAAATACATAGAGAGTAAAATGAAATTCTGACTGCCATTGGACTCAAATTTGAAAAATTTGCATTCACTTTATTGTAGCCAGATTTTCACTCTAATTCAGACAGAATCAACAGAGGAGAGATGGAAAAGCCACAACATCTGCAAGAAGCAGTCACAGTTAAGCAGCAGCAGAAGACCTAGTGATGTCAGTGCTAGATTTGAGTGCTGCTTGCCTATTTCTTCTGTACATGTTTGTGCTGTAGAGACGAAAATCCAATTCATTGACTTCACCTTTTCTTTATTCTACAAAGAGCAACTTTTTCATTTGCAAGTGGAATAGTCAGCAAACTGTGAATTAACATATATATTATATACATTAACATATAGGAATGGGAATTGCTGTAGACAATGTTGGTGGAAGTAACAGGAGTTGAAAAACTCTTGTGACATAGTTATCTATTAAGCAACAGCAAATTTGACAAATGTATCTTGTGTTTGTGATCTTATTCAGCTCTTCCTAACATCTGAAGGCAAAGACCGAGATATCCAAGAGGTTAAAGCTTTATTGAATAAAGTGAAGCATTACTTGCCCAAAGCAAGCATTAACCACCTTAACAGCCGTGTGAGAGATCAAGAAGCTGAGCTACAAAGATTGATCTCCAAATGTCAAAAACGGGAACAGGAACTTGATGCTTCTCTCCAGCAGCTCAGTAGGTAGGGAACTAATGTGGTTTCTGACATTTTAATCACAAGTGATATAAAATGATTCATTATTAAACAGCTATAGTGAATGGCAAACAACCCTGCTTTTTATTAAAGGTGGTATTTTAATAAAGGGTAGTGAGTGTTTTGTTGCGTGCTTCATGTGTTTTTTCGCTTTGTAGCAGACTCAGTGTTGTATGGTAGTATGTGCTTATGGATAGTTTCAGTGACATGAACAGAGATACCTAAAATTAAGCTAGTGCTTAAAACTTTGCTTGATCAGGTGCATGATATTTATGTTACTTTTTCAGCAAAACACTGCTGTCAGCAGATTTTAGTCATGTAATGCCTCTCATTTTGACTTGTGTCTGTATTTATACTCCCCTTAGCCTTGAAGAAAGCATCACAGTCTTGGGAGAATGGCTCACTGCTCAGGAAGCAAAACTAGAAGAGATCAAAAAAGATGAGACAAAACTTGAAAACTTCTATAAAACACTATTAATGCAGAGGTATGGTTTTCTTTGGTCTCTATCTAAGGACTGGCTTCTAAAGAAGATTGCTCCATGTTGTTACAACAAGTAGATGTTTATTAAATTTTTGTATTTTTCAGAAAACCATTTGACTCCATGGCTCAGCTAGCAAATTCCTTGAGGGAAGCTCGGTTGACAGAAGATGAAAACATTTCAGAAGCCAATGATCTTATTAGTAGATACCAGACACTGATAACACATGTAAGTGAAATGGCAGGCAATACTGAGAGAATTGCAGTGGAAGGGAAAAATTTTGAAGAACTTGCCCAGGATGTTTCTTGCTGGATCAAAAAGCTTGAGGAGGCTGCTAATAACCTGAGTTCACAGGAAAGTGAGTTGCCGTCAGACGAAAGGATTAATCAGATAAAGGTACTGTGTTAAATGTGTTTCTTTTCCACTTCACAGCTCATGCTAGTATCAGGGAAATGCTTGATGAGTCAGCACCTCCTAAAAGATACTGTCACTGCTGATTGCATGTGGTTTTGTGGCTTATTTGGGGGGAGGTAGGTGTTGGGATTTTCGTTTGTTTGTTTTTGAAGGGTTTATTAGGCAAATAAGATGAGATTCTCTGCTGCACCTCTGGGTGGAGCAGCACTGAACTCATGGTGGCTGTGCATCTTTCCATCATAGCCTACTCCAGAGGTGCAGAAGGAGGTTCATAACACAGCTGGGGCACCCAGAGAGCCTCTGCAAAGTGTGTGGTTTCTTGAGTGTCCTGCAGTGCCGTTTTGCTGGGCTGCTCTACTGCCTGGGTGGGTCTCTCAGGCCCCAGTTGTCCTCTTTGATGTCTCCTCTCTCTGACTACTTAGGAGGCCTCCTAACAGAGTAGCCAGAAATAAGGATGCTGGGATTTACATGTTTTGTTCTGTGCAAGGGGCAGTGTTGTGACAAATCTCTCTCCCTAACATTTGGAGCATTTTTTTAACTTTTCGGAACATTATTGGTTTTGTTATGTACAGAATAATTAATAAATCAGCTTCATTATCCCAGACTTTCTAAAACTAGATGATCTATCCATTTAGGTATCACTTATATGATATACTGGAAGGAGAGTTGTTTTGTCTTGAACAGCAGTGTACAAAGTATGAAAAAAATAATTGGTAATACATTTTATTTTGTAACAAAAAAATAGTTGTATATGTACTGCTTCTTGTTTAATACAGGAAATCACAGCTCTCAAAGATGCAGGAGAGGCCAAAATACAGAACATGGTAGCTCTAGGAGAGACTTTAATGAGAAATGAGAAAAATAAGAAGCCAGTGATTCAGCAGACTATTTCTGAGCTCCAGAACCAGTGGGAAAGTACCTGTCGGTTAGCCACTGAATACAGAAGGTAATGTGGAATTTACCAAGAGGCAGTACAGATCACTTACTGCTATATTGACTTTCTTCTCTTCTTCCCGCACCAGTGCCATTGAATTTGTGTTCTTTGGGGACAGAGCAAAATACCTACAAAAATACTTGTATTTCTGCAGTGTTGTGGAGGGCCAGATCACAGCTTGGATTGAATGGTCAAGCGGGGGGTGTAGCCAGGAGGTGTATGGGGGGTGGCAGGACAGCTGATGGTGTATGCCCAGCTTGCCTCAGATTTCCTTTTGATACTGAAGTAATTCAGNCATTGCTTCTTGTTTCATTAGAGTGTGCAGAGAGGTTGCACTGATTTAACTACTGTGGTGACCCTTCCCTGCAATGCCCCAGGCACAGTCCCCCAGCGGAGGTGGGATCTACCTTTGCACAGTTTTGTACTACTTCAGAAGAGAGTTTGGAGTAAATCCAGGAGGCTGGGATTTTTAAAGTAGAGTTTTTAAAGCTGGGTTTATTCTGGCTCTGTGGGAGGCTTTTTTGGCTGTGGTACCTGGTATTGTTAAGTCAGCAAAGGCACTTTAATGTTGCTGGCACTGTGGCAACTGTGTCTGAGAACCAAATTGATCCTTTAAAACATGATGATTCCAGGTGTGATGTGTAAACATAAACTGAAGTTCTGATTTTGCACATGCAGGCATTTTCAAGATATTTGCCTGCTGTAACGTCCTTGAACCAATTTTCAGTAAAATCACTGGCAACTTTGCGGTTGAGATCAATGAAAGCTAGAGTAGGCCTACTGTATATTTTTTTTAAAATGACCAGGGAATGAATTATTAAAACTAAGTATTTTTGAGATTATTTGGTTGCTTTCTGTTATTACTGAGCACTCCATACAAGCAATACAAGTGGCCTTCAGAAAGACAGAGCATTGACTATATTGGATCCAACACAGCAGAATGCAGAGCACCCTCTTCACAGTGTGTTGAAGACAGGAGATGGGGTGCTCAGCATGCCTGAAGAGATGCTCAGGATCTTGCAGGATCAGGACTGTGAATAACAGATGCAACACAGTAATGGCAGCAGTGTGAAGCTGGAATAGGGAACTTGAAGCAAGAGTACTTAACGTATGTGAGGCTATGCTTTATTTGTCATTCGCCAAAAAATACGAATCTTGAGGGGCAAAAAACAAAACACTTAAGTTTTGCTTTTGTCCTCATTTATCCTGCTGTACTTTACAGAATTATTACCAGACTTTATTTATTTGGATTTCTTTGTGTGGGATCATATTTTCAAATGTTGGCATTTAAGTTCCATCTGGAAAATATCTGAGCTTCATCACTAAATGTGAACATATAAATGTTACTTTGTCTCACTGATCATAGTTGCATATTTCCTGTGGACAAACACAACCTGTTCACCTGCAGCAGATCAGCATGCATGCTTATAATGCACACAAATTGAAATCTAATGTCAAGGTCGGGAAAGTAGGCACTGGATTGTGCTAACATGGTCCGTTTGCACGTGCTGGTTTTGTTGTCTGTATCTCTAAAGCACTCCCCCACCTCCATCTCAACCAATGCAATGTGTGTCTTCTACAGAACATTCCCTTTCAGGAGACTGTCATAAGAAGTTGTCAAGGAAAATAGATTCATAGCCATATTGTAGTTTTTAAAAAGAACTTCTGCTGTAATGAAAAGTGGAAAAATACAGGGCATGAGCATCACATCTCGGATACTGAAAACTATGGGTTTATAGGCTACGGTTTAATAGGGTTAGTCGCATTTAAGTCCAGTTCAGCAGCAAGAACTTCAGTATTTTTCATTTTCATGACCTTGAAAATTCTAGTCTAAAACTGATCATTAATTTAAAACCTGAAGAAAAGTATTTGGTATGCTCAAGTTCATTGTAATGGTTGACTTGTTCACAATTTGACATTTTCTAGGTAACGCATAAAATTTTTTTTAATACTATTAAATGCAGTATTTTTTCATAGCCCTCAGGAGCAACTTCAGTTCAACAGGGAGCAATATGAGCAAAGCAAAGAAGATCTGAGACTGGCTCTAACTGAACTGGAGGAGCAGCAACAGGAGATAGGTTTTGCCCTTCAGCCTGGTTTGCAGGAGAAGCAAGCTCAGCTGGCAAACTATGCCAACCTCCTGCAGAAAGCAGAAGACTTAACTTCCCGATTTAAGGAATTGAAAAGCCAGGAAGATCACCTGCAGGGTCACACTGGGGATCCCTGCTTCACAGAGGTGGAATGGTTGGAATTAAAACAGCAACATGAAAATCTGCTCAGCCAGCTACAGGTTGGAACCTCACTCTATTTCCTTATGAGATTATTGGTGTGCCTGTTAATTGCAGTTCTCACTGTTTGCCTATAGTGTCATTCTGCTGGCATCTTTATGGGTAAAACTGGGAGTGATGAAAGTTCCTCTGTAGAAGGGCAGGGAATTCCTCTCTCTGTCTTACTGTGGGGAAAAAAGAGCACCAGAAGCTCGTATTTTTCACCGGCTTGTGCTTTGCAGTGGGATAAATGTTTAAACAAATAAGACCAAGGTAAGTGTGAAGAATAACATTTTATAACTGTATAAACAGATCCAGGTAGCTATAATACGAAGCATTTGTTCCTATAATCTCCAAGCTATGGTAGAGTTTTTTTTTTCCTTTTAGAAGAATGAATGGCTTTTCCTGCGTTGTTTGTTATTGATTCCACCCAGTTCAGTGCAAATTGCATTTGCACCCTATGTGGCATTCTGCATCTAATCTTTCATCCATTTTGAATAGAAAACATACCTTTTAGAAGTACATTCTTACGGAATGCAAACTCGTCTGCTTCCTGCTACTAATGAAGATTTTGTTTATGGTGGAGTCCATGATGTGCTGGGGAAGAGGGCAAGATATTTTCTGTGCACCTGTAGTTAGCTGGGTATTTTATGGGAAACAAGCAAATTTTTTTTGTGCTGCTGAGATCCTGGAAAAACTGTGACAGTCTGTGGATGAGTTATATTTGTTTGAATTAATAGTGGACTAATCCTATAAACTCCTTGATTTCTAGACCATAGTGCAGACATTGGAAAGTCATGTTCAAGAGCACCAGCAGTTTCAGGATGTGGTAGCAGGCCTGAGCACTGAGCTGAAGACTGTCTCTGAGAATCTTGCTGGTTGTGAAGGTGCAGCAATGGAACGACCATCAGCTGAGCAAAACCAGTTGAAAACACAGGTATGTTGCAGGTTTTGCATCATGGAGAAAGTGGGTCCATGCCCTAGGGGCTTGTAGAAGCCATCACATTTATAAAAGAGAACTGCTAATGGTGTCAAACTCAAAAACTAAGAAACCTTTCTAAAATATGAAGTATACGTGGTGTTCGTTTTATCAAGGTAATTGTAGGCTTAAAACTGCTCTTAATGAACTGAATGGATCTTTACTGTCAGCTGAACTGAAGGTAGAGTTGTCCTCACTCAAGCACACAGGCTTCTTAAATTTGGCTGGTTGGCTTTTTTTTCTCTCTGGGCATACTGAGGAAAGAGGTCATTAAATTTGGTGTTAGTAAGTGTCCTTAAATTAGCCAGAGTGGAAAGGTTAGGCAAATGTCAGTGAGCCAAGTTCAGTTTTTAGAAGTGTCCTTCATGCAGAAGTAGACATTCTTTGGCAGAATGGATAACAGTCTTGTAGCTGTGTGCGTAGAGAGCTACTGAAAGCTGAAAACATAGCTCAGCTATAGAACACTGCAATTCTCCTTCCTCTAGAATTTGCTATACCTCTAACAAGTAAAAAGGAATAGAAGGGGGAGGGGATTTTCTGTTCAGAACTTGGAAAGATCACTATGCACCATACTAACTGCTTATTTTATCATTTTCATAATGTTTATAGCTTCAGGTGTCCTATGTTCACAAATATGGCTGACTAAAATTACTGGTTTAGTATTTGACTTTCTGCAGCAAATAGGTCTGCATGTACTTTTCAGCGCAGTTTGTTGTTCACAACAAATATTTATGGTTTTAGTGATTGACTTTAGATCTTAGCATTAAGTATATTGAGTGAAGATACTTGTCAATAAAGTGTTTTCTTTGTGTTTAAAGGAACAACAAGCACCTCTTAGTCGATGCGAAGACACATTAAAGAAGATTTTGGTTTTAGCAGAAACTGTTAAACAAAACACTTCTTCACCAGGACAGAAGTTTATTAAGGATGAGATAGAAACACTTCAGAGTGAACACAGGAGTCTGGAAGAAAGACTTGAAAATGTCAAGCAAAAGCAGGAAAATATTTTCAGTGAAGCTCTTGAGTTAAAAAATGAGTTTGGTAATGAAATACAAATGGAAGATAAGGCAGATACAATGCTGAGGAGAGAGATATATATCACTTCTGATACTCCAGTCACTGCAGAAGAGAGCCCCACAGCAGTGGAGTTCAAGGAGCCTTTGGAAATGCATGATGTGAGTATATTTGTTGACAGTAATGACAGTGGAAGACTAGTTAGATATCTGTCTCTCAAATGCCCTTTGTATATTACATCCTTAATTTCATTGAAATTAAACCTTCTGTAAATGTATGTGTATAAATCAAAGATGTGGAGAACTCCCTTAACTTTTTATAACAAGTCTGTAACAAGCCAATAATGTCTATTCAAAACTGAAGTTTTCCATTTAAACACAACCTGTGTATAGCTTTCCCTTGCATGTAATTAGAAGAGGTATGCTTGGTCAGGACACAAAGGGAGAAGCTATGCCTCCACCAAAGAACTTTGAGAGCTTCTCTTAAACCAGTAAGACTTGTTTAGAACTGCAGCACAATATTTCTCTTGTGTGTTTTCATAGATAATAATTTTTGCCATTCAGAGATCTAATGTTGAAATACATTTACGGTCACTTAAGCAGGTTTTCTTTTATATCATTTCTCTTAGGGTCAGGATGTAAATGGAAATACGTCGGAGAAAGAGAAGCAAAATGATCCACTTTTGGAGGAAAGCAGTGTATTGTCAGACAGCCCACTACAGGGTATCCATCAAAGCGAAGACAGATTGGGGCAGACTGTTCAGGTGCCTGACAAACACATTCTAATTCATGTCAGTATCTATCTATCTATCTGTTGTTGTTCGTTTCAGTGGCCAGTCTGGCCCAAACCACAACAATGTGTGTGTGCGTGTGTCTGCTCCCTAGAAATGCATATGTAATTCCTTAAAGTTTGTAGTCTTACAGAGACATATTTTCCTTATCTGATGAAATGAATGATAAATTATGTTCTCCAAATCATCCCCTCAGCCTTGCTCATGCAAACTGTGCAAGAGATCAATGTGGTGATCTCTACAACCCCCCAGGGCTTGGACCCACTTTTTCCATGATGCAAAACCTGCAACATACCTGTGATTTCAATAAGGTTTTGTCACCCGTGCACACAAGGTAGGTAATGAGAGGTCACTAACCTGGAACCACTGATTTTTAGGGTACCTCAGGATGTTCACACTGTAAATTGCTTCACGTGTGCAAAGCTGAGGGAACAATTTGGAGAATGCTCTCTTTGACCTGACCATTGGGTGATAACAATAGCTGGGAGAGATGACCATCAAAATATCAGAGTGGAAACCATCCATACTGGGTTTCCTGGAGAAGGAGCAAGATGAATAGTAGAGTTGCCAAATGTATCTAAGCAGAAACTTCTATGACAGTATTGAAAATCATTTGAGCACTTACTCCTGTTTGGTTTGTCCTGAAATTCTTTCGTAGTGATTAAGGTCCCGATATGGCAAACTGATCTGAGCAGGCGTTTCCAAGAGACTCTGGGTTTGGGTTACCTCAGCCTTTTGCTTCATTCATTAAGCTAAGCTGAAGATAGTGTAGACATCTTGTGGAATGTGAAGTTCCTTAGTAAACTTAGATTTTGGACTTTTACTGGTTGTAAACATTTTGTATTTTTCAAATCAGGGGGAGGCTGATAAAGAGAGCCCAGGTATGGACAAACATGATAGGGTCCAAGAGGACATTCTGGACAACGCGACACGGGGTGGTGAAGCAGAACTGGAAAGGCATCAGGATGGTGTTGGTATTGAAGGAGATGAAACAAGGAAGGAAACCCATCCAGCAGAGGTAACTAGACATGAGATTATAACAAAAACCTCAAGTTACGCTGACCTATTTTTGTCGGATGTGCTGTGTACTTAGTATGCGTTAACTCTCTGAATCCTTTCCTGTACATTTAAAATTAGCATGGAGGGATTTTTTTTTGTTACTATGGGCTGCCACAAAGTGGTTTGCAGATTATATTGCATTCCAAGTCAACTGGAGGTATTGTGAATTCTTCTTACCATTTTGCTTGAATACTGTTAATTTGCTTGAGCATCTTTCATTTATTTAGATTTCTTATTTACATATTTACTTTGCACATAGGAGGCTGCCTTTGAAATGCCATGTCCTGTTTGGTGCACCCTGGTACAAGAGGAATTTCAACAAACTAGAGCAGTGTTTAGGAGCTGGAGCTCTAATGAGGCTAAGTTCTTGTTGGAGTTGAAAAGGCTGACGGAGGTCTTTTCTTCTTGCTGTCAGCCCCTCCCTGAAAGGATGTTATAGAGAAGACAGAGCCAGAGTCTTCTCAGACCTTCAGTTTTAGCAAACGGTGTGAGATGCTGAAAGCAGTGTAGTTGTGACAAGACAGAGCACAGTGTGCGCTCAAGAGCTTGCTGAGAATTGGGGTAAATTTGTTCATTCTGGGTCGCGGGTGGGCTACTTTCAGTGCGTATCCTACCTGACTTACAGCCACTAGCTCAGATATCTGTGCAGCACGGATGGGACCCTGATGCTGTGCTCTCCACCACGGTCATGCTGTAAGGATTTGCCACTATTTAGTGTAGGTGGCTGTTGTATTTCATACGTTCCCAGATGATAAGCAAACTCAGGCAGAACTTGCAGTCAGCAAATACCTCAGCATGTACATACAGCAAATCCCTGGGCTGCCCAGAGGAATGTCCTGCATGGGAATTGGCTGAGTGTCTAACCACAGACTCTGTCTACAGTACAAGTACAAGATTGGAGCCCAGGAAAAAGCTAAACCTTTTGAAAAATATGTTCAAGACTGCGTCTAGGGGTACACAGTTCAAGGTCCATGCTTAAAATAACGAAACATGAACAGTGTAGGTCAGAGGAAGAACACTTGCAATATGCAATTTTTCTAAAAGTTTATAACAAAATTACAGCACTGCTTTTTCTAAATGGTTTCCTTTGCCATAACCTTGCCCACAATAAATTATGAGATAGAATCATGGTTTTCCTCATATACCTATAATTATGGGCTTCGTAACTTTGTCATCTCAAGCACTGTAATTACAACTCAGAAGGTTTGATTCGGGCTTTTTGGTTACTTGTTTCTTTTATTTTTCTTACACCAAAAGGAGAAACCTAGTGATGTCAAGAATCAGTCATATAGAGAAGATGTGGAGCAGGTTCATCAAAGGGTGTGCCAGAAGAGTCAAGTCCTGAAATCTGGGGATTCTAATTCCCCAGTTTCTGCACATGAGGTAACCCACATTCTGTTATTTAAAGATGCATTTGTCAGGGTCATTGAATTTTTGTTTCCACATGGGCTTCAGCTGAAGTTCTGTTATAAAAGAAGAGGCATCAAAATCAAGACCATTGTGTATAGTTCTGCTTTATGACTATGGTCGTTTTGAAATTTATCCAAAGTGTTAGCCACATTGTATTTTTCAGTGGATCTGTTCAAACAGGCAATATTGGTTTTCAGAGCCATCATAATCAGTCTTTATTTTATGATTTTAGAATTTCTCTTTAAATTGTTAGTCAATGCAACTTATTTCCATGTTATTATAGTTAGCTGTGATAGTCTGCCATCATAAGAAAGGCAGATCAGAAAACTGAAATTCAAGGGTGATCCAGCATAAGAAAATAAATTAAATAAAATAGAGAAAGGATAATGAATTCTAGCTGAATTAATAACAAGGTACATTAGTAAATGACATTACTAAGTCTATTCTTCTTTAAGAGTAAGGGTGATACATCACAAGTGCCCCATGACTGCTGATCCTTGATCACCACATTCTTAAATAGAAGGTAGGACCAGATCTAATCTTCACAGTTAAATCTACAGGCAGGTCCACAGATGACCTGTCCATTGGCAGGTCTTACCTGGGACTTGCACATCTGCTCTGACTGGAAACCCCAACAAAATCTCCCAAAGTGTTGGGAATCTGGGGAGGTCCCTGCTGACTGGAAGCTAGCCAATGTTATTCCAATTTACAAGAATGGGTTGAGGAAAGACCCAGCAAACTACAGACCTGTTAGTCTAACCTCAGTTCCTGGAAAAATTATGGAGATCACACTGGGTACTATTGAAAAACATTTAAAGAACAATGCAATCATGATAAAATCACAGAATCATTTAGGTTGGAAAAGACCTTTAAGATCATGGAGTCCAACTGTAAACTTAGCACTGCCAAGTCCACCGCTAAACTGTGTCCTTCAGTGCCACATACGTACATCTTTTAAATACCTGCAGGGATGGTGACTCAACCACTTCCCTGGGCAGCGTGTTCCACTGTTTGATAACCCTTTCAATGAGGAAATTTTTTCTAATATCCAATCTAAACCTCTCCTGGTGCAACTTGAGGCCATTTGCTCTTGTCCTATCATTTGTTACTTGGGAGAAGAGACTGACAACCCACAAGCAATAAGGTCTCCCCTGAGTCTCTTTTTCTCCAGGCTAAAGAAACCCAGTTCCCTCAACTGCTTCTCATAAGGCTTGTGCTTGAGACCCCTCACCAGCTTCATTGCCCTTCTTTGGACGTGATCCAGCATCTCAATGTCTGTCTTGTAGTAAGGGGCCTCTGTTCGAGGTGCAGCCTCACCAGTGCCGAGTGCAGGGGAACGATCACCTCCCTAGTCCTGCTGGCCGCACTATTTCTGATACAAGCCAGGATGCTGTTGGCCTTCTTGGCTACCTGGGCACACTGCTGGCTCTTATTCAGCTGGCTGTCGAGCGATACCCCTAGGTCCTTTTCTGCCAGGCAGCTTTCCAGCCACTCTTCCCCAAGCCAATAGGGTTGCATGGGGTTGTTGTGACCCAGGTGCAGGAGCTGGCACTTGGCCTTGTTGAACCTCATACAACTGGCCTCAGCCCATTGATCCAGCCTGTCCAGATCCCTCTGTAGAGCCTTCCTACCCTCAAGCAGATCAACACTTCTGCCCAACTTAGTGTCATCTGCAAACTTACTGAGGGTGCACTCAATCCTCTCGGCCAGATCATTGACAAAGATATTAAACAGAACTGGACCCAATACTGAATCCAATACTGAGTCCTGGGGAACACCACTTGTGACTGGCTGGCAACTGGATTTAACTCCATTCACCACAACTCTTTGAGCCTGGCCATCCAGCTAGTTTTTGACCTAGCAAAGAGCATGCCTGTCCAAGACGTGAGCAGAGAGTTTCTCCAGGAGAACACTGTGGGAAATGGTGTCAAAGGCTTTACTAAAGTCTAGGTAGACAACATCCACAGCCTTTCCCTTGGGTCACCTTTCCCAAGCAGGTCACCTTGTCATAGAAGGAGATCAGGTTAGTCAAGCAGGACCTGGCTTTCATAAGCCCATGCTGACTGGGCCTGATCACCTGGTTGACCTGTACATGCCCTGTGATGGCACTCAAGATGATCTGTTCCATAACTTTGCCTGGCATCGAGGTCAGATTGACAGGCCTGTAGTTCCCCGGATCATCCTTCCAGCCCTTCTTATAGAGGGGTGTCACTATGGAAAACATGCACACAGCAATCCTGAGGTTTTTCTTAGTGTCAGGACACTTACTTTTCTGTGTGTTTTGATGCGTTTATATTTCAATCTGGTAAAGTGGATTTCCTCCTCCCTCTGTGATAGTTTAGCTGAGTTTTTCTGCTTACTTCAGTTCTATGGCACTTCAGAGTCTCTTAAGATGAAATCTTATGTCTGAATTGATACAACCATTATGGACGTGTACACAGAGAAATGGAAAAGTTCTCTGACTGACTATTTCATGAGTGGTCTCCTTCAGTTTTGACTGAAAATAACCAAAAGAGTTCAAATAAATGGCATTATTCTTTTCTGATAATGTCTAGAACATGCTACATGTTTCCCACACTTGGAAGCAGGTATACTTTGGATAGCTCATGACCCACAGAGAGACAGATGACAATGACAGCTTACAAGTGATATGGCTGCAGGGATAGCTGGCTGCTGCCTAGTACAATAGTACCTAAAGTAGCAATACAGTAAGTTTATCAAACACGAATTTTTTATTGTTGCTCTTTTTATATGTTTGTACCATGAAGAAGCTCACACTGTAGTCGTATCTGTATTTTTGTATGCATTCGCTCACATGAAGTCTATATGTGGAACAGATCACAGTTTACACCATATATAGACAGGTACTGGGCAAAGGGAAATACAGAAAGATTTTTAAAGTGTCTCCATGTGATCCAATAAGCTTGTGACATTTAATTTAGGTCATTGTCTGCAATAGCTGAAGGTGATTTAGAGGTTTATGTTTTCCATCTGAACTGGGGCTGGCTAAGAGCATCCTCAGCTAAGAGCTGACCTCAGCTCAGCTGATGGGTTGTTAAACCTGGCCACGCCCAAAGTGACTTGTCCTTCTGTCATTGTGGGAATTGGTGGCAGTGCCAGGGACTGGCTCTTGACTCCCCCATTCCCTTCCTCCCCACCCAGATTTAGACATGGCTCCCTAACACTCTCGTCTTACCCCTGATTTTGGATAGCACTCGTGGCAGTAGCAGCCATGGCTTTGTGTCACAGCTAAGCTGCTTCATGTGTGAGTTGCCCCGTGAAGAACAGTTAGAGAGAAGGACACAGCAAGCAGTATATCAAGGCAGGTACTGAGCAGAAAGAGTGTGGGTGTGAGGAGAAGTTAAAGATCCATGAATGTGTAAGGAGGAGGGGGAGAAGATAGGATAGACCTGTGAATTTGTCAGTAGCAGAGGTGGGTGCAGGGGGATGTTATTGGAAGGTGGGGACATCAGAGTTTCAAACTTAAAATGATGGGCAGAGATTTCATAGATCTCTAAGCAGTGCTGGCAAGCCAGGGTGACTGCAGAGGTGGGGGGCAGTGATGGAGGTTCTAGTCTCTGAGTCCTGGTTGACCCACAGGGGCTGTGGGGGAAGCCGCAGCAGGATTTAGGCATGGCTTAAACATATGAAGCAAAGTGTTACAGTCAGAAAACCTGTTGGTTTATGACCTTCAGAAATAAGAATCCTGTTTCGCATTTTAGGACACAGGTGCAGAAGTGGTTGTCCAGAAGGAACTATTTCCTGGAGTGCAAGTAAACACTGAATATTTTGAAGAGGAACAAAAGGTCAATGAGCTGAAAAATGAAGTGGCTGAACTGGATATCGTGCTCATAAATGAACAACTAAAAGAGCTAGAGGTATGGAAATTGCAAAGACATTCCTCATTGTTAATGTAGTGATACACTTACAGAATTATGATTCACTTGAGCAAAACAAAATTTTTTCACATAGTCTTATGATTAGTCAGTTTGTCTACCAGGTAATCTACAAACACTGTGCCTTAATGCGAATATGTCCATGTAAATACCATATTTTGTACCACTTTTCTAGAGCACAGTAGTAAGTACACCTATGATTGCACGTGTGCTTCCATGACGTGCACAGGCATGCGTGCTCATTTGCATGAGACTGAGCAAGCATGTGTTTGTAGATGTATCAGTATTTAACTGTATTTTGTGCTGAAAGTGTTTAAGATCCTCGTTTATTCCTCTCTCTGTGGTGGGCTTGATTACAGAATTTACAAACTGAACTGGAAACGTGGAAAGCAAAATCTTTGTGTCATAGTCAAGAAGCATTTCCCAATGCAACAGGATCAAACAGAGCAGAGCTGCAAACCACAGAGCCTGCGGTGCCCTGCTGGGACAGGCTGCTTCAAGAACTAGATGCTATTAAGGCAGTGAAGCAACAACAGTACTGTTTAATTAATGAGTACCAGAAAAACCTTTCTGCTGCACAGTCCTCAATGAAAAATTTGTCAACAGAAAAAGATAACATAAAAATGTAAGTATAGTTGACGGTTTCTGTTAAGGTTACAGAACAAATACGGCCCTACACTGAATTCTTGTGCCATACTTCAATATTGATCAGTCAAGAATACGGTGTTTTATCCATCTTGTTAATGTTAGGTAGCCAGAGAAGTCTCATAGGTTTGTAAGTTTAAACAGCCTTAAACAGAAGCATTTCTGGTGGTTCTCTGCTATCCTTTAGCAACACCTACTCTTTTTATTTTTTAGGCAAAACAAAGAAATGGTTGCTGTGCTAAAAACCTATCTAAAAGCCATATTGAAGTATTTTTGCAAAAATATCGCAGATGTGAAATACTAATTTTTCTTTAAGGACTCAGTTTTAATTTTTTTCTGAGCGAAATATCTCATTACTCTGAAAATTAACCTTATTTGATAGGAAGAATCCTGTGGCAATAAATAAGTCTACAGTACCAATTCAGAGGTAACCAATGCACACAAAATATTTACTGCCTTTTATGAATTAGCCTTCAACATATGGAACTAGCCTATTGGTCACAATAAAGTATTACAAGAATTTGAAAAGCTTTAAAATAATCTATAAAATTGTTAATTTACAGCACAGAGACTGAAAAAAAATTGAATAAAAATCTAGCTGCTAAATGTATTTTAGGTGGGAATTTCAAAATACTTCTGGAAATAAAAGATGATTAGATAAATGCCTCCAAAATAATCTTGAATGAATTGCCTTTCCTGCAAAGATATCTAGAAATAACTAATGCTGTACAGACAAGCAAGAAATGATGATATTGCAATGGTGGTTAGGTTTGTGAGAGACTATTGAGAGATACGTGTGATTAAGTGAATAAAGTGAGTGAATCATTTTCTAAACAGTGACATTCTCTTTTAAAAATGTGTCTAGGCAATGTTTTATAAGGTGTTTTTTTTTTAAACACTAATATTTTTGGCAGGGGTCCTATGAACAACACAGTTCTTCTGGAGAAAATTAAGGCATGCATAGAGTCTTTACGAAAAGAAAGAGATGTCTTAAACCAGTTGAAAACTCAGCAAGAAAGTTTATCTCAGCATTTAACATGCATGGATAAAGTGTTAACCGAAAGCCAAATGAGGCAACTGGAGCAATGGTGGCAACACATGGAACAAACAGTGCAAAAGAAACATGATCAAGTTGTGGCAGAAATCGATGAATTTAACCTGCTTATGAATAAAGCACAGGATATTCAGAGGCTAATACAAGAACAGTATTTGCAAGCAGAGTTACATTCCTCATCTGAAGGTAAAGCCAAATACCCTGTACTTTGGACCACAGAGCTACAGGACATTAAACATGGTCTTTCTCTATTAAAAAGAAGGATTGAACTGCAGATGAAAAGAATTTGGAGTGATCAAGAGAAGGTAGCTTTGGAGAACTCTATATATGATTTGCAGAGCAAATTGGAAGCGTTATCACCACAACAAAGTGCTCGAGAGGATGTTGAGATCACTGGTCCTGCTCTCATGAAACATGAAATGATGAAAAGGCTGAAAGAAAACATTTCATGGGTTAAAGATTCACTGTCCTCTCTTGATCAGAAAGCAGCACTTTTCCCCAGTGATGTTAAATCACAGATCAGAAGTTGTCAGCTGATGAGCACGGAAATTCTAAACAGAGAGCCTGAGATTGTATCTCTGGATTTTGGGCTCCAGCACATCGTTCCCACCTTGAATCCAGAGGAGATCTCTGATATGACCTTCCTTTTACAAACATTGCAGAATTCATACAAGGCTCTTGTTTTAAAATCAACTCAAAGATTACAGCAACTAGAGCTCCAGCTGGAGGAGAGGCAAAGACTTATTGCAGAAGTAGAAAAAGTTCACTGTCAGCTTCGAAATGCTGAGATGCTTGCCAGGCCTGACATGAACCAAACCAGCACGTGGTCAGAATTAATCAATCAACAAGCCATTTTACAGGAGATTTTAAAGGACATACAGGAAATAGAAGGGCTTATCTCATCCCACTGTAAAGAGAGTCAGGTCACAGCTGGGGAACTGAGCCTGTCTGAGCAACTATTTTTGATTGATCAATTAAGAAGTCTGAAGAATAGAGCAAGGAAGACACAGAGGCAAATTCAGAGTAAACTTCATGAAGTAGAAAAAAAGATATCTGTCTACAGAGAGTTTGCTGAAGGAATAACTTCATTGCAGCAAGATCTTAATGATCTACAGTATGGTGAAATAAACCTGGAAGAAGATGAATTATTAGGTGCCAAGCAGGAAGTGAAGGATAAATGCAAAGCACTTAAAGAAAAAGTATTAGCTTTTCAGTCCAATTTGTCGCAAATAATGAAGTACAAAGAAATCTTTGAACATGTAGGTCTAAAATGGGACTCACTGCAGCTGGATGAATTGCAAACTAAATTTTTTAAAATTAAAAATAACATTAAAGGGAAGATAATACACTTTGATAATGTTGTTAGGGAATGTGATAAGATTCAAGCATTACTAAATGAAATCCAGTCTGTGACATCCACTGTAAGAAAAGAAGCTAACATCCTAAATGATAGCTCTAGTTCTTCTCCTGCTGAGAATCTTATATCTGCACAGATTCTATTTCACACAGTTCAGCAAATCTTGTTCTTAACTCAGGAGGTAGCAAATCAGATATACAAAAATGAGGTCTTTGATACACCACTCAAAGAATCTAAGAGGGAAGAAATAAAGAGCGTGGAGAAAGATGTTGAGGAATTGAATCAGTTTCTTCAAAACTTGGTCTCTGGTCTCCAGTGCGTAAACAAGGAAGATATCCAGAATGCAGTAGAACATATATTCCACATCATAAAGCATATTCAATTAGAGCTCCAACAGCCACTTCTGATAGACATGAAAATAATGCAGTATGAAAAGATGCGATGGGAAGGAATTCAGAATATGATGCAAGCAGAGTTTTCTGATATTAAATGTATCATGGAAAAAGAGAGGGAAAACCAAGAAGAAAAGTCTCTTGTTGCTGGAATAGAAGCAAAATTAGAGACACTGCAAGATCATGAAATACAACTAAAGACAGACATTGCTGCCCGTGTTGTAAGTATATTTAATAAAAGTAAGCTATGGCTGTATGTCTTTTCCCAATCATTATATTAGATGTCTGTGACTGCAGTATTTATATTTTCATTACATATATCCTCCTTTTATTCTAATAACTGAATTGGCCCATCATCATGTCTGCACTGGTAGATATGACAGGAATCATGATGAGAAACTAAGGGTACAAATAAATTAGTTGTATTCAGTTTGATTATAATCATAGAATCATAGAATCGTTATGGCTGGAAAAGACCTTTAAGATCATCAAGTCCAACTGTTACCTAACTCTACCAGGCCCACTTCTAAACCATGTCCCTGGGCACCATATCTAGACAGCTTTTAAATATATCCAAGGATGGTGATTCAACCACTTCCCTGGGCAGCCTTTTCCAGTCTTTGATAACCCTTTCAGTGTAGAAGTTTTTCCTAATGTCTAACCTAAACCTCCCCTGGCGCAACTTCAAGCAACGGGGATTGGCACAAGAAAAGAAAGGTAAAGGGGAGGAAGAAGAAGGTTGTGTTGAAATATTGAGCTGAAGAGACGCTGGGTGCAAATGTCCTGCGATTATTCTTGGGACTGATTTTATGTAACATTTTCAATAGTGACAATGATGAAAAAGCCTCAAGTTCCTTGTTTCTACCATAAAGAAAAAGCTTACCAGTTGGGAATGATCAAGAAGAGTAAAGCACAGGTCAAACCAGTGTCATTAGGCCTCAGGGAGGGTGAGCAAAGGAAAGGCAACCACGATTCAAGGCTTCAATGCAAGTATATAAGGCATTGACAAGGCATTGCTGGAGGACCGACCTGATTCTTGATGCCTTTGTCAGGAAAGGTCCTCTCAAACTGTAACAGATGCTGTTAGAGGGATAAGGAGCATTGAGGGCAGTTAATAAAACTGAATTTGCTCAGCCTGGTGAGATGAAGGCAAGTGGGAACTCTAGCTGAGAAATGTAATTAGGCTGGAGGTAGACTTAATGGCTGGAAAAGGACTCCTTAAGCTAAAGGGCAGTGTTAATTCAAGGAGAGAGAGTTAGTGAATAAATAGATGTTGGAAACCAGAAGAGTGGTAACCTTCATAGCAGAGAGGTTCTGGAATTGTGTTCTGGTCTAGAAGACCTGTGCTCTGACTGCCCAAGAGATCAATGGATACAAACGAGGAAATATGAGGTAGTAGCTAATAACAGGGGGAGGGATTCAGCATCCCTGATGGACTTATGGTCCTATTGCCAGATTTCCTGGTTTGCTGTGTTTCATCTTCATTGCTTGGGTATTGTGTGGGAAGCACAATGGCAAAGTTTCTCTGCCCTGTGGAAATCCAAGAGCTGGCAAAGTCACACATCATTCTGTGTATAAATACATAAGAGAAGAGGGTTTAGTGAGAAGCAGTCTGTCAGGTCATAGTGGAGATATCCCCTGGAGCAAAATAAAGCATCGACATGTGGGCTTTCCTTGTCTGAACAGGATGTATACTGCCATATCCATGAAGGATGTTATGGCTCTTGTGTCCTGCCGTCCTTCTCTCTGGACTTTTCCAGTATTGGCAGTTTCCTCATAACCCACGTTCCTATGGTTGAGGGCAATCAACCCATAGGTTACAGCATTGCTCTGTGACTCCCTAGGTAGCAGAGTGCATTTGGCATGTGTCCTCCCTCACCTCCTCAGGCCAATTGTGGGAGCATTGGTCTCAAGGACGAGGTGTAAAATTCTGAGAAGACCATCTGGTGATCCAGAGGAGCACAGCAGTCTTTCTTGATTGTTTCTTTGTCTGTTTTAACACTTTCAGAGTGCTCTGGAGGAGGCATGTAAGAACAGTGAGCTTTATACCAAGGCTGTTCAGAGGGCTGCCAGGTTCCTTGAGGACTATGAAGCTCAAGTCAAGTCTGCTGCAGCAGAGCACGGTAGCTCAGAGGAGGACTGTCAGACTCCAGAATGGAAACAAGAAGAGTTCAACTCTGCAAAGGCTAACATAGAAAACCTGTACTCCAAGCTGAAAAACCTAGTGAAACCAGAAGGCAAAATATGTCTGGAAAACACTTTAACAGAAATAGTGAATAAGAGTTTGGCATTAAGGGAGAAGGCTCAAAGAAAGGAAGCCGATGAACAGAGGTAGGTTTAAGAGGTCTTCCTAGATCATGTTCCTTATTATGACAAATTTGACTGATAATAATGCAGTGTTGTTTCTGCTCTGAATGAACCCGATAATTCAGCAGAAAGAACTGTAAGCATTTGTGTTGTTCCCAGATGTGATTGTAATGGAAGGAAAATTACCAGACAATAAGCATATAAGCAATAATTTGCAATGCAGTAATTTTTAGTATCTTCCAAAAAGTATGTATGGGGCTCAACTGAGTGTCATATGGTGCCAGAATCAGAAGAAAGCACGTTTCCGCAGTCTCTAGTTCAGTGCTGGTGCAGGTTAGACTAGTTTTCAGAGGGACCCTAATGAATATCTTCCATAGGCTATTCTATGGCTTGAGAAAGTAAAGACCAAACAAGACACAGGCCATAGTTTCCTTCCTTCAAATATAGGTGTGAAAGAGATCTGAAGGGCCTTCAGGTACATGTACAGAAAAAGTTTGGGAGATGGAGTAAAATTGCTTGTTCACGATCTAGTGCTTCTGTTTCTATTGAGCATAACTTTAAAATCTGCTTTTATAATCAAAGAATTGGATGGCTTTAAAAGCTTTGGTAATAGAAAAGAGATAATAAGATATAGAAATAAGAAATTGGACTTGTACAGACCACACATCGAAGGGACAAATAGACTGTGTGTTGCAAACTGGGAGCTAATTTTTGGGAATGTCTGAGGAAGATGACGACAGATCAAGACATACAATTATTTTGAGCAGCTCTATGGCGGATACGTGGATATACATACCTATATTTCTTTACCTCTGGGGCATTTGTACCTGCTTCTCTAAAGTATCTCAGATATCGGACCAGAAGTGTATAACAAATGCTAATTGAAGATAGCTTGCAAAATAGTAAGGACTACTAGTTCAGGAGAGGGTTTTTTTTATTCTAATTGGCATTATGTTTCAAGAGAAGAGCAACCACAACAAATTTTAATTGGTCTATTAATTGTTTCCTACAGGTATCTTGAAAAATACAAAAGTTACACAAAAACCAAAGATAAGGTGTGTGATAATCTTAACAAACTGGAAAAGATGCTTAGACAGTCTTTGTCTCAAATACCAATGTCTTATAAAGAAGCTTTGGAGCACTTAGAAGAAAGCAAGGTAAGAGAGGCTCTGAAGAACTTGAAAAGCTCATGCAAAACTGTGACGTAGCAGCTATGCACACCATATGATATTGCAGTAGAAAGAAATTAAATTCTTTATCCTATATTTTTAAGTATATGTAAAGCCACAGATAGATTTATATACCTATAAAAAGACTGAATTATAATAGGCCATGTAAAATGAGTACATCTTATTGCTGTAGAAATCAATCATTATCTGTGCTTAAGATAGTGTTTTATTTCTGTTAAGATCCCTGATTGCTTCTTTGCAGGATGTGGGGTGATTAGATTTCTAACATTGCTGTTGGTTTCCCTCAGAAGTGAAAATCAGAAAATTTCCAGTTTCCCCACCCAGGACTGTCTTGCTGTCTGCCCACCAGACCTCTGCTATAACCAACCTCTTTACTGTCATTTCTTTTAGTACTCATCATACTACAGGCTTGTCATTTTATATCTCTGTAACTCCTGCTCGTTCCTCTTCCCTTCCAAATAACCAGAAAGAAGTGAGAACAACCTAATTGCCTGGGCCCACTATTCTGCTGTTCATTTTGCTTCTTTTATTTACCCCATCTTTCTCTGCAGTCTTAGCCAACAGAATTCTGTCATTACAACCGTATTTAACCAGCTCAATGAAGTGATTGCCATTTTATTAGAGGATCCAAATCACGTAACTGGATGCTGTATTAACACTTCTGACTGCATTGTTTTATTTATTTACTTGTTTATTTTTCCTCTAAGATTTTAGTCTCCAACATTGACTCGGCTGAAGGTGATCTTGTGAAGCTGAGGCAGGTCTCTGGAGAGCTGATGCGATTATGCAAGGGAAGTGACAGGGCACTGGGCAGGATTGTAACAGTGCTGTGGGAAAATTGGCTGGGTTTGCTTGAGGCGGCGAAAGGGCTGGAAATTAACTGTGAAGAACTAAAGCAGGAATGGAAATTCATCAATGAAGAGGTGAGTTGCTCAACAAACTAAGTTTTGGGGAATGTGGTAGGGGTGGGACCCTCAGTAAAATCACATGTAAAGGGCTGAGATCAGTGCCGAACATAATTTCCCACCCACTGATCAGCCACTTATCCCCAGCATTTCTTGGACCTGGAGTCAAAAGTGATGGGGATATTTATAGTACAAATTCCCTGAATCCAGAGCAACTCTGTGTGTGGTTATGTGCTTTGTTAGAGCAGATTCAAATGTTTTGGCACACTTCAGAGGTTCAAGGTCTCTGGCTATGTAATTCCCAGTACTTAGTCATGTGTATGAGTAAATGAATAATGTAACTTAAGGTGATGGAATAAAAAAGCACTTTATCTCATGCTTTGACGTGCTGTTTACTTAGCTGGAACGAGAAACAATAATTCTCGATAAGCTCCAGGAAGAACAGCCAGAAAGTCTTAAAGAGAAAGAAAAGGCCACCAGAGAGGAACTGGTAGAATTACTAGATTTTGTGAACTCATTTGAGGAAAACATCAACCAGCAACAGCTCCTCTTACTCTTACTTCTTCACCGAATAAGAAACATCCTGAATATATCTGAAAATACTGAGGTAGAAGCTGCCCTTCCCGCCTTATGTGAGATAAAGGCAATGCAAGATCGCTGTAAAAAGTAAGTGGTGTGAAATTTCTGTTGAAGATATGACATAGGACTACTTATAAGCACAGCTTTTTATCAGGTATTAAGGAGTATATGAAAGCACTTAAGGATAGTCAATGCCCTACTGGGTCAGACTGGTGCTCCATCTAACCCGTCTGCTGTCTCCAGCATGGGCATTGGGAGGTAGTAGTTAGGGAGAAGACCTAAGCCTGGCTATATCATGTGCGGCCTGCAACCTGTGTGCAAATGTAGAAGGAATCAGAAGGGATGATGGTTGATTTTGGGGGCTCCAAGCTCTTGTGAACTTTCCTAAGAGTGGAAGACCCACACATCTCATGCAAATCAGACGTACTTTTTGCAACAGTGCAACTTTCGCCTTACTGAGTGCCACTGTTTAAAATTTGCCTCAAATATTTTTTGCAAATCTGTGATTGTACTCACCCATCTCCATGCCTGCTTTTTGACATGGAAATCTTTGTGAATGTCTTCTGTTCAGCCAGTGTTTTCAGACTCTGAGAACCTGAGCTCTGTTTGCTGTTTAAATGTACATGCTATCTGACTTGGTCTACCAAACATACTTTGTTTAGCAATATCTGAAGACTCATTTTGGAAGAAACTGAGCCAATAATGGACAGAAATTCGAAGATTTAGTTACAGAAAATAATATAAAAATACATACAAATGTGGTTCTGGATACATATTTTAAAAAATATCTGTATTAACCATGCTCTTTGATTACTCCTACTTAGCGTAGAGTCTAACAGTATATTCTTGCTGGAAATTTTTCATAGGTTGTATGAAAAGACTCAAGACCATAAGGATTCTGTACAAGCTGAGATTCAAGAGAGGAACAAGATCACTGAAGAAATAAGTGCTGTGACAAATGCATTACAGAATGCTGCATCTCTGTTATTACAAGATGCTACTGGAAAGGCAGGACAACTGGAGGTTGGTAACGGCACTGTTACTGTGTAGGGACATTCTAAATGTGTTCTTTTTTATGCTGGGGCTTGAACTTGCTCCAAATAAAATTAGTGGCAAAGTATGTGCATATGCACATTGACTTACAGAGAATGAATCTGGCTCAGCAGAATATGACTGGTCCTGCCATGTCCTTGGTTTGCGTTCCTCTCCCTCTCTGTGGTCCATTTAGCAGCCATAGATGTCTTTCCAGATTGCAGAGAGATTCACAGCCAGTTGCATGCCTTTTCGGACAGATTGCTTAGTGTACATCCTGTGCCTCTTCCCCCTTTGTACCCACCTAGGGCAACTTCAGATGCTCTGGGTTTGATGTGCCATATCAAGAGGTTAACCCGATAAATGCTTTTTAGAAATCAAATTGTGATCAAGACCACAGTCTCCCCTAGCAGCAACCAGCACTCTGCAGCAACCCAGTCTACACATTTCTATCATTTCAGTATATTTTTGTTATCCTACTTTGAATTCTTGACTTTACAAAATTGTTTTATTTTTAACACTTCCTGAATGTGGGTTTATTTATTTATTATTTTAATTTGTTTCCATTTAGTCTTACTGTGTTTATATTACTATCTTATTTTTTAAATATGGATAAAAATTTATTTTTAATTATATTTAATTGAGTTATCTTTTAACTATGGAACTTTATAATTTATTTATTCTAGCCTGCTAAGGTTTATTGCAAATTTGGGGTCTCTTTGCAGTGTCTTGTACAAAAAAATAGTTGGGGGTCCCCACCACGTGTTTTGTTTAGAAGGTAAATGCTTGAAGCTGGCAAAGGGCTAGGAAAAGTACAGAAGCCAAAGACCATGGTGGCAGATATGAGCATTTTCCTAGAGGTTAGCATGAGAGAGAAATGTTAACTGCATCTTGAGGAAGTTCTGAAAACCCATGAGCCAGCATTACCATGGTAAAAACCTTACAGATTTGTCTGAAAGGGCTGGTTTTCTATTTGAAATTACTTAGAATTAGAGTTTAGAGTTGGGTCTGCTCTTCTACTGAGTTCTTTGTATCCAGGAGGAAATGTTACTACTGCAGATGCTTGATGCCTGCTCTTTTCCCTCATATCCAAACTGTGCTTTTCTGAGTACCTAAAACTCGCCCAAAAGTGAGTTTAGACATTGTTCCTGTTCCTGATGCAATCAGAATAAGCAAATGTTAGCAGCAGTCCCATCAAATGATTTGTTTGTAGCAGTACATCCCAGTGGGCCTGTTCCTTTTGTGAAAATTCAGATGAAAGGATTGAAAAAATCCTTAATTTTACCTAATTCAAATACCAGTAAGCCAAAATCTGCGGGGCAATTTCATCCCTACTTCCAAAGAAATCCTAGTTTCTATAAAATCTATAGCATTATTCAGGGCTCCATTGCATTTATTGAATGGAAATGCCTATTTCACTTCCAGATGCCAAATCTAGGTTAGTCGGGTGGCAAAGTTTTAACTCACCAACGAAGATGAATATGCAAATGGGAAGTGATATCGTCTAGTCCCCTAGGAAAAAAATTGTGGTGGTTTTGACAGACATCTGCTTTCCAGCTAAATAATCTGTGAAATGTGAACATGCTTTTATATACAGAAACGAGTTTGCAGAGACATGCTTTGTTTTGGAGACAAATGTTGTAACTGATTCTTTCAAATTCAGGTCAGGGGGTCTATAAACTCCCATAAATGTTGGCACAATCTTAATTCATCCGTTTGACAACAACAGCCTTCTCTATGGTAGAATTAGGCACACAGCTGTTTCACATTTTTTTAATATCAGACCCAGTTGTTGTGGGATCACAGGAAATAAATCCATCTCAGACTCTTGCATATTTCTTATGTGCATTGTATTTGCGTGAGGGAAAAGATTCCCAAGTGGAGACCAGGAGTTAATGGATTACCATTACCCGTGATTGAAAAAGAAAAGGATGTTAATTCTAATGTATTTATTGCTTGGTAGGAGCTTTAGATCATTTTTCCCAATAACTCAAGTTTACATCTGAGTTTCGAACAGCTGAGCATTGGGAAAAGGAACCATAAAGCAAACAAACAGAACTTTTCAACTTGAAATTCTAGAAAACCTTCAAAACAAATGAGTTTCTTCATTCTTTCTGCAAGAGGACTTAGATCAGATTTTATTTCTAGGCCACAGGCTGTAGACAGTTGTTCAAGTTTCTTTTATCTCATAAAACCTACATTCTTCATGCAGAACTGGAAAGTACTGTTTTGAAAGGAGCCTGCTGTGCTGCTCTGCATAATTGCCTGAAAGCAGACACTTGAGCTTGAAACCTGTTGCTTTTTGTGGCCTTTGTGTTGTTTATAATAATGAAGGAATGAACGTTGGCTATTAAACGTCTTCCAAAGAGAATATGCACTTTTGGCAAAAGGGAGAGCACAGAGGTTAACATTTAATCGTAGGAGCACTTCATATGACTACATTGCTATACTGTCAATAAACATCAGTGCGTCAGTTGCCTGACATGGAGCAGTATCAAGTTTAATTAATTCTCACAGATTGAAAAGCATCATTTGATTAAATGAGTGAGTATTTCTCAAAGTTAATCTCCTTTCAGTGGTAGTCAAATTAGGTTTGATATCACAAAAACAATTTTTCCAAACCATAATCATGGTAGGAAATATAAAACACAATATGTATGTTTGTGTGCATATATATAAATATGTACATATACACACATGCACATGCACTCAGTAAAAACTGGGTAAAACTTCTGAAGTTATTCTTAATTTTGTAGGAGGTTCAGAGTGTGATTGGTAAAGAAAGTCAAACTCTAAAGGATATAATGGAGAAACTCCGGATGAAGTATTCTGAAATGTATACAATAGTTCCTGCGGAGATTGAAACACAGTTGGAGGACTGCAAGAAAGTATTGCAAGACCTAGAAGAAAAGGTAAGTGTTGATGTAATTTTCGTATTTACCTTTTTGTAAGGTATAAATAAATACAGCAATATTTGATGAATGTTTTAACTGTAAATTTCAACTTGAAACATCGATTATTTTCATTTGCATTTTCCTCAGTGAAAATGTACGCATGAGGAAAGATTCTTCATGTTAACTGTCTTCTTTTAGAATAACTGTACAGTAAGCAGTGTGAATATAACATTTTTATTTTCTGTTAAAAGAGGACAGGCAGAACCACTGGCAGTAAATTCTTGGATATGATATGGATCCTGTCTACTATCCAGTCTGATTCTTAAACTGAACTAGTGGTGAAAGTTGATTGGGAAGTTTGTATAGCTTAACTGAGAAGATATTTTCAAAACTGAGTTAAAAGAGGACTTTGAAATCGGATGTTTTTTATCCGGTTTGCACACATGGTAGGGTATCAGGGCATGGTTCTTTATACCACCCCTCAGGACATAGTTGCATTCCTTTAAAAGCAAGCAGGGTATTTAAATAACTAAACATTGCCTCGGCTTTTTGCAATGTTTTCTATATGCAGGGGGTATAAACAGTTAACTGAAAGCAAAATTAAAGGAAAATGGAATAATACTGTAAGTTTGAAGCCAAATTTTAGGCTGGTATAATTATTATAATTTTTATTTATTCATTTGTGTTACTTTTAAAAAGAAAAAAATATTTTAGTTCTCTTATTTCAGAAATAATAATGTTTAATGCTAATTTTAAAGGCTAAGTCTCAGTTAATTTGATAAAACTTGAAAGTTTAATAAAATAATTTTGAAATCCAGTTACTTGTTCATGTCCATCAGATTATTCATTCATTTTATGTTGTATTAAATATTTAGAGACGTATTTGTTGAAGCTTATTAGTTTTAATTTGGTTAACTTTGTAGTTTCTGTTTCAAAATGGAACCAGTCTTTTCAGAACCAACAAGTGGGTAGGAGAGAGAAGGAGAAGGGAAGTAAGACGGTATTTATTATTTTGGGTTTTTTTTTGTTGTTTGCGATTTCATTTACTGTATGCATTACAATGCATACATTACATGTTGGAGTGAAAGAACTGGTCCTGGAAATTAGATAACATTTGCTTTCCACCTTTTGGTAGTGGAAAACAATATAAACTGTCTTGGAATTTTATAAAATGCATTTAGGAAACAAAAGAAATGCTAGTGGAACTGGAGATCAGTTTAGTTACATACTAGGAGATACCAGCATGTGTTAAATTGAATGAACTTGTCATATTTTAATGGCATTCTGCTTTCTTCTAAATCTGCTAACTTAAAAATGAAAATAAATTTTACTTTTGATCCCATGCATTTTATCTGAAAAATATAATAAATTTATCCCAGTAAGAAGTTTTGAAATTAAAATCCTGTCCTACCAATGACCAGAGCATTGACAGATGCAGTGTTTTTTGTGAGAAAAGATAGGAAATCAGTGCTTGGTCTGCTTTCTCATTTCCAACTGTGTCGAATCATTCATACATGTTTCTCTTCTATTTTGGAAACTAGCACTACAAGCATCTATAATTTTTCGTGTTTGGTGTACTCCAGGATAGTAGTAATGGTCAAGTATTCAGTGGTTACAATCTAAGTTCTTTTTTCCAAGGAGTCTTAAGCATTAAGTACAGACTGGACTTGATAGCTTTTTTGTATAAGCATGAGTATTTGAGAGGAGCACTGTAGTTCTTTTCTGTATACATTTATTTTGATATATATTTTATCAATACAATACTTTATCGGTATTATTATATTGGTCTGACAGTACATGGTGAAATCTATAAATAATAAATAATGTTAATAAAATTAAGACATACAAATGGATAAATAATTTATTAACTAAATAATGATCTTAATACCTCTTCCCACAAAAATGATAAAGAATTTCAGTATTATACTGAATCAGTATTATAATTCAGTATTATAATTCAGTATTATACTGGAGCTTCAAACCAGAATAACTACTAATCTAGAAATCTTTTGCATCAACGCAGCATAAAGCTGTGCAATGTGTATATGCCCCATAAATCCTAGGACTGCAGCACGCAAAGAATTTACCATGGTTTAACAATTTCCTGATGCTTGGCTGACCCTAACAGCTAGCAGGGTTTAGTAAGAAAAGACGTCACTTTGGGCTAAGAGCAAGGACTTTCTCACTCCCTGCACTTCATCTAGACCATTGTGACCTGGTACCTTACTGTGTTGCTCAGTTCTGTGCTCGGGCAATTACTCAACTTCAGCTTACTTGAGAGTTTTTTTCTTTACATAGAAAATCAGGCCCTCCAGTGTACCGATTTTTCATTTCTGTGGAGTCTGCAGAGTAAAATTAAGTTTCAAATACTTTATGGGGCTCGGAGCTTTTTATTTTAGTAATAAGTCTCTAAATTTATATGTAGAAATTCACTATATATGGATGCACTTCCATATTCCCTTATTTCTTACATGGAAGAAATACCTGTCAGCTGAGACATAAAGGTGTCGTTCTAGGTTTCTTACAGCACTAATCTAAATGTGACCCTTTGCACAATGCAGTATGATTCGCCTTTGTTACAGATTAGAACAAAGGCAGCTGAAGCGAAGCACCCAGGGAGTTGCAGTGTCATTGCTTCTTCAGGGATTGCCTTTCTTGACCAGTGATTTTTAAGTGAGAAGAAATTATTGAACAACATGTAAAGGTTGAACCTGCTCACATTAACGCTTCTCACTGCAAATGTAATTCCATTCCTCTGTTTTTAAGTAGTTTGATGAGTTTTTAAGTAATTCATCAAGCAAAACATAAAAAGAATTTGAATATTTTTGGTGAGGTGGTGCACAGAAACAAGCAGATCTTTGTAATCTCCCCTATTGTTCTCTTTACTTTGACAGGTTAGCTTTGAGATCTTGCAGAACTCTCCTCAGTACGTGCTGAAAAGAAAGGCAGAAACTATTAACAATGGCCTTCAAGCTATTGAAAAGATGTTACAACACAAGAGTGAAAACATTGCAAAAGCCAAAGAAGTTCAGAAGGTAATCTTGCAAAAAAAAATTTTATGGGTGTTAAAAGATTTTTGGTTATTTCTACAGAGCCTGGTTTAGTGGGAGTGTAAAGTGGCCCTCGATTCATTTTATGTCTGTAAAAGGAGATGAACAAGCAAGCATTTAGCTGGTGAATATTTACCAATTCTTTCTCACAGGAAAATACATATTTTTTTCAACTGAGAGTCACACCAGTAGATGCAGAATGTTCTGTTCTTGTCATATCAGTTCCGAAATCTTTGCAATTCCACATGCCCCACATGAAGAACAAATAACTCTGCTGTTATCTTTGAGCCTGACCTTGTATTTCATTTCCCCTCTCTCCACATGCAGCAAATCTGGGATATGCTGGACCTTTGGCATTACAAACTCAATGAACTGGATGCAGAGGTGCATGATATAGTAGAGCAGGATTCCTGCCATGCACAGGAGTTGATGGATATCTTAGTGACCCCCCTTCAGCAGTACCAACAGGTCTCGCAACTTGCCGAGCGCAGAACTGCCATTTTAAACAAGGTAGATGCAAATGCAAAAGTTTTTAAAAAATTACATCTTATAAAAAAACCAAAATAAAGGCTTTGCATAAAACATCATCAAAGGCTCTCAAATGAATAAAGAGTCAAAAGCTTGCTGTAGGTGCATTGGCTTATTGTAGCTAAGAGTTTCTGGAGTGTCAAACATCACCTCCAGCTGCTACCCCAAAGGACTGGCTCTGCATCATGGTTGATGGGGGTTAGCATGGGGAATTCATGCCCCTGGATGGGCGATGAGATGGTTCTTTGCTAATGAGCTATCTATTAAAGTAACATTGCCATATAAATTGCAACAATGCTCCCGTGAAATGTAAGCATGTTAAGCACCAAAGTTACCTTAGATTAGAGGAGATAGCTTGAAACCGTGAAATTGTTTCAGAAAAATTATGGTCTTTATTTCACCGCACTAATTTAACTGACCTTGATGAAAATGCATCCTGTTTTGTTTTAATCTTGTCCATAGATGCGTTTTTCCTATACAGAGAATAGAAATGGATTTGTGCCTTTTTGTAAAATGCTCTCATTTCTTAGGCTGCCAACAAGATGGAAGAATATGATGAACTCTTGAAAAATGTGAAAGTTTGGATAGAAAACACCAACTGCTTGCTAAGAGCAGATGCTCAAAATGATTCTGCAAAAAGCTTACGCAAACATACTGATGACCTTCAGGTAAGTGTTAATGCAGATATATGGTCTTGTTAGAACTGGTTGCTCTGCACAGACACAATTTTGCATTCTTAAGTCTTACTGACATAAATAATTCACCGTTTTCAGTAAATCCTTTAAGTGAAAAATAGTTACAGTTGACACTCATGAAATATAGATACTTTTCATTGTTGGACATATCTATCTTGTGAAAGTGCTGAACTGTAGTACATCTGTCTTCCAAAAATGTGTGATTGTCTTCTGTTACTCTACTATGTGGCTATAAGCAGTTTTTACTGCCTGAATATATGGAGTTCTTTCTGTATTGTATGTATATGATCCAAAAAGGGTAAAGTGGTATTTTGATGTCTGTGTGTTAGATGGAAACTTTGAAGTGAGTTGTGGTTTGGAAGGCAGTTATCACTGTATCTTGAAGGTAGTTCTGATCGGAAATTTCAAGAATCAAATGTTGTTAATATTACAGGGAAGATCAGGGCCAGGCAAGTGCCAAGAGGATTTCTGGCAATTTCGTATTTGAATTTTCTATACATCTGCTCTTTGGCTTAGGCCAAGAGAGAAAGTTGGTGCTCTGAACATCAATTTTTGTATTAAAACTAGTAAGAACTCCTTACAAGTAGCTGACTGTTCTGGGCTGATACGTTACAGGGCACGAAGCCACAATGGGGAGAGATTGTGATTTCCGAAATCTGTTAACGTTTTTGTGACAAAAGCGTATTGTCTCTTGCATTTGTGATTTGGAGTGTTTTATGTGTTCTGGGCTGGGAAACGAGTGGATTTGGAAATGCATCCAAGGCTTGCGTTAGAGTTGAGACATGCATTCAGTCCTTTCCTTCAAATGCCACAGAGACAAGTGGATCACATGCATTTCTTGCAACCCTCACTGTTCTTCATGAAGACATTCGCTGTAATTAATCCAAAAGCTCATCCAGTTAGCTGCAGGAGTTGGGAAGAATCTTCCCATCATGCACAACTGGCCAGATATTTTCTGGAGCATTTTGTTACATCAGCTGTCTGCAGGCTGGTGTGCAGAAAACCCTTTTCAGCTGTCTGGCTGACATGTCTTGTTCATGTACTTGGGGTCAGCCTGACCATGGCAGAGGAGCTGGAGAGGAATCTCCTCCAGGATCTCATACTTTTCTTTTTTTGGGGTGGGACACCTCTCTGAGTTTGAAATCTTCCTCTTCGTGCCTTTTGTTATGCTTATGTAGACGTATTTTATCTAACTGATTCCCTTAAAATCATGGCATCAGTCTGTCAGTTTTCTGCATGCAGGATGCAGCGGTTCAGTTCCCTTGGGAGTGAAGCGGTTTAGTCTGAACTAAGCTTTTGGGAATATATGCAATGGTCAGTGACATGTGGAAATTAAAACTGGTTCCTTCTGGTCCTGACCTCTCTGAAACTTTCACGTTCACCATTGATGGATCAAACTAAGCTCTTATTTTGTCTCCAGATGGCTTTGGAAGACTCAGAGCAAAAGCAGAATCTTCTACACAATGTTTACTTGGAGCTGGAGGAGCTAACATCAGTCTTTGAAACAGACAATGTAATGCAACAGCTAAATGAAATAGATGATCAAGTAGCAACTTTACAGCATGAGATAGCAGAGATTCTTCCACAGATCCAGCAGGTGGCTGATGTAAGTTTGGGTCATCTATAAGTGCCTTTTGTCAGACCTACATCATATGTTATGAAATACAGCTTATATTGCCTGCATAGACAAAAGGTGTGCTGGTTTTAGTAGGTGTGTCAAATGAGATAATTAACTGTTTGGGACACAAACCATCAGAAGTTGAGTGGTATCTAATTAAGCTGTAAAGCTCAGAAGTATTGATGAAACTCCTTGTTTAGTAGGAGAAATGCAGGGCTTGTTGACTGGCAAATTAAAGGGGCTTATCTTGCTGGAGGGTAGGGCTCCTATTCAGAGGCACCTGGACAGGCTGGAGAAATGGGCTGACAGAAACCTCAAGAAGTTCAACAGAGGCAAATGCAAAGTCCTGCACCCATGATTGAACATGTCCAAATACCCATGCAGGCTGGGGGACAACCAGATGGAAAGCAGCTTTGCCTAAAGGGCCAGTGGTCCTGGTAGACAAGTTGCTCACAACATGGCAGCATGGCCTTGCAACAAAGCGGCCAAAACCAGCGTCCTGGGCTGTCTGAGCAAGAGCGTAGCCAGGAGGTCCATGGGAGCGATCTTTCTTTTGGGCTCCTATGGGCGCTGTGGCCAGTTTTAGGTTTCCCAGTGTAAGAAAGACATAGATATACCCGGAGCGAGTCCAGGAAGGCCAGCAAGGTGGTCAGGGGGCTGTAGCACAGGGTGTAAGAGGAAAGGCTGGGAAACCTGGGTCAGTTCCGCCTGGAGAAGAGACAGGCGGGGGTAGGGGGTGGGGTAGGGAGGTGGGTATTACTGCTGTCTACTACTACATAATGGGAGACTATAGATAAGACAGAGCTAGACTTTTCTTGGGGTATGCAGAGAAAAGATGAGCAGTAACAGACTCAAATTATAACACTGGAAATTCCATCTACATATTAGGAAGGATTTATTTTTTTTTTGCTTGAGGTTGGTCATACAACAGATCAGGGGCCCAAAGTGGAGGTAGAATCCCCATCCCAAGAGATACCCAAATCTCAGCAGGATCAGGCCCCAAGTGACCTGCTCTGATGAGCACCAGAGACCTCCTGAGGTCCCTTCCAACCTAATTTATTCTGTGACTCTTTCTCAATGAGAGTTCACAAGCAGCTGTATTGTACGTGGATCCATTTTCCATCTGACATAGGACTCTTCATATAGAAAGCTTCAACAGTGTAAGTAGACCAGTTTCCTGTGCTGATAACTATCACCACTGGAAAATTGTCTTGTCACTACTGGTAATTTATAATGTGACTTTTCAAGGATATTTCCATTCTGTATTCAGGCATTAAAACACACCAGGTGACCTTAGGTAGTTAATTCCTCCAGAAGTTATGATACGTAATTTATAATACATAGCCTTTGATTGGTAACATTCATTAACATATCCTGCATATGCTGCACTTTTTTTTCAGTATTTCTTTTTAAATTTAAGTGAACGGCAGAAATGCAAGCTGGCTTTGGTATTTGTACTATTTACAAATACTCTCTTTGTTCCCAAAATTTAGGAATTGGATGCCATTGAATCTCACGTGAAAGTGTTTGAGAAGGACATTGCCAAAATGAAGACAATCCTGTCATCAGAAGATCTGTTAGAATTTTCTCCTAAAGACCAACTTAAACATGGACAGGTCTGTGAAAACTCCTGTGTAGGCTTTTTCCCTGTATATTTATGCATAAGTTAGCATAAATATGCTTTCACAAGCGTAAGGCTGTTTTGTGACTGCAAACTACCATGAACAAGTGTTTAGTATATGACTTTGAAATGTTATTATCACACAAATTCTAATTCTTGGGTCAAAAAATGAAAGTATTATTTCAGTCATGATTTCGGCTACATGTTTCTACAGTAGCAAGTAGTACAATCCAAGAGGAGCATATTGGTAGAGCAAAACAGTTGTGCAGAGGACCTGATATCTGTGTTGTATGTTTCTTGGGGGCTTGAGTATGTAACTTAAGCACATGTTGTCAAACATAGCTGCCAAATTTGAGTGTCTCCATTTTTGTAAAGTTTATGGCCTGACTTTCAGACACACTTGCTGCACATCACTCTACTTAGCATCAAACAGTAAGTAATCTGAAAGTCTGAAAATCAGGCCCTATTTTTCTAAAAATGGAAGCAAAATTTAGCAGGTTTCTGAAAACGTAGGCTGGAGTGACTTGCCTTAAACCTGTTTCATCATGCAGGGACTTCACTGCAAAGATACTTTGGCCAGATGGTTTTCCTTCCTCTGCTTGAGTGAAGTAAAGCAAAGCATTATGGTGTCTTTTCTTTTATACCACATGCAGTCCACATTGTTAGCTGACTGAAATGCAAAAAGCTTGGGTTCAGTTTCAGGGGAGGGATAAAAATTTCATCGTACTTCTCATAGCTTTGTTATCCAGAGAACAATTTTGTAATTGCTACATCATATGGAAAAACTACAGTAATATTTCTTCTGGAAAATAATATTCACCTACTTCCTTATTTTAAATTGAAGCCTGGATAGTACACTAACACATTCCTGATACGGGCTGGTTGTGAATGAAAGAATAAGCATCTCTATTCCAACTGTGGCCTTTTAAAATGAAATCTTCGTTGGGGGAATTTAAGAAATATTAGTAATTAAAAGGCCCAGAGGTGGTTTGTATTTTTTTTTGTTCTGAAGTTCCCAGCTGAATGAGGTCTCAGTAGGATTTTGTATTTTTTTAGAACCAAGTTGTGATTTGGTATTGCCATTCTGTCTTGCGTAAGTTGATCACTGAGTCTTCCATAAAACGTGTATTGTGGTATGAAACTGCACATTTCTGTTCATCCAAAACTGATAAAGGTGATTGTAAACTGTGCATCCGCTTGGGGTGTTGTGATATGAAATGCTGACTTTGACAGGAAAGCCATCTTCAGAGGTTTCTGCTGGCTTCCATCCCAAATCATCATCTCAGATATGTTGATAAGACTGTTTATAGGACCATGATAAAAGGCTAGCTTTAACATAGGATATTTCGTGGCTGGTTTGCAGCACAAAAAAGAGAAACCACAGTTGGCTAGAGTGACATCAAAGGGTTTGCATCAGTTTTTTAACTGTCTTCACTGCCAAAGATGCGTCACTTTGACGTGACATGCTTAGTAAATAGTAACTAATCTGAATGTCCCCTTTTTTTGTCACTATGCAAATTTTATGTATGTATATGCAGAAAAAGCAGAATTGTAAATGTAGGTTATATCTTCATCTTGCTTTATACCACATCACCACGGATTTTCACTTGTTCCAAGTTTAAAATATTCTTTCTTCTTAAATGGGAAACTCACCAAAGAGAACTTTTGCACATCATGACAGCAGTATAAATTTTCAGTGTTGATTTTTCCAACTCAGTATCACATCCGTCATCTATCCTGTATCCTAATAGGTTATACTTGACCACGTTGGTCCCATGCAGAAGACCATTGTTCATATACAGTCCTATGAAGAAGCACTTCAGCTACCAGGGGTGAAAATGCAACCTTTCTCAGTCTTCCAAAGAGCAAGACAACTCTTAAGAGAAATGAAAAAATTAGAAAAAATTACTAAGGAACAAAATGTCCTACTGGAGGTAATCGATTTTTTTTTTTACTGTCACCTAAACCACCTTTATTTTATAATAATTTTGATCACTAGACAATATTGTTTTTACAGGCATGTAGTACACCTACTACATCTTCTATGTAATGGTTTGGGGATTTTTTTTGTTCTTTTTTTGGTGTAATTTGATACTAAAACAAGGCACACAGGGTAGTCCTGAAATTCGTTTCAGTTTTCCAATTCAGTCACAATTGACACCATGTGTTGTGGCATATTGTAGAAGAAATGAACGCCAAGTGTCTTATGATCCAGGTTTGCACAACTGATGATTGAAGTCCAGTGTTATATGCAGGTGCACGCATCTGCAACGTTCAAGTCCTTAAACTTATCTTGAACATGGAAATTCTTTTTTGACAGCTACTAGATAGAAATCGCTGACAATTAATAGTGGAAAGTCTTTTACTAAAGATGGCCTTCCCAAATCAGTGAGGCAGTAAAGTGACCACTTTCTACCGCTGTTGCTTGGTTAATTCATTGTTTTGAGGTAGGCCAACTCCTGCCCTCAGAAGGTCCCATGTAAGGATGTGTCTGCATAAGTGAACATGTGATGGGGGCTTGGAGGTGCTGTTGGCCAGACCAGGTTTGGAAACAGAACTGATATAAAAGCATCGGTGTGACACACAGCTGTACGAGAAGGCAGTGTTGGAGAGTCAGTGAGCGTTAACTCATGGGCAGTAAGGGTTATGAAACAGCTATGCTGGCTCCAAACCTGAAGTAGTATCTCTGCAGCACTTTGCTGAGCGATGTGGTTGTACCAGCTCAGGAATGTTTTAATTTGACACTGTCCCACATGATATCCTGGTCTCTAAATTGAAGGGACATGGATTTGACAAATGGACCACTCGATGGATAAAGAACTGGCTGGAAGATCGCACTCAAAGAGTTGCGGTCAACGACTCGATGTCCAAGTGGAGACCAGTGACAAGTGGCGTTCCTCAGGGGTCGGTGCTGGGACCTGTACTGTTCAACATCTTTGTCGGCAACATGGACAGTGGGGTCAAGTGCACCCTCAGCAAGTTTGCCGATGATACCAAGCTGTTTGGCGAGGTAGACACGCTGGAGGGGAGGGATGCCATCCAGAGGGACCTGGACAGGCTGGAGAGGTGGGCCCAAGCCAAATTCATGCAGTTCAACAAGGCCAAGTGCAAGGTCTTACATCTGGGTCGGGGCAATCCCAAGCACAAATACAGGCTGGGCAGGGAATGGCTGGAGAGCAGCCCTGAGGAGAAGGACCTGGGTGTGCTGATTGACAAGAAGCTCAGCATGAGCCAGCAATGTGCGATCGCAGCCCAGAAGGCCAACCGCATCCTGGGCTGCATCAAAAGAAGTGT
>VUYV01000440.1:105499-361942 GCA_008711295.1 Anarhynchus alexandrinus
TCCCTGGAGGTGTTCAAGGCCAGGCTGGACGTGGCCTTGGGCAACCTGGTCTAGTGGGAGGTGTCCCTGCCTATGGCAGGGGGGTTGGAACTCGATGATCTTCAAGGTCCTTTCCAACCTAAACCATTCTATGAATCTGTGATTCTAATATAGGGGTATCCAGGTCATGCTCCATTGCCCAGTGTAGATATACTCGGATCCAACCTGGAAATTGGTTATGCATGTTCCCACATCAGCAAAGGTATGCAAATTCTCATGTCACCCATCCATTTCTGGGCAGGATGATAGCAGCACCTAGAAAAATGAAATGGTACTTTGCAGATTTTGTTTTCCAAACCTATTACAGTAAAGCAGACTGTTTTGGAACATCTCAGCCATGCTTTAGAACAATGGTTTAGAACATTTTCAGCCACCCCAACATCTGCTGGAAAAGTAACACTGTGAACTATAGGCAATCCGGGAGACTCCTGGAATGCGTGAAGGATAACTTCTTAAGCCAGGTAATAGACAGGCCCACCAGAAGGGATGTGACACTGGACCTGATGGTCACCAATGCAAGTGAGTGAACTGGTGACAACAGGATCGGAGGCAGCCTGGGCTGCAGTGATCACGCACTGGTGGAGTTCACAGTCCTGAGGGATATGGGTCAGGCAAAGAATAAAATCAGGACCCTGGATTTTAGGAAAGCAAACTTCCAGCTCTTCAAGGAGGTAGTGAAGAGGACCCCCTTGGAAACTGCCTTTAGGGGCAAGGGATCAGAACAGAGCTGGCAGAACTTTAAGGACACTTTTCATAGAGTGTGGGAGCTCTTGATCCCCAGGTATAAGAAATCGGGAGAGGAGGGCAAGAGACCAGCATGGCTGAGTTGAGAGCTGCTGGTCAAACTAAAGGACAAGAAGGAAATGCACAGGCAGTGGAAGCAGGGAAAGGTATCCTGGGAAGAGTATAGGGATGCTGCCTGGTTGTGTAAGGATGGAGTCAGGAAGGCCAGGGCACGCTGGAGCTGAACTTGGCAAGGGATGCAATGGATAATAAGAAGGGCTTATACAGGTATGTCAACCAGAAAAGGAAGGTCAACTGATGAACACAACTCTTAAACTAGTAACAGTGGGCTAAGAGAAGGCTGAGGTACTTGGCAACAACTTTTTTGCCTCCATCTTCACTGACTACCTCTTTCCCCACACCTCTTGAGTAGATGGAGTGCAAGGCAGGGACTGGGGAAGCCAAGTCCCTCCCAGTGCAAGAGAAGATCAGGTTTGTGACCACCTGAGGAACCTGAACATACAGAATTCTATTGAGACCTGACGAGATGCATCCCAGAGTCCTGAGGGAATTGGTTGATATAGTTCCCAAGCCACTTTCCATGATATTTGAAAAGTCACGGCAGTCAGGTGAAGTCCCTGGTGACCGGAAAAAGGGAAACATTGTGCCCATTTTTAAAAAGGGTAGAAAGGAGGAACCTGGGAACTACCGACGTGTCAGCCTCACCTCTGTGCCTGGGAAGATCATGGAACAGATCTTCCTAGAAGCTATGCGAAGCTATGTCCATGGAGGACAGGGAGGTGATTTGAGACAGACAGCACGGCTTCACCAAGGCAAGTCCTGCCTGACCAACCTAGTGGACTTCTATGATGGAGTAATTACATCAGTGAACAAGGGAAGAGCTAGAGATGTCATCTAGTTGTCATCTATGTGGATTTCTGTAAGGCCATTGACATGGCCCCCGACAACATGCTTCTCTCTAAATTGCAGAGATATGGATTTGGTGGGTGGACTGTTCGGTGGATGAGGAACTAGTTGGATGGTTGCACCCAGAGAGTAGTGGTCACCGGCTCAATGTCCAGATGGAGATTGGTGACTTGTGGTGTCCTCTGGGGGTCTGTATTAGGACAAGTACTGTTTAATATCTTCATCAATGGCATAGACAGTGGCATTGAGTGCACCCTCAGCAAGTTTGCAGACAACACAAAGCTGAGTGGTGTGGTTGACACATGTGAGGGATGGGATGCCATCCAGAGGGCCCTGGACAAGCTGGAGAAGGGGACCTGTGTGAACCTCATGAGGTTCAACAAGGCCAAGTGGAAGGTCCTGCACCTGGGTCAGGGTAACCCTTGGTATCTATACAGGCTGGGGGATGAGTGGATTGAGAGCAGCCCTGTGGAGAAGTACTTGGGGGTACTGGTGGATGAAAAGCTGGCCATGAGCTGACAATGTGTGCTCACAGCCCAGAAGGCCAACCATATTCTGGGCTGCATCAAAAGAAGCGTGGCCAGCAGGTCGAGGGAGGTGGTTCTGCCCCTCTACTCCTCTCTGGTGAGATCCCACCTGGAGTACTGCGTCCAGCTCTGGAACCNAGGAAAGAGATGGAGCTGTTGGAGTGGGTGCAGAGGAGGGCCACAAAAATGATCAGAGGGCTGGAGCACTCTCCTGTGAGCACAGGCTGAGAGGGCTGGGGTTGTTCATCCTGGGGAAGAGAAGTCTCCAGGGAGACCTTATTGCAGCCTTGTAATACTTTAGGGGAGCTTATAAGAAAGGTGGGGACAGACTTTTTAGTAGGTTCTGTTGTGATAGGACAAAGGGGTGATGGTTTTAAACTAAATGAGGGTAGATTTAGACTAGGTATAAGGAAGAAATGTTTTACAACGAGAGTGATGAAACACTGGCACAGGTTGCCCAGAGGGGTGGTAGATGCCCCATCCCTGGAAACATTCAAGGTCAGGTTGAATGGAGCTCTGAGCAACCTGATCTAGTTGAAGATATCCCTGCCCATGGCAGGGTGGTTGGACTAGGTGACCTTTAAAGGTTCCTTCCAACCCAAACTGTTCTGTGATTCAATGATTCTATATAACTTTTTACTGGGCATTTTGGAGGCCAGGCAGACACAAGTGGCAGCTAAACCATGAATGTCCATCTCTGATTTTCAGGTTGTGGAATTAAGAGCACCACACCAAGAGAAGAACTCAAACATGCTACATGACTAATGCATGCTTGGAGTTTGGAAAAAAACAATGACTATGTGAGATCCTTATGATCCCTATGATCTTTTTTTTTAGTCCATACAATTTCTTATGTCTGAAAAATGGATGTGGTAAAATGTACCCTTTTCAGAGAGTTACCAGATTAAATACTCGAGAATTTTCAAAACACTTTTAAACCGTCAGAAACAGGGTGCTTTGCAATTATAAAGTGTTATCATAAGACTTCTAACTGGTTTATGTGGAGCATTAGGTCAAGGTTTAGATTTTTCTCCTTTTTGAAACAGCTGTGACCTTTTTTGCTCAGCATTTGCCTTTATCTTATAGGCATCCAACAATCTGTAGCTGAGTGAAATTTCTTTGTGAGAAAACAGATTGGAAAAATTGCAATTCTTGGTAGCTGCGATATCAAACTGTGCAAAAAAGATTTTCCAGTCCTGTTGAATTGGTTGAAAGTAGCAGTGCTACAATACAAGTCTAGCACCAGCTAAGACACGACAAAGGATAAAGCTATTAAAGGATGGCATTTTGAGTGCTGCATTAGAAAGGTATTAAGTATCCTGATAGAGAGGAAAGCAAATGGGAGGCAAGCTTCCTGTACAAATATGTACATAGTTATTTTTTTCCTGAGGATTAGTTTTGAAATTTTAGTGTTTGGGTGCGTTTGCTCATATTTTGCTATCTGTGATGGAATAGGCTATTGCACTAGTAACTTCTGTATACTTAAGTTACAGTGTAACACCTGGAAAAGTATAACAGAAACAACACCTGTAATAGGTAGCGTAGATGCTTTGGGGCAGGATTTTAGGTGACTTAGATCTGTGTTGAATGTTGCCCTTTGTTTTTTGTTATGGCTGGTCAAGTACCACACCTATCACTACCTAAGTAACGTCATCAGGAAGAGGAGTTGGAAGCCACAACGGCTTCTACTGGTTTTCTGTGCAAGAGAGTGGCAGTATTTGCATATCTGATGATTTACTATGCTTATTTTTAGTAAGCTCTTCCACAGCAAATACAACGCCTGCCTGCACCTACACTATGGGCAGGTGGGACTTCTCTATGGGTGGGTCTTCTACTATTAGCACAATATGAAAAGTAAAGAGCAAATGTTATGCAGGAAATAACTCAAAAGAGAGGCAACACTTCTAGGAAGAGATACAGTCCCCCATATATGACATAATTTATGTTATATTAGGAAAAGGATAAAATAAGAATTTTGCCCCTCAGTGGGAGGCAGGGAACAGATTTATCTTCAAGCAAGTGGCTATATTCACATATTGACAGAAGACATTGGAGTCTGTATACAAAATATTAGTTGGTCAAGGAAATTTGAGGTAGTACGCATTTTACCTATTACTAACAGTCCTTTTCATGTGGAAGTGAAGACAGAATCTGCCTTTTAGAAGGACTTTTAGTTCCTCATTAAAACTGAGCAGGAGAAAACCTACTCTTTTTCTCTTCCTCTGATTCTTTAGTTATGGCATTAAGATTATAGGCCACAATTAAATATCTTCCTCTGCAATTTGGCTTTTTTTTTTTAAGGGGGAAATATTTTTTCTTTCTTTGAAAAACCTGTAAGTAAAAACAAAATAAATAATCATTTAAAACGTTATTAGTTTGCATTTTATTGAGAGGGAGTGCTACTGTGAAGAAGTAACTGAAGAAACGGCACTGTTACTGGTACAACGCGGGAGAGACTCTGCATTGAAAGGCAGAGTGTGTGCATGCTTTGCAGAGAGATTTTTCGACCTGTCAGGCTCTTCAGGTGCTGCTATCAGCAGAGTAAATTCAAGCCTGTGGTCAGTAGGCTGCGTGTTCTTCGCTACCCTTTGCAGACACCTGAGGAACAGTCCTTATACATTCTTTGGTTCTCAGCCCACAGGTCGGAAAACACAGAGCCACCAAATGTTCTGCAAATTAAATGTTTTCACAAAATATTCTTATTTGTAGATGTAACAATTTCTTAATTACCTGAGACATCGTGACAGGCTGTGGCTGACAAACATGAGCAATGTGTGTGGGGAGACTGCTGATTTCTGCATGAACAGTAAAGCATGGGGGTTGAGGAGATTTTGCTGTCACTGTCAAATGAGTAAAAGTTTATGTGGCTGTTTAGAACATATAATATGTTTTCCTATAAGTCATGTACGAAGAGGAAGCCACACAAAGTGGAAATACTTCTCATTGTTATAGGAAGTATTCAAATTGTCAGATACTGCGGTTGGCTTATCCTCTGAGCTGCAGCGTCTGCCCGGTGTACAGCACAGTTCATTTTTTGGTCAGTACAGAACTTGCTGGCAGTAAAGACCTGAGCACCAATAAGAAGCAGGTAGGCTTTCTAACTTGATATGAAACCCTGCAATTTCTCTCTTTTTTTTTTTCTAACCTGTTCTAAATTGTAGTGAATGTGATTAAATATGCTCCATTTTCATTTTATAGCCAAATTTATAGCTCTGTTCTGGAGTAAGCAAAGATGTGCTCCTAAGCAGCATACCCCACCATACTTCAACTTATGGATAGAGCAGTTTGTTTGTCTTTAGCAAGTCAATAATAAACTTAGTGAGGAAAGGGTTATGCAAATTTAGCAGAACAAATAGAGTTTCTTTTACGTTTAACTACAGATGCAAAGGAGGCTTCAGGACTCTCCAGTACAAGTTTGTTGCATTACTGACTAGTTTGTCTCTGTACCATTCAATTCTGTAATTCAAAATGGTTTATAAGAATTACTCTTTCATAGGAAGCTGTAAAGAAAACAGAAGAATGCGAGCAAGAAATTGAAAAGTTGAAACAATTCTTAAAGAGCCACTTGGTTGAAATATCACATGAAGATCAACCACTGGCTCAGAAGACTCACTGTCCAGAGGTGGGTTTCATTGGTTTCTCTCTTATGTCTGTTACTTGTCCTGACTAACACTAATCATGACAACGCAGAGCACTGAGAAATAGCACTGTGCTTCCCCTCCCTGCCACAGTCAAGCAGGCAATTGAATGCCATAGTGTGACTGTGCATACATAAACTGACCTATACCAAGAGATATTACAATTAATATTAGTTTGCAAGTTGGATATGTCTTTCATAGTATACTTCTTATTGACTTTGATGTGTCATTTGTACCTATATCAACTTCTAAGGGAAATTTAGAGTGCTTTTTTCATAACAGCTGACAGCTGTTTTGGTGAAATAATATGCAAGCACTGATAGCTTGCCTGTGCTCAGCATCCTGCTAATGCTGCTGAGGAAGCAGCTTGGGATAGTGCATAAGGAGAGAACTGAGTCCATTTCTGATCACTGACCATGCAATGGTACTTTTGGCAATTCTGGTTAGGGTTAGATTCTTTAGACTCCTTTCCTTGTCCTCACTGCCACACTGTATTTTCATCAACTGATAAATATGTGTTGTTTTTCTCCCTGCAGTCAGCTGCTATCTGTAATGGATGAATTGATTATTTAGTGCAAAAATAAGATATGTTTTAAGGACAGCACTGCAGAAGTCAGGAAATGACTAATTAAGTGTAATAACTATTTATAAAGTGCCTCTGAAATGCTCAGGTTTTTGCAGTCAGTCACAATAAAGTTAATACGCATACATTGTACTTGCCTAATAACTATAATCACTCGGCAGGCTCCTAAGTACATAGCTGCTCTGCTTTCAGGTGGTTGGATGTTGGATGCTTGATGCTAGTGTTAAGCATGACTCATTTCCTGATTCTTACTTGTTTTTGTCTTTTGAGTGTAGGACTTTGTTTAATAGCTCTTGTTTTAGAAAAAAAAAAAAAACTGTTTCACAGTTGTAGCATTTCATGAATAGAAATGGGCAATGGAATTGCCCGTCTTATTGAGGGGCTTCACATGAAGAAGTGATGTTAATAAAGATTTGGTTTCTGAGGAGGATGTGGCTAGTTAAGTTTGCAAAGCAGTAGATGGTAAATGTATGCTGTAAAGTCTCCTCCTGCAATGAAACAAACAGAAATACTGTTCTTAGTGGACATTTATAAAAATACGCCGAATTATCATGGATGGCTGTTTCTTCATTCCAATGACTTTTTCTTTCCTCTACCTTTGGAAGGTTTTACCTTGTGTTTTTGAGTGTACAAAAGAAAAAACCTCCTTGTCTGAGCAGAGTTCCGATGTCCTTTGAAAATTTTCTGGAGTTCTTGCCTCCACCTTCCCCATCATGCAGCCACACTAGCGTTATTAACAGAAGAAGCTGTAGTCGAGACAGAAACAGCAGTCTTACTGCTTTCATCCGTCACAGATTATTACTTGCGTAGCATTATTCACACCATGATAAAGCATACTGTTATTATTTCAAGCCTAGCATCAAAGCTTGCTCTGGTGTACTGAACCCAGTTTGCAATGGGATATTTAGTCATGTTTCAGTTTTCTGAGCAAGCAACAATGCTTCAAAGAGCTTTAGCGTTCAGTAATGAAGTCAGTAAGATATTTTATTCCTTGCCCTGTCTTACTCTGTCATTTGTTGTGCCTTCTTTGCTCACCTGGAGACTGGGTGGTAAGGAAAGGCACTAGTAGAAAGCTGTAAGGGCAGAACACCAGATAGAGCAGTAGTCATGGCCAGGGAGGAGACCAAGACAGATTTATTTCTCCCTTTGTTAGTGCAGAGTTACTTGGGTTACTGTTTAATCCCTGCAGAACATTAAATAATTTCCTTGTACTTTGCTGGGCGCCATTGCTCCCAATATCACATTCAAAGACATAGGATAGTTTTGTCCATAGCCATGTCACTAAAATCCACCAAATAGTTTATTTTTCCTTCTTTTAGACCAGCTTTGGCAAAAAAGACTCAGCCTTGAGCTATCCTTATTGCTGTCTTTGCCTTCATCAAAGCTATCATCTCAAGTGTTTTGTGTCAGGTTTCCAGGGAAGGTAGTTGGAAGTAACATCACCTGTTCTGACACACAGAGTAATGTAACCCAGCTGCATTCCCTCTCTTCTGAAGGAAACTCATATTCCCATGGCTATGCAGGACCTAGTTAGAATTAGTTATCCAGCCTTTCACATTTCCTTCCAGACTACCAAGACCATTACAGGTGGCAAGTGCTGTCCTGAGCAGAACCTGTTGCTGCTGTTTTGCATGTATCTGGACATCTGCAGTGGCAATGGGGAACTGTCCCAATGCCCTGAAAAAGGAAAAAGGGCAAATAGCCCCAGTCCCAGTAAGATACATCACTGGTATCATCTGTTACATTACTGTTTGGTTAACTAAGAAAAATGGATGCTTACAGATGTTGTTTCTGCTTAGGGAGAAATGGAAGCTGTAAAAGAAGAAATCATAAAGCTGTGCCAAAGAAAGGAAGATATCCTTACCGGGATGAAGAATTCAATGTCTGAGCTTCACCAGCGCTTACAGCAAGAAGTGCCTGAATCAGGAGATGAACCCATAGCCTCTGTATTAGCACAAAGTGACTTGATTGGGACTGATGTTTCTGGTCAGCAGGTAAGTGGAGCACCACATTGTGATCCCTTACCCGAGAGCCAAAGAGGGAAGGTAAATAGCCCTTCTTCCTCCAGGAGGAGTGGCATGTGAGAGAGGAGCACCCCTGCAGCTGTAAATCAATACTACTTCTCCTCCCCTTTGTGCTTCCGAATGGTCCCAGAAGGACTGAGCATGATGCATGTCTAGGAGAAAGCAGGAGAGAGGTGTGCCTCTGGTTATTTTTTAGCATGAGCAGATCCAACATGAAGTTTTCATCAAGCAATCAACAGCAAAATGTTCAATGTGTAGTTTTGTTGATAATCAGTTGTCCTGGGATTTTTGGTAAGTTGTTTTCATGGAGCAAAATAAAATTTATCCCAATTATAGCTGTGATGTTGAAATGTTACAGCATAAAGAAAAGTCCCAATTTTCAGAGGTGCTTAGTACCTGCAGCTTTCAATTACTTTAATGTAGGGTGGCAGATGTTCAGTGCTTCTCCAAAAATGGACCCCAAATGGTAACTTTCTTTTGGTTTACAGGCAGAAGAGAAGAGGTTTTTACTGTTCTTGTCATGAATAATTGGGCTGTCTCTTTGTGTGTATTTTTGTAGTTGAAAAAAAGAGGAATGTTGTCTCTTCTACCTTCCTTAGATGAAGAATCAGAAGACTGTTCTTTCCACAGTAAGGTGAGTTCAGTATGTATCTTATATACACAGCAGTATGTGTAAGGTACAAGATTTTGCTACAGGACAAATTATGAAAAATGTGTAAATCCAAAATACTTCAGAACAAATAATTGAAATATCTGTTATCACTGCAGGATACTAAGAAATTGCACTTGAGCCAGCATACCAATATTACACAGCACATCATTCTGTGATGTGTGATTCTGCTTTTGGTGGGATTGTTTATACAGTAATACCCCCTTTATGGAAGTGCTAGTGGCAAAATATGGGCCTAAATACCAATGTTTATATGTGGAGGTGGGTTTCAGAGAGAATTCGATAGCCTCTGAAGTGCTAAAACTTAAAAGAAACAACCAAAATTATTTGTATGTCAGAGCTTAAGAAAAAAAGGGCATGATGAGACTATTTGGAATGAAGTTAAGACAGGAAAGATTTCTGCGAGCATGGAAGAAACTGGGAGACACTGTTCAACAGGTTGCTCTGAATCTGGGGAGTCTGAATGCCCAGGTGAACTGCAGAGGAGCAAAGCTGGGAGTAAAGGTTCATGATAAAGTTAATAGCTTTTGGAAAAAGAAAAACAAAATCCATGAAACTTTCTGCATGATTTCCTGCAGCCTAGGGACTAAACAAGATGTGTTTGAATGAAATCAGGAATGTGCAGAAGTGCTGGTGAGCTTGTAGCCTACCTACCCACTTGCACAGCAGTTCACAGACTGCCTAGGCTGGTTGTGACCAGCTTCTGTCATCTGCATCTCGTGGGAGAGACTGTGGCCTCCATCAAGTTTTGAAGAGTCTCCATTTCTCTGAGGTCTTCTCTGTGGATATTAGCCTTTTTGCTGCATCCTTGCAACAAGAATTAAAAGGAAATGTGACAAAGAGGTGATAGTGTATTGGAGGGGTTGCTTTAGCCTAGGCAAAGATGACAGTCCATGGCTAGACAGTGTGAAGAAGTCCAAACAGCTTTGACAGAGGTGTTGTCTTACTACTCTGATCCAAGCACTTCAGTTTCAAGGTTTTGATTCTGCACCTTCATTGGTGCAGTTTTCTTTACATACAGGACATTTTAGGAGATAGAACAGGAGAAAGATTGTTACTTGTAATTTTTAAACTTTTTTAAATAGTGTGAAAAAATGAGGATACTCTTGAGGTCTCTAGAGAAAACTATCAGTGTCATCCAGCTGCCATTCATCTAGCAGCAGAGCTATAGAGCAAGGGAAGAGGTGGGATTTGGGAAACACAATAAATATAGATAAACAAGGCAGAAATAGAGTAAAGTGTTACTAAAGATTTGTAGTAATTTACATTGCCTGAAGGAATATCGGAGCTTCCTGTTCACAACCTAATGCTGAGCTGTTACTGCTTTCAAAGGGAAGTACAACCATAGAGAAAGATGCAAGCTTTTGGCCTTCAGAAAGAGATGATGAAAGGCACAAGGAAGACAGTGCAACCTCCTGGTCTTCTGGTACCTTGTCAGATGGCATCATTCAGGTAATGTGATCTGGTTTATCTCCATGGGGATGGGAACTCATCTTTATGGAAAACAACTGCACGAGTCCTAGGTATTGCTGTGTGCAAAGCAAGAGAACTGTAGAAATGCAGGACATGATGGCCTTATTCAGATCCTCCATCTTCCATACCAACTAAATTTTGCCCTTTGAAATCTCTTTTCCTGTTGCACATATTGGTTGGACTCAATGACCTTAAGGGTCTTTTCCAACATAAATGATTCTATATTAATTTCTTCTAGCCCGACAAAAACCCCAAAGATAGAAATGAATGTTTGGAAGCAGCAAAGCAGCCCCATCCTTGGAAACATTCAAGGTCAGGTTGGACAGGGCTCTGAGCAACCTGATCTAGTTGAAGATGTCCCTGCTCATTGCAGAGGACTTGGACTAGATGACCTTTAAATGTCTCTTCCAACCCAAGCTATTCTATGATTATAGGATTTTAATTTGTTTCACTAAGTCCTGGAAAGGCTGTAAAATGTGCATATTGTTGGATGATGATTTTTGGAAGAGCTTCTCTTTGTACATGAGAAGATCAGCATCTAAGACACCCAGTTGGCTACAATTTTGGTGGCATTCTGTTCTTCATGGTGTCTTGATAATGTTGTGACAGCTGCAATTGTTTGTATATCAATGTCACAGGCATAAGAGAACTTCTCTCTGTGAATACTCTTGGGCCAGGACCACTATAAGTTGAGTGGCTGCTGCCCTTTGAGGCTTCTCTAGCACAGCAAATACTTCTATTGTTGCCTCTCTGTCTACAGGATGCTGATGAGATAATGCAGTCACACAGTAAACACGGTGAGGAAACATCTATGCAAACTTTGCAGAGCACTGAAGAGCCTGGCAGAGGTGATGGCAGTCAGGCTATGGTGAGTTTGAAGGTCTGAAGTAGGCTGAACAAGGTGACCTGAGCTCGTTGTATAATCTACCTAGCAGGCAGGGGCCCTGTTTTGTTACGGTTATGCTACTGGAGTTTGTTGCAGTATTTATGATATGGTAGGATACCTACAACCCTTTGTGGGCTTCTTCATATTGCTGCTTTGGGTGATAATAAACATGTTTTGATTTGCTCGTTGGAAATGCAATTTACTATGGAACAAAATGGAGTATTTTCAGGAAGTAAGATGCTGGCATTCATTGCAGGCATGAATGGAGGGGTTCAAGTGATGTAAACATACATCAACTATGGGATTTTTAAGTGTCAGTTAAAGGAGAAGTTAAGGAGATTGACACTTCTATATGTTGCTTCTTTGTGGAAGGTATGCACAGGCTAAGGGAGGAGTGTGCAGCAGACTATAGGTTATATACAAAAGCGCATGGAGGCAGACATGAATGCTCCAGGAAGGCCAGGAGCAGCAGACTGGTAGCAGAGCAGCCTCAGTTCTTCCTGGGTTTAAAACACGGAAGAAGACAGAATCCGTCATTGCCTGGGGCAGGAGCAGGCCCCCAGGTCACTTTGTCTCCCATTCCTCCAACTCCTTCCATCATGACTAACCTTTAATTTATAATTGAAAAACCATAGCAAACTATTAAAACCCAGCCAGCAGCACAATATATTCTGTACTGGTATTAAAGAAATTGCCTTCTGTGAGTGTATTGTATATGATGTAATTGTACGTGTGATATCCCTGTGTTTTTTCTCTCTGCTACACTGTGATGCTGTTGGTTTCTGCGTGTGCGGGACATGTCTAAGCTCCCTTTGCAGCCGCAGGAGATGTAGTCACTGCAGTACCTCAGCACAGCACACAGTTCAGCTGAGCTCGCACTATTTGTCTGTGCTAGGCTGCGCTGAACCCCGGCTGCACTGAGGAAATCTCCATTGAGGATAATGGGATTTTTAGACACCTGTGTTCAAGAGACTTAACCTGCAGCTGAACATTTTGGGTTTGCAGGAGCCTTATAAGACGGCATATACCGCTGTGTTTTGTCAGCATCTTGCCCTCAGGGACACCCACGACCTGTCAGACCCAGCGATACAACAGTTCAGTGGAGTGCTTTCTTGAGGTGGACACATTGGCTCTGTGGTCTGTGGAGAGAGTCTTGTCAGGCCAACTGCCAGGGTCCTTCTTTGCTCAAGCAGGCAGTTTTTTGAGAGGAGGCCTCCTTTCTCAAAGGATACCGGACAGCTTTTTTGCTTGCAACATCTTTTCCACTTCAGTGTTGTGCTACACTGTGATATTTCCATACGCTACACAACTCCTTGTAGCAGAAGGGAGACATTTATTTTTATAAATGGTAAATCTATTTGTTTTCCCTAGACATGTGTGTATGTGTAGAGATTTATAAAGTTGATTATGTTCTCCATTTAAAGTTTAACTGCATGATAAAATAATTCCTACTATCTTAGTGATTGCTAAATGATACCATTTCCTTCCTCTGGCATGTTGTCCCTCCCATGCAAACATACCTGCTTCCAAATTCAGTTATAGCAGCCTAAAACACAATTTAGGATTCAGAGAAACATTTGAATTACTGGACAAGGAAGAAAAGACAGGTTAGAGTTGTAGGTGACTCCCTTTGAAGGAGAACAGAGGGTCCAATATGCTGGACAGACACTCCTCTCAGGGAAGTCTGCCTCCCTGGGACCCAGCTTAAGGACGTCACTAGGAAACTTTCTAGCCTGGTACGACCCTCGAACTATTGCTATTCCATGTGGATGGTGATGAAGCTGCAACGCGTAGTCCAAGGCCAATCAAAAGAGACTTCAGGGCCTTGGGACAACTGGTAAGGGAATCTGGGGCAAGGGCAATTTTTTTTCCTCTATTCTTCCAGTTGTGGGCAGTGACACTGGAAGAAAAAGATGGACCCAGTTTATAAATATGTGATTCCGTGGCTGGTGTCACCACCACAGTTTTGGGGGTTTTGATAATAGGATGGCCTACAAGGCACCAGGCTTGCAGGCGTCAGATGAGATTCACCTTTCTCAAAGGGGAAAGAGGGTCTTTGCTCCTGAGCTAGTGGGGCTGATTGACAGAGCTTTAAACTAGGCTTGCAGAGGGAGGGGGATAATACCAGGGTTGCCTGTGACAAGCTGTGAGACGAAATGTAGGCAATCCAGGTGAATCTTGGAATGCATGGAGGATAATTTCTTAAGCCAGGTAATAGACAGGCCCACCAGAAGGGATGTGACACTGGACCTGATGGTCACCAATGCAAGTGAGCGAACTGGTGACAACAGGATTGGAGGCAGCCTGGGCTGTAGTGATCACATACTGGTGGAGTTCACAGTCCTGAGGGATATGGGTCAGGCAAAGAGTAAAATCAGGACCCTGGATTTTAGGAAAGCAAAATTCCAGCTCTTCAAGGAGTTAGTGAAGAGGACCCCCTTGGAAACTGCTGTCAGGGGCAAGGGAGCAGAACAGAGCTGGCAGAACTTTAAGGACGCTTTTCATAGAGAGGACAAGCTGAGAGAGTTGGGGTTGTTCATCCTGGGGAAGAGAAGGCTCTGGGGAGACCTTATTGCAGCCTTTGAATACTTTAAGGGGGCTTATAAGAAAGGTGGGGACAGACTTTTTAGTAGGGCCTGTTGTGATAGGACAAGGGGTGATGGTTTTAAACTAAATGAGGGTAGATTTAGACTAGATATAAGGAAGAAATTTTTTCATTATGAGGGTGATGAAACACTGGCACAGGTTGCCCAGAGGGGTGGTAGATGCCCCATCCCTGGAAACATTCAAAATCAGGTTAAATGCATGACGTGTGCATGATCACCTGTGCAGACGATACCAGTTTGTTTTATTCAATTAATTTGACTATATATCTGTTTTTCTATTCCTGTGGAGGAAGGGGGTAAAGTTTACTGCAATAACAATGTCTAGCTGGGGAGTGGCAGGTCATGCCATAAGTGTAAACTAAATGCTTATGTACACATTCAAGTGTGATGAAAGGTTGTCATGCACAGTATTATACATGTGTAATGTTTTCTAATTTAAATGAATGAACTAAAACAAACAGGCTTAGAACTAAAGCTGGAAATTTAACATGGAGATTGAAGTAAACTGGTACTTTTTTATTTCTTCAATCATGTATACCTCAGTAGACATATTTAGACTGCTCTGGGATCTGTATACTCAGAGTTACTTTCTGTGTTTAATGACACTGCCCCATACTATCTTAGAAGCAAACAAGGACAGTAAGGATTAAAGTAAGACATTGATAGCTGAAACAATGCATTTTTGCTTTCTGATTTTCTGCCAAATCTCGTTTTAACATGGATCTTGTGCACTACTACTGACCATCTCGGTTGCCTGAATGTGTGCTCTAGAGCCGTGGGAGTGTACAGGTAGTTTTGTTCATGTGGTGTTGTGCTTGATTTACTTACTAAGTACCAGTATTTGTGTGTGTTGGAGGTATATACATATCTGTACAGCCTTCCAAGCAACTGCTGATATCGCAAAGCATTTCGGACTTCTCCTTATTACGGAAGTGCTTATTACGAATATTGCTTCTTAAGGGAGGGCAAATAAGCACAAAGAATTACACAAGGTATACTTAAAAATACACCATTTTTTTTGTGTGACCCAGAGCCCAAATAAAGCATATTTGACTGTTGGAACTGAACATGCAAGTAGCTTATAAGCATTGCCCAACAGCTTGCTTTGCAGCTTTAAACTGCATTGCTTTTACATCTAACTCCCACAGAAAAACATCTCTCCTCAGGGGAGAACTGGTTAATGGTGAGTCATCCCACTTCCTGTTCGCTCAGGTATACCTGGGCAAATGCAAATCGCTGCCTGGAAACCAGTTACACCAGATCCCGGATCCCCTGGCTGCTGAGTTTCCCTTTCTTTTTCTCTTTTCCTTCTTTTTTTTTTTTCTTTTTTTCTTTTCTTTTTTAATCTGGAACACGGTGGCAGAGTGGTTTCAGAGCTCTGTGAGTGTGAATGTTAAACATTTCCCACCAGTAAGGGGAGGGGACAGAAAGAGAAAAACCGGATAGATAACCGTGTTTCTTTCATGTGCTTTGCTTCAGAGTGACACGGTGCCTCCTGAAGCGGTGGATGGTGGTAGGCCTGAGCCAGAAACGATCCTCCAGGTGTGCCAGGCCCAGGTTGCCGAGCTGGAACAATGCCTAGACAAAACTAAAGTGTCCCTGGGGTCAGACCCCCAGACCCCCAAAATGCAGCAGATGGTGGAACAGAAGCTGGCTGATTGCGAGGTAAGATGGAGTGGTCAGTTTGCTGCTGTCGTCCAAACAAGTTGCCCTTCCCTGGGGTGTGTGTCTGCGGAAAAGCTATGTTTACTGCTTCTCCTCTCCCTGCTTAATCGGCTTCATTACACTGTGCAGAAAACAGGTAACCGCTTGGCTTCAGTTTGAGGTACAGCTTTCCAAGGGCTTAGTTAAAATACCTGTTTTTAGAGTTGGGATCTTTATGCATCTGGGGGATTTAGGTAGAACTCTTGAGTATTTTTAAAGTTTTGTTTTTCTTTGGATTATTTTCAGAAATGTGGCTCACTACACTTTGAATCCTCTATTAAAAGGCAATTTTTCATTGGTCATCATGATAAATCAGCTAGAAAAAAAGGAATATTTTTTTCTGTTGACATTTTCACTGTCTATTTTTGTTGGAGTGATTTAAAAGACTGATACAAGATAGCTTCCAAGTTGGTAAATTCTTCTTTTGCACTTTTTGCAAAAAGCTGACAGCATAGGTGGAAAGACAGGGATTTTCTCCTGCCCTCTGTGAGCAGTGGCGATATTTGGACCTACTGCTGTACTTCTAGGGCAGCCTCTTGCCCCGAATGGCAGCGGAAGGAAAGGAGTGGGTGGTACCCATTGGCGAAAACAGGTGGAAGAAAACAGGACTGGCATGACGGGCTGGGGTGGGTGGGAGTCCTGGCATGCAGCTTTTTTCTCTGGTGTGCAGATTAAAAGAAAATGTGCAGGCACGCCACTTTGAAGTTCCCTGTGGTGCCAGTCTGGTGTACCAGTTTGCTTCAAGCACTAAGTCTACATAAAGCAACAAACTTCACTCACAATTAAGGAGCCAATACCAAAATGTCCCCATTTTAAATTACTAGGAGACATTTCCAGCTGTTTTATTGGTGGTGGTGGGTGGGATTTTTTTAATAGGAACTGAGTGCACGCCAAGAAGAGGCTTTGGGTTTAGGCTGTGATTCAGCCGAGTGCTCTGGTGCTGAACTCTGGGAATTAGGATTCTGAAGGCACCTAAGTAGCTGGCTGTGTCTGGATCCTATTCAGAGTTCGTGTCAGCATAGACTCAACTGGGCAGTTCCAACCAGTAAAAACAAGCGGGCTTCAGGCAGCTGTAAGCGCTGCTGAATTCCTGTTGGCTTTTCATAGTTTGACTCAATGTTAAGATGTGAACTTGGCAAGGGGGAGGTTTTTCTAACCTAGTCAAGATCTACACAGAAAAATACACATAGCACAAAGCAGAAGCAGTCTCTAGAGATAGACATATGATGTAAAGCAGTTAAAGTATTGCAGTTGATTACTTTGCAGTTGAGCCATGGTGCCTGTCTCCACACTCACCTTAAAAATGTGAGTTTAAAGTAATGCAGAAATGCACTTTGATTCACAGCAGCTTGAATCAAAAACCAGACCCCAACAGTTTACAATGGCCTGGCTGGCACATGGTAACATTACTGTGTTTTGGTAATTCAGCATCATTCCTCCCAAAGTATGATGCAATCAGTCTGTGCACTGCCTCCTTCTCCCCCATTGGGGTGTGTTGCCTTCTTGGTTGCATCCAAATGGAGCCTATCATTTCTGTTCTTCTCTTTTATTACTCCATATCTGAGTTAATATAACTTCCTGCAGAGGCTGTTGCTTGAAACAGTTTTATTTAATTGTTCAGAATAAAAAGAGTGTGTTGTACTTCTAAGAATAAATAATTGACCGCTGTCCGTTCTAGGTGATGTTATCAGAGATTGAACAAAATGTCCTTTCTTTATGGAAAGATTGTGGAGGTAGTCCACAGTACCAACAAGAGACAGAGGCGCTTTCCTTGAAGCTGAAGGAAGTGAAGTGCAATTTGGAAAAAGTCCAGACGATGCTTCAAGATAGATACAATGAAGAGCAGGTAAAGCATATGAATGCTATGCAGAGCAAGAGAGAGTCATGGTGCTTTAATGTGCTGTAGTTGCAGAAGAACAGTTAGAGCTCACCATGTGAAGCAAGGAAGGGAGAAAAGTCAGTAAGAAATGTCAGACTTGCTATTATTCTACTTTATGGTGCTGTATAATTATTTGTAGTTTGCAGCAAGTAGTGTATTTTTAATGAGTCTCTGAAAAACAGCTTTTCTGCTTTAAGTGCTCGGTGGCAGAGGTCAAGATTTTATGAGGAGTACAGGAAAAGGATAAAAAGGGTTTTTTTGTTTTGGTTTGGTTTTTCAAAAGCCTTTAAAATGCCATGAAGTTTGTCTGTGACAGTATCACAGCAGAGAGGCCTTTAAGCAGTAACTTTCTCTTTGAAGAATGCATACACGGCAAGGGCAGTGACTGCCAGCTCTCCTGCGCCACAGCTGCACAGTCTGTGCTGAGTTTCCCAATGGGTGAGACAGTAACTCCCAGTTTCAGAGCTTATTCACACTCTGTTGTGCAAGGGGCCAGAGAAGCCCACCTGATGTGTTTGTGTAAAAGTAGCCAGTCTCTCTGGTGCTGGAGGAGCACAGTCTAAAAGGGAGCTTGAATGGCCCAGGAGAAAATTAGCGCCGGTAAAGGCTCCTGTTGAAATATCTCTGTGAGCACAGATAGATAGAAAATCCAGGTGCATGAACCAATTTATGATCATAAATTGCACTTCCCTATAATTTGGTCAAACAATAAGAATGGAGGGTTAGTATCAATTAATCTGCTAACACAAAAAGCAAAACAAGCCTTGTAACTGTCAGGGAGAGAAATGTGAGGGCTTTAGCAGCAGGGTAGAATGGATCAAACTTTCAGTAAATGGAACTGGACAGAAATCTTTGCAAGAGTGGCAACTGTGTTTCATGCACTGCTGATTCTATGCGTGGTAAGTCCAAGACAGCTCCACTTTTGCCATTTCCCCAAACTGCACCTGCAGGTTCTGCTCTCTTGGCAAGTCTGAAGGCCTTCCCACAATGAGCCTCTCTTTACAGATTCACAACAGGGAGAGGACCGACCCAGTGCCCCTTGAGATCCTACACTCAAATGGCTCCAGCGTGCCTCAGCTTGCCCTTGTTGAACAGCCTCTCGTTCGGCACAACGGTTTCCAGCACCCACAGGTAATTCTCGTACCATCCAGGAGCCAGGCTGCTCCACATCCCCTGTGGGTGTGGGGGACCAGCTGCATTTATTACCTGCTGCAGTTTTCACTGTGGGATCAAGTCTGCGAAGGGTAGGTTTTGGCCACACCTCTCCTCCAGGATTAGAGGAGTTTGTCAGGATGCAGAAAGGCCTCACCCCCAAAATCCTGTGTCCAAAAGGTTTAGTAATACTACGAAGCTGGATGGTACCCTGACACTTGCCTTGTATCATAGTGATTCAGATGGCATCACCCATCCCTTCAATCTCCTAACTTTGAATCATTGATGTATTATGAAATCCGAATCTATATATTGACATTGCTTTTGAAGACACATTTGAAGCTGAAGCTAAACCTTTGTGAACATTTTCCCATGAGCTAACTCAGAATGACTTTAAGGTTGTTGTTAACACAATAAAAAAATCCTGTGATGTTCTGTGCTCTGTAAACTACTTCTGTTTTGCTAACTCAAAATTAGCTTTTGCCCTTTTCATGCTATTGGAAAAGAGTTGGAGAAAATGATCCAACCTGAAGTGGTAAAATCACTTACTTTACACTTGACACTCTTTTTAACTAATGGAACTTGACCTCATATTTCAGCAAATCCCCATTTTCCCTTGCCTTTATCTCTGTATAAGGATGGCAGTCGATGGCCTTTAAATTTCCACACGTGCATGATTTGTTTCTGACTGATGGGTTTTGCTTTTAAAACTTTACCTCAGGCAGAAATATATTCCATAAAAATACACGTTTTCAGAAAACATTTTGTTGGGTAAACTCATGTTTACACAGAAACTGCATTTTATTGACAGATGTATTCTTATTTTCTTTGCTAAATAAATTCATGTAAAATATGATTGGAAAAGCAGAGTCATAATTTCAGATTAGTACAGTGCACACAACTGATTTTACTGTTCTCACCGTTCTCTGTGCACAGGATCTGAAAGTAAAAGCAGCTGAGCAGAAGAGCCTCATTGACTTCATTGAATCATGCGTCGAAAAAATGCAGCCACAGTTTGAGGACAGCGTGACTCAGAAATTAGAATCAAGGTACAAAATAACAAAATCAGTTACCAAATTCAGTGATGTAAAACGGCCTAAACCCGCTGAAACTTTGCAGTGGCATCATTGGTTCACAGAATCATGGAATTTTCAGAGTTAGAAGGGACCCCTAGGGATCATCTAGTCCAACTCCCCTGCCAAAGCAGGATTGCCTAGAGCACATTACTCAGGACTGCATCCAGGCGGGTCTTGAAAATCTCCAGAGAAGGGGACTCCACAACCTCCCTGGGCAGCCTGTGCCAGTGCTCTGTCACCCGAACCGTAAAGAAGTTTTTCCATGTATTTGAACGGAACTTCCTATGTTCCAACTTGTGCCCATTGCCCCTTGAACTGTCACTGGGAACCAGTGAAAAGAGTCTGGCTCCATCTTCCTTCAACCCACCCTTTAGATACTTGTATGCAATAATAAGGTCTCCCCTCAGCCTTCTCTTCTCCAGGCTAAAGAGTCCCAGCTCTCTCAGCCTTTCCTCATATGGGAGATGCTCCAATTCCTCAATCATCTTAGTTGCCCTGTGCTGGACTCTCTCCAGCAGTTCCCTGTCCTTCTTGAACTGGGGAGCCCAGAACTGGACACAGTATTCTAGTTGTGGCCTCACCAGTGCAGAGCAGAGGGGGAGAATGACCTCCCTTGACCTACTGGCCACGCTCTTCCCTATGCAGCCCAGGATTCCATTGGCCTTCCTGGCGACAAGGGCACGCATTGCTGGGTCATGGATAATTTACTATCTACCAGGACCTCCAGATCCTTCTCCTCAGAACCGCTTCCCAGCAGGTCAACCCCTAACCTATACTGGTGCCTAGCATTCTTCCTCCCCAGGTGCAGGACCCTGCACTTGCTCTTGGTGAACCTCATTAGGTTCTTCTCTGCCCATCTCTCCAGCCTGTCCAGGTCACGCTGGATGGCAGCGCAGCCCTCTGGAGAGTCAGCCACCCCTCCCAGTTTGGTATCATCAGCGAACTTGCCGAGGATACACTCTGTCCCCTCATCCAGGTCATTGATAAATATATTGAACAAGATTGGGCTGAGTATTAACCCCTGGGGGACACCGCTGGTTACAGGCCTCCAACTAGACTCTGTGCCGCTGATCACAACCTTCTTGAGTTCTGTCACACAGCCAGCTCTCAATCCACCTCGCTGTCACCTCATCTAGCTCACACTTCCTCAGCTTCCTAATGACGATGTTATGGGAGACAGTGTCAAAACCCTCGCTGAAATCAAGGTAGATGACATCTACAGCTCTCCCCTCATCCAGCCAACCAGTTATAACATCATAGAAAGCTATCAGATTGGTCAAGCATGATTTACCCTTGGTAAATCTGTGTTGACCACTTCCAATAACTTCCTGTTCTTTAATGTGTTTGGAGATGACGTCCAGAATGAGTTGTTCCACTACCTTCCCAGGGACAGAGGTGAGACTAACTGGCCTGTAGTTCCCTGGGTCCTCCTTCTTGCCTTTTTTGAAGATTGGAGTGATGTCGGCCTTCATGTGCAGGGATGTGTGTCTTTAGAAGAAAAAATACAGAAGCTGGGAAACTTCTGCCATTAACAGTCTAGAGAAATGGAGTCTCATTTATGTGACAGCCTCTTTGATATGACTTTGGGCTGACTCCAGTGTTTAGAGTCAGTCTTGATATCAGGCAGGACTGACTCCTACCATAAACTAAAGCAAACCCATCCGGAGGCAAGTTGGGTATCTCTGTTGGCAGCCTTTGCTGTGCAAATGCACGGAGACACCCAGCCAGGTTTAAAGGCAGCATCTTTGAAAAGGGGATACTGGGATCGTGCACCTTCCAGCATGGAACCAAGACATGCTACAGGACTATGCTCCCCACATTGCCTTTGCAGAGATGGAGGCTGCCAGGAGGCCCTTTTCACTGGAAGGGAAAAGTCCAAAGGAATTTATCGAAGCTTGGATTAAAGATTATCTGTGCGCTTGGTTTCACTCTGGTTTTGAGGCAGTAGAAACCAATCTTATGCAAGAAGTCTTACAAATCTAATTTTGCTTGTTCTGTTTCAGTATTTGCCATTCTAACAATGTTTTCTCAATACAGCAATGGAGAATCTGATCCAAAGAGCAAGCAGACTGATCCCACCTTCACTCCAAAGGACCAAACGGGTAATAAATGGCAATATTTACAGGAAGAGCTGTCATCAAAGATGAGGTCTCCTCTCTGCCAACTTGTGGAACCTCAGGTCTGTTTAAGTTCAGTAAAACGCTTTTTCTGCAGATGGTTGTGGTAAAGATAGCAATTAGTGTGTCTTCCTGCATCATCGTATCATGTCTCTTCGTCAGATAACTGAAATCTGTGCAAGCAGTCTCCAGAGGAAATTTTTACTGTGTACTGTTTTCTTTATTGTCTTTTAATTTTACTTTGAGGTAAATAATGTCTCTGAAGTAGTGACTACTAAGAATAGTGTGGGAGCACATAGGTGAGTCCTTGTAGTTAACCAGATGTTATCTGCTTAATTCTTTCAACAGAACTAATAAAGTTAGCCAGCAAGCTCCCAGCTGAAATTTATGGATGTGGGTTAAGTCTCAGTTCTTGCAAGTGAGAACATTTTGGTCAAAAGAAATCTCTGGCTTAAATTTTGTTCTGCCATTCACCATTGTGTACTCTCTTTCTCACATCAAAAGTGGTGTTTAGATTGCAACAAGAGCAAGCTATGTATTCATTCTGAACAGACTGCAGAATTTTACTGCTTGGACAAAGCTATAATTTCTGTTATTAGCAGTTTTGTTCACATTCAAGTAGAATGACTAGATTCTGTGTTCTCTGAAATTACTGCATTACATGGAAGAATATCGGTCATGTAAAAGGACGAATGTCATCTCTTTTTCAGTGAGGTCTTACACTGCAGGGGGCAGCAGGGCTGCCTTAACACAAACTACAATCTATAGCCCTTAAAGCTGGGAACCAGAGGCTCCTTTTTCAGTCAGTCTCCCATCAGGGCATAGCCTAACCAACTAATTTTTGCCAGTAAAAGGGGAACTCTGCTATCCAGGTGCTTTACATTAATGCCTTGAAACTTTCATTTTAATGCTTTTTGAGAGGAGTGTTATCTAGTTGCCTATGACCCTGTTGTCATTTGAGCTGTTCACCTAATTGCAGTGTTCTTTTTCCAAATGTTAGATTACAACAAAGATGAACATGCTGCCCCGAGGCACATTCGCTAGTGCAGGAACCCCAACTGTGGAAGAACTGAAAACTTTCACTGTCCAGCTGGGAGACCTAAGCCAAGAAGCAAATGTGGTGCATGCACAGGTAAAAACGACATGTCCTAGTATTGCAAAAAATATCAGGGATTCTCGACACAAGACACTGTTTGGGCACTAGGAAACATAGCCAATAATCGTATTGTTGCAAATGGCGTTCACTGTAGTATAGCTTTTGCATCAGGTATGGACTATAATGTAGAAATCACCTTAGGATTTTGAGAGGAAACATTTTAAATTTCAACTAAGATACCTCTGCTACCTGAATCCAAAGATTTACTAGTGTGGATAAAATTCCTCAAACTGTATAAAGCAAGGAGCCTGTGAATGATTTCAGTAAATCTGCAGTATTTGAGCTGACAAGACAAATTGTATTGCGTCCATTCCTGAGATTATAGACCTGTAAGACCACAGCCACTCCCAATACATAAAAGGTCATTGTCTCAGCTTTGGCTTTGACAGTTCTGAATATTACGTGCATGTAACTGTCTCATCCAAGTCTGTCCCTCAGTATTGCATTAATTCCATTTTATTATTAGCTGACTGAACCTCTAACCTTATACAAGTGAATAAATCTTAGCCATGCCTTGGGTGAAAGTACTGAAAACTTCTGACTTGCCTTTACCCAGGATAACGTGGCAGAGGAAGTCTCTTCTAATTTGGACAGAAAATTGTTTGAGCTGCTTCTGGCAATCAGCCGATGTTTGAATAACATGGAGGAGATGTTAAACACCTCAGTCCTCTCCACTGAAGAGGCAGCTGTGCAGCAAGCTCTTTATGAGGTAAATGTCCTAAAGCATCCAGGGAAGGATAAACCCCAGTGTATATCTGTTACAACAGAGTATATATGACCTGGTATTTCCTATGTGTTTTGCTGGTATTATTGAGGAATAACTCCACCAAACTATTTCATATTGCACAGATTTGGGCCTATGGCTTTTAACAACAATTATCAACTTGAGTCCTGCTGCCTTTTACAGGCAAGAGTCCTTGGACAGAGACCATTTTCACTCATGTTATCTTTCTTTCAACCCTTTAGACTCTTTCTGTCGAGCTGCAAAAACTTCATGCTGATCTGAGTGATAGAAAGGATGATCTTCTGAAGTCTATTAGCTGCGCTGGTGGGAGCACAGATGTGTTCTGCGAGTGCTTTAACAACTTGCAGGCGCGGCTGGAACAAACTCAAGCTGCCACTGCTTCAAGGAGCAGCTCAGTGAAAGCTGGGCTGGATCAAAATAGCAATTATCAGGTACTCCACTGCCAAATGCACATCTTGTTTCATAGCATCTGTTAGACTTGTCAGTGTTAATGCATTTGGGTTACACATGAGCAATCTATAATGGGCTTTCTTTTTTTTTTTTTTTGGTACTAAACAAACTTGTCTTAGCCTCTCAAGAAGCAAATTAATTTTGCTGTGTACAGTGCTGTTTGCAATGCTGACTACCTTAGAGGTCTTAATCACAGCAGAAAATTTGCATGCAGAAAGGATGGAAGTAACCTGGGATCCCATGCATGCTGAGCTATAGGCTAACGCAAGTTTCTCTGTGTAGGGTTTTGGCCAAGGAGGGTTTCGAATATTCTTTCTGTTGCTGTGTGGACTCAGGAGAGGCAGCCTTCTTCCCTTTTGGTGCCATGTCTGGCACTGGGCTACTTTTAGCTATGTATTGGAGGTTGATTTGACCCTTTGTTTTTACTGTACCTTTAGATTTTGTGCCACAGTAGCAGAAGCCATAGTTTTGTGAATTTGCGTTTTTTTTGTTCTTTTTCAGAAAAGCAGATAATGAGAAACTTTTCTATAGATTCTTGTGATGGGCTAAATCTACTAACTATTGCTGTAAAATATTGTAAAAATAATTGTAAATTGTAAATTGTAAAATATTCAGATAAGGTATTTAGGCTGAAGTAAGGAAAGAAAAGCCTGGTCTTTGAAATACAGTTTCCAATGTCCAGCAAAACTCCAGTGTGCTTATCATATTTGCAAGTCAGCTTAGCTCTTTACTGCTGAATAATAAAACAGTTCCTTTGAAGAACACTGGGATGTTGCCTCCAAACAGTAGCAGGACTAGCCTGGCAATGTTTACTTATGCAGAATCCATGGAGCTCCATCAGTCGCCAGTAATGGGCTCATTTTCTCATTTTCAGAAGAGAAAAATTTGTTTCTCTATAAGTTTCACAGATTTTTACAGCCATAGAGGATCATTGTGACAGAGTAATCTGCTTTTTTACTCTACACAGACTACAGAATTTCCTTCCCTAAATTACTGCATTAAGCCCATAATGCACATTTTATTTTGTTTTTTTAAGGAGGAAAAAAGTCCTTTTGCCATAAGAGGTAACCATTTTGTTAGCTGTGTAATTCTGTCTGGTCATTACCATATTCCTGATACGTAATATACTTGTGATGTTTGTTTCTTTTGCAGAATGAAACCAGGCTGCTCTATGATAAGTTAACTGAGAAAAAAGCTGCTCTGCAACAATGCTTGAATGCAATACGTGGACATAATGTTTCTGAACAGCTTCAGGTAATTTCATTCGAAAGAAAGGAGAGGAAAAACTCAGCATTAGCTATTATTTCCAGTTTTCTGCAATCTATTAAGTTTTATATTTTCTGAAGTTTGAGTCTCACTTTGGTTTTCAGAGTGGGAGAAGGAGAGAGTTCAGTATTTGCCACCCTTTTTTATTATTTATTTATTTACTACACCCCAATCCATAGTGAGACCTAATTCCAGTCCTTTCAGTAGTTGAAGTGGAGGAACCAGTCTCTCCACAACCTCTCAGAGTAATTACACTACAGCAGGGAAGAGCTAGCAAAAGTACAAAGTACAACACTTCATGTGTTATTCCTTTTTATATGCAAACTAGCTTTTCTTTGTGGGAATAGGACTATATCTACTCATTCAGCATTTATGAGCACTTTATCATATGGCAGTTGACCAATTAAGCTATTTTCTTTGACCTTGATAGGGATTAGCAGAGAATTAAAAATGAATAGTCTGCATATCCTCCCCAGAATGGTCATCAGCCATGTATCTTCTTGTTGGTGAAGCAAAGAGGGTGTCCCAAAACTTTTTGGTTATGGGCTCATAATCTTGTTTACTTTCTGCTAGACTGAAAGCTATGTTCAGAACTGCTGAATCCCCTAGCAGGGACTGCTGCCTTAGATATATTCTGTCAAGTAACCACTCTTGGAAAAGGAATGCCAGAGGTACCTAACCTACCTTCAGAGAGAACCTTTCTCAATCCATCCTTGACTGAGTCTTTCTAATTCATAAGAAAAAATGGCATTTTCTGAGTCCTGATTCCTTTTAATGGCTACTCTTGAATTAGTAAACTGAAATGCATGTTGAATGTTGGACTGAGACACAAGACCTGAATTCCCTTCCTGGCTGTGTTGTGTGAACCCAGTAAGCTGTGTCATGAACAGTCTTGTCTATTTAGCTTATAAGCTCATTGGATCTCAGGGTCTCATTGTGAACTTACGCGGTACTAGCAGAGCAGAGATCCAGCCCCTGGATCTGCTGCAGGACTAGTGATAATAGGAAATGAAATGGAACAGAACTCTTCCTAATAGCTTATTTTGTTCTTAATTCAGAAAACCGATGCCTGTGCTTTGGAGCTGCAAAACTTTGAAAACCAAGTAGCAAAATTGAGAGGCTATGGGGAAAGATTTCAATTACCTATCACCTTAATCCAGGAAGCTTATAAATTAGAGGTAAGAGCACAGTACAATTTCCACTTACTCAGCAAGGTTTGATTCTTGTAAGCAAGGTATTTTTAGCATCAAAAGGCTGATGGTTATTTTGCATTCTGGGAATGTGTGGGGGGGGTTATAGGATTCATTCCTGTCCTTCATGATTCACTAAACTGTGGTTACATTGTAGGATGTTTTAGATGACATGTGGGGGATTCTGAAAGCAAAGTATGCGGAGCTGCACTCTCCTTCCATCAGTGAGAGCCAATATGAGGACTTACTTAATGGATTTGCAGAGCTGGTAGCTATTGGACGAGAGAAGATTGCACAGGATCCAAAGCAGCTAACGAAAAGCAGAGCAGCTCTAGAGTCTCACCTGGAAAATCACAAGGTATAAGATGCTTATCACAGCACTGCTCAGATCAGTATAGCAGGAGCACCGTTTGCTGTGACTGGTTTCTCTCCAGTGTTGTGGAGAGGAATAACTAGCTCATAGCTTAGGGGAGGATCTGGAGTATGTGCAGAAAACAAAGTAAAAGTTTTCAGTAGACCAAAATAGGACCCACTAAATTATGAGAAAGAGGTTGTTATTACAACTGCAGGTTTGGTGATAAATTAAGATCAGGAATTCAGTTTTATCAGTCTAATAATACTTTGGCTTACCTCAGAACATATTGATATGTGAGGAAAACACACGTCCTTCTAATTACTGAAAATAAATCAGTAGTGAGGTTCCTGAAGTTGCTGTCTAGCAATTGGGAGTTGAGCCTTTGTTTTCAGCATTCTGTGCCATCATATTCTGATGGAGGAAACTTACCCATAACAGCTCCTTTTCTGAACAAAGTACAGCTTAGATCATCCCCTTGGTAGCCCAGTGTCCCTTGTACCCAACTGTTACATGCTTGATGGGAGATGGCTGAGAATGCACCTGCATCCTCACTGTCCTGCTGTTTGGCAAGAAGCCCTGGCCAATGCTAGTCACTCAAAGATGTCTCTGTCATGTCAATGCCTTGATTTAACTGCTCCACGTAGCTCAAACTCCCTTAAGAATTGTTTCATGATGCCAAGCACTGCAAACCACTACTCCAGTCATAGGAATTGTGTTTGTCACTCTCAAATTGCCCTTAGCAAAGCAAAATGTTAGGAATTTATTTACAAAGGAAAACAAATAATGTATTTCTAGTCCAAATATACATACATTGATTTACAAAAGCAAAAGAAAACTGCACAAGCCATTTTCCCTGCCCTGGTTATCAAGATGTTCACACAGCCTATCCCTGGAGTATGGTCCTTAAGTTATTAGTTCTTAGTGAAGATCTTGGTTGAAGATTGTGATCTTAAATCTTCAGAGATTTTTGGTGGAGGAAAGTGTTCTGTTGAGATTCAGAGGTTTCCCAAGAGCTCAGCTGAGCCATAGCTAAGTCAAACTGTTACCCAGTTATCCCAAAGGATTATTGTGCCCTGCCTACTACTTAGGCCTTTGAACTGCTAATACCCTTGATGCTTGCAATCACCTCCCGTCCAGGTGAAACAAACTGAATAATGGTGACAACTACCTCACACTAAACCAAGAATTTATTTATAGATAAATTCTTCCTTCCATTGTCTTCCTACAACATCTTTGTATTTGATATGAACTGAAAGTATAAATATAGATCTTTTTCTTTAGAAATGTATACATGAAAATAGTGTATGCAGCTCATCTGCACCAGGGGAGGTTTAGACTGGACATTGGGAAGCATCTCTTTACTGAGAGGGTGGTCAAACACTGGAACAGGTTTCCTAAAGAGGTGGATGATGCCTCAAGCCTGTCAGTGTTCAAGAGGCATTTGGATAATGCCCTTAATAACTTTAACTTTTGGTCAACCCTGAAGTGGTCAGGCAGTTGGATTAGATGATTCTTGTAGGTCACTTCCAAATGAAAATACTCCATTCCACTCCATTCCTATCCTATCCTGTCGTATCCTGTCCTATCCTATCCAGTAATTGCCCATCTTGGGGTGATGCAGAATTTGGGGAGAAGGCTCCTGAGTCCAGCTATAAGAGTCCCTGAAACTGGATGCTCTTCTCAGCAAGTCTTCTCTGTCTTCTTCATACTCCTGCTGTGGGTTTGTGATCTCTCTCAAAGAGTGAGCTTTAACTTGTTTTTTTCAGGACTTTTTCCACAACCTCATGACCCGCATGACTTTCATGCAAGCATTTTCCAAGAAAGTGACTCCCTCCATCCTACAAAAGAGAGAGGAATTCTGGAGGGAGCTGGTGAATGAAGTCAAGTTGCTGGAGCAGAAGGCCTGCCAGTATGGTATACACCTAGAGAGCCTGTTAAAGGTAATGAGTCAAAATAAACCCCAGAGTAAAAGCTGGAGGGGAAAAAGGAGAAGAGTTGTGTCTAGGGGAACCCTTTCTGCACCAGTCATTCTTTGGCTGGTAGTTGTCCTTTCCTGTTTCCATTGGACAGCAACAGTCTATTACTTGTTCTGTGTTTGCCAGTAAACTGGCTTTTTTCCTTAAAAACCTCTGCAAGTGGGCATTTCAACCCATTAGTCTGACATGGGTGGGACTTTATGACTTCTTGCAGTAATTTTTGAGTGCCTGGACTGACAGGAGAACCATTTAAGGCACAAAAATACCAACACCACTTTAAAATAAAACCTAAAAATTGATCTTAAAACACTCCTAGACAATAAAAAATTAAGTATACCACTTTAAAATAAGAAACCTTGAAGATATTAGAGAATTAATTAATTTGTCTCTGGTGAAATGATGTCTCACTTTAATATTTCCATACTATTCACCTATTTTTGTGTTCTATTTCATTTAAGTAAGAGCTGCTAATGCTAGAATAAGCATTAGGGCCTCAGTCTGGTGTAGCAAAAATGCAGATAGATGTGTGCTATGTTAATGATACAATGTATTTTTTAGGAATGGATGGAATTTGATGATGAATGCCTAGTTTTCAATAAGGAGTTAGAGGCACTTGCCTCTACATTGCCTTCTGTGAATTTGGTGGAAGAAACAGAAGAAAGATTAATGGAAAGGACTGCACTTCTACAGGTATTTACGTGTCTGTGTCTCTTACTGGTTTTCTTCATGGATGTGTAGAGCTTTGTGTCCTTGTCTGTGTGTGGATGAAAGCTGAAAACTTAACTTTTAAAAGTAGCAGGAAATCAGGTTACTAATTTCAGCCAGGGGCTATAAATTCATTTAAGTGGGAATAACGACTATAGCTACTTTAGAACTCGGTCTTCAAATGCACGTATTTGGGAGAAGATAGTATGCAGGCTACATGGATCCTAATGACAGCAGGGAGCTGTGGAGTGAACACTTCCTGTAATTCGGGAACGATTTTCATGCCATGATGTAAAACCTATGGAAGAGGAGAATCAACCCAGTGTCTTCAAATATCTGAACTGCTGGTTGCAATAGAACGTCAACAGGTTTACCAGCTCCTTTGAAAATCCTGAACATTCAAAATAAGATGTCCTGATTTCTATCTGACCAAAGAGAATAAGATTTCTTTTGTATAGTATGGCAAATAGGCTCCTGGTTTGTTCCCAGCTGCACCTCTGATGGCAGAGCTACACCTTTATTTAGAACCTCAAGTCTAGTTGGAAACATTTTATGTATGTTTTAAATGCATTTGAATAGAAGGATATGAAAGCAGCCTTTATGGTTGTTTTATAAAATTAAGAAGAAATAATGTTCAGTAAACTTAATAATGTATCTTCAGAGAGTGCTCTGCATTCCTTACAGGTTTCACCTTTCTCGGTCTTCAGAGGACCGACTCTATTAGAAATTTTTGAATCGATCTTTGGGTCTATACTGAGTCCAGTTTGATATTTAGATTCATAGACTATAAAGGCAAAAAGGACTACTGTGATTTAATCTAGTTGACTGCATGAAAGAGATGATTGGATGTTTCCAGAAAAATCTGAGCTATAGTGAAGCTTTTGAAATAAATCAACAGTAGATATTTACAATCACAGTGACCCTCTGGTGCTTTTGATGCCTGTTACACTGAGACAGGAGACATGCAATATTTGCATAGCCATTGACTGGGAAGTTGCCTGGTTCACTTTGTTTTTTTAAGTTCTTAACTAACTTTGCACTCTTAAGTTTTTATTTGTCTTTAAAGACATCAGAAACAAAGTAGTAAAGCTTTAGAAGGTGCTTTTTGGGGGAGCTCCAGCACTGGAGCTTCACAGTTTCAAGGACAGAGCAGAATAACAATCTCTGTGGCTTAATTCCTGTGAGAGAAATATCCCTATTAATAATATTGTACAGGCCCCTTATGCCTGGAGAGAAGTGAAATACTTGCATGTCACACAATTGCTATTTTCTGCCTTCTCCCTGGGACTTATCTACTTCCTGGGTTGGTTTGGTTTTTGGTGTTTTTTCCCTTTTCTTATTTTGATCTTCCAGTGAAGTGTAGCAAAGGTAAGATGATGCTTTGTTTTCATTCAGCTGTCTAAGCAAACCAGGCCACTCCTATGTCTTTTACTTAATGTCTTCACTGTTCACACTTCATTCCTCCCTGTCGCCATTATTCAATAATTATCCCAACAGCTTCCTTCAAAACACTGGTAATGTGTTGTTTTTTTTTTTAAATAGGATAGAGCCAGAGGGCCCTCTAAGAATAGGAGGGCAATAACTTTCTGCTTGGGACAGTCATATGTTTGGACAGTGCAGACAGATCTGATAGAGAGTGTTTGTCTATTGCTTGAGGTTTACAAGTGTCAAAAAAGCCCATCAAATTGTAACACAGTCATTCTGATAATTCATCTCAATTATATTGAGATCAGTCTTGACCTATCCAAAGGAAACAAAAAAAACCCCAAACCTGTGTCCCTTTTGCTTGTAATGAAGTACGGATTTGTTCTGTTTAGAAAATAAAGTACATGACAGAGGAAATGTAAGATTAAGAAGTTGGAACAAATGATAAATGTTTTGCCAGCTGTGTTTTCAGTTTTTAAAATATTATTGTTATGCAAACTTCCCATATTCTGATAGCAAATCAAAAGCAGTGTTGATGAAAAGCATGCCAGGCTGTACCAGATGGTGAAAGAAGGGAAGAAATTGCTGACTGCTGTGAGCTGTCCAGAAGTAAGAAGCCAGATTGGGAATCTGGAAGAGCAGTGGTTGTCTTTAAACAAAAAAGTTGGCCATGAACTACATCGACTTCAGACGCTACTCAAACTCTTGGTCAGGTGGGTATAAGTCAGAAAGCAATTAGAGATATCAGCTAGAAATTAGTTTCTGACCTTCTATAGATGTATTTTCTGAAATATGACAGTGAATTAATAAAAAACATAGCTCCTTTATCTTAAAAAGGAAAAAAGGAAAAAAAAAAGCAGTGGTGATTAGAAAAGTGGCTCTTTATTACACAGCTGATCTTGTCTCACTGTGTAGAGGAGTGCTTCACTTCCTGCTTATTTTTGTAGGAAGAATATTTTGATTGCTGCCATTGCAGTCAGTGCATCTAGGTGAGAGCTAGCTGCATCGTGCTGCAGTTTGTACGTTGGGAGTGTTAACACAAGCTCTGATCATGCTGCCCAAAGCATTTTGGCCTGCTGCAAATGCAAGCTAGCCTTGATTCCCATGCAAAGGCATAATGCGCCTGTCTGTGCATGTACACTATCCACCTTACAAAATGTTCAAGACCTGGCTGACATGCTGCCTCAACTTGTGTTTTGAAGCTCTCCAAAGGGGGAAGACCCAAGCATGCTCAGTGCTTTCCCGTGCCCCAAGCCAACTGTCAGTGCTGTCCTGGCAGTCAGGTGGAGGCAATCTGGGGCTCTACAGCCCAGTCCACCAGCTGATGTACCACGCTCAGCCTTCCAGGCACCTGGTCTGTGTGCTCTGAGCTCAGGCTGGCTGGACCCATAGCGTGGAGAGAGCATGCCAGTGTTTGTTGGTATTTACCCCTGCTGTGCGTTCTGCACTGTATCTTGCAGTGTGCACAATCTCCTCTGGTGGTTTTCACCTCCAGCAAAGCTCTTTTCCCGCATGTGAGCTTGTCCTGGCAACTGCTAGGTGAATACAGAAAGAGGGAGAGCAGACCAGCTGAAAAGAACTGATAGGAGCAATCTTGTGTGTACCTCAGCAGAACTGCTGTGTTGCACATTGATCCACAATGCTTCTGCAGGGTTATGTAGTGGCACAGGTGCCAGAATAGCACATGCCTCCTCCCAGACCAGAGAACAACTTGGAGGGTGAGAAATGTATCCTAGACTCAACTAGAAGACGTATGTTTGTGTGTTTTGTTTCCTCCTTGTAGCTACAACAGAGACTCAGAGGAATTAATGAAATGGCTGGATTCTGCTCAGCAAAGAATGAATTTTTGGAAGGAGCAGTCTCTCAACGTGTCACAGGATCTTCCCACCATCAGGGATAACATCAACAGCTTGTTTGTAAGTCATTTCTCCTCCCAGGTTTAGATAAGAGATTGTGATTTCCAGTGAAAATGACCCTTCTGAGTGGTTTTTGTATTTGCCATGTCCCAGAGGCTGCCCACATAATATAGCACTGAATGGCTGTGTGCCCCAAAGCCACCCCATTGTCTGTGTGGGGAACCAACCGTGAGGATGGGAGGCCACCGAAGACCTTCCTTCAGATTGCGAGGCCAAGCCAGAGTGCATAAGTCAGAATGGAATCCTCTCGTAATGCGCTCCCAACTGCAACTCATCATAGCCCAGCCAGGATCTCTTATGCACCTACAGCGTGATAGTATGGTTTCTATCTTGCTTCTGATGCCAAATACCAGACACAGCAGTTCAGCCAAGCTGATGGGCCACTTACCAGCTGAATCTGGAGTGTGGGCTCAGGGAACAGGGGTGAAGACAGCGGGGCTGTGAAGATGGTCAGGCAAAGTCAGGAAAGAGAAACATGCTGAATTGCATTTCATGTCTTTGCCTGCCCCCCCAATGCTGTGCATCCCTTGTATGACTAGCCAGGAGGTTCAGCCCCCATGTGAGGCCTGACAGAGGGAGCCTTGCACCGAGGGAAAGCAAAGCATCGTGAAGGTTGGACTGGTAGGTGTGAGCTGGCCAGAGACTCGAGGCCTGGGGTTGCTCCCTGGACCTCTGTGTGAAGTGGGGATCATGATATTCCCAGTCCCTGTGGAGCAAAAGGTGGCATTCAGCATTGTATCAAGCTGGGCAGAAAAAGGCCTTACCTGCTGCCAACACATGTTGAGTTTAGGTTTTCTGAACTTTACAAACCTGCTAAAATCTGTTGGTTGAGTCAGAACTTCCTGTGACTGAAAACCTTGTTTATCTTCTTTATTTAAATAGATATATAAATATTTACCCTCTCTTAAATTTCTCCCGTGTACATACACCTCAGGTATTCTCTAAGGAAGTTGACGAAAAATCTTCCCTGAAATCATCTGTGGTGAGCACTGCCAACCAGCTCTTTCATGTCAAGCAAGCTGATACTGCGGCACTTAGGTCATCTTTGGCAAAGTTTGAGCAAAAATGGGGAGAACTGATTACACAGCTCCCAGCCATCCAAGAAAAGCTTCACCAGGTGAGGAGAAGCTCTGCTGCTATCTCTCAGTTCAGACTAAGTAGTTATTTTAAAATGCTGCTGCTGGGATTCAGTTGGCTGCTCCATAAGGCCCCCAAAGCACCTCTTTCCTAATTAGCTGTCTTGCTTTCAGAATATCCCCAATATTGTACTGCAGTTTAATTATTGCCGTGTTCTTCCTGGGCTGTTTTGCACATATCTGTCATCTTTACTGTTTTATATGAAAGTCTGTGACAATTAGAAAGAATTTTATTTCAAATTTCTGAATTCTCAAACTTTTCTTAATTTAAGTCATATGCCCCTCTGGACCACAGGGCTCACTTTCAAGTTCATACCCCGATAATTGCAATTATAGTGTCTGAGCCTTTCTAAAAATACAAATGTCATTTTCCTTGATGTTTCTAACAAGCAGAGCGTAGAGCATTCATTATATGCTTTACCCCCAGCTTCAGATGGAAAAACTTTCATCGCGGGAAGCTATTGCTGAACTAATGACCTGGCTGGACCATGTGGAGCAACAGCAGGGACATGAGGAGCCAACAAATTCACAACGCAGTGCTGCCGAAGTCAGAAGCCTCCTTCAGAAGTGTAAGGTAAATGAGAATTTGTAAGTCCAGGCCTTCTGCAAGGTGTTCGGCTGTAAAAAGGATGGAAACAGCCTACAGGCACTGTCATATCCTTCCCCTTGCTCTCAGAAGGGTTCCTCAAACAGTCTCAAAGGTGCCTTAACATCTTCCTTTATAAAAGCCTTTTGCTTCCATGTCACACAAAACACTGTCTGCCCTGCAGTACAGCTACTGCCTGCTATACTGTAATCTCCTTTTCCTCATGCTGTCCCATCTGTCTTGCTTGTTCTTTCTCTCTTAAATTTAGATTATAAAATGTGTTGAGCAGAAAAGCTTTGCTTCCTTAGGAAGATAGATTCTGTATTTGTGCTGTGTTTTAGTTTGTCTTTTCAACAAGGAATACCTCGTAATGGAGCTCCATAACCAGGATCCATTCAACTAGAGAACAAACATTTTGAATATTATGTTTCATCAAAAGAGATAACCTGCTAGGAAAGAGGGACAAGATGAACGTCCCTGCAGAGAGAGAGGCTGCAGCAGACTTGGCTCAGTTCAGATTCGAAAGCACCAATGGCAGAGGCTGATTGCCCCGGCCACAGGAAGGATTCAAGCCATGCTTGTACCTCCGTAGATGCCAGGGAGACCAACCTCAGGGCACGAATCCCTACAGAGATGTATTTTGCTCTGCCCTTGCAGAGCTACTGGGCGGTGCTCTGGGCTCAGACAGGATGACAGTTCTCAGTCTACTGCTGCAGTTCTCAGGCACTTTGGCACTGCACGTAAGGCAAGTGCCAATGTAAGCATTTCTTTCAAAGTGCCTTAGTATAGAAGATATATAACGTTTTGGTCTGTATCAGTTGCATTTGGCAGTTGGAGCGTGTAGGTGAAGTGCTGTTTTTAACCCTTTGGATATTTAAAGATTGGTTTGTAGGCATGTCTTCTGCACTTGTCAGCAATGTGGGGATGTGTATGCTGAGAAGAAAGGTGGGATGAGGGTCACAAATTCCTCCAGGGAAGCAGCTATGGCTTCAATACCTCTACTGTGGTATTCCCTGGTGCCTTTTTTCTGGGTACTACTAGATACAATGAGGAGCCCTTTCCTCCTCTCTTCTCCTAAGACCTTCTGAAGTAAAAAGAAATTCCCTTATGTTGTCCTCACTTTGCGTGTAGTTTTTCACTTGTTGCTGTTGGCAAGGACACTGGTGCTGCAGGACACTTTTTCCTCACAGATATTCTGATATTCTATTCCAATATTCTATTCTGATAACAGATATTTTGATAAAGGAGTGCAAGCTCTTGTCTGCACTTCCCGGTGAGTCACAGGAGTGTGGGAAGGCCTTGGTCTTAGCCTAATCTGGGTCTATGGCAGTGTGACGGTATTGTCCAGTGGATGAAGTACTGGGTCTGGTACAGCTGGGTTTTATTCCCTGCTCTGGCACTAGCCTGTTCTTACATTGAGCTACCCATGTAATGATAGTGACTTTCTGCAAAAGTTTCAGTGGGTGGAAATAGCTACACAAATATAGAATGGTAAAAATTGAGAAGTATTCCTACAGCGAGGTCTCTTTCAGAAAAAAATATTCTAGGCCATGGTTCAGAATAAGCCATGAATGTCCCATAACTATGCCTTGAAGCATCATTGGAACTGATCAGATTAAACTGCCAAACTAATTGTTTTATGGTTTTGTTCTGGTTTTTTTTGTTTGGTTTTTTTTCCCCTCCAGGAATATATGATGGAAATGAACTTTAAACAGTGGATGGTAGATTTTGTTAACCAGTCACTCTTGCAGATGAGCACTTGTGATGTGGAAAGCAAGCGGTATGAAAGGACAGAATTTGCTGAGTGTCTTGGAGAGATGAACCTGCGGTGGCACAGGCTTCAGGCATCTCTGAACAGAAAGGTTTGATTGAGTTCTCATTGCTTTCTCTCACAACATTGATCTTTCCAGTGCCAGTGCTCTGTATTTTGCAAGCAGCCTTTCTCCCCGAGTCTGAAAACACTGTTGAACACAGTGAGACTCCCTGTGCTCTCTGCTGTCTGTCCATCCTGCTGTTTCATGGGCAGCCTATGGAGTGGTCTCGTAGCATATCAGCTATCAGGTAGTGGGAAGTCATCCAAACCTCAGTAAAGTCTGGGTGGGTAAACTCTCCTGTAACTTGCAGGGAGGGAAAATAGACAAAATCTGCTCTTCATGACAACATGGGATTTACCCTAGTTGACCATATTAGGTGGAAAAAATAAGATTCCTCATATGAAGAAAATACAGTCAGTGACATGTCAACAAAGATGACTTATATTGAGAAAAGGAAGAATTCAGGGCAGCGTCTGCAGGAGAACCTATTAGTGAAATCTGTTGAAGCTTTGGGGTGCTGTGAAAGTTGGGGCATTTATAACTTAGCGGGAGAAAACACTGGATGATTTGTGGAAAGGTGAGGTGCTACACTGCTTGGTACAATCCAGGCCCTGTTCAGCATACACAGCACCAAAAAAGCTAACAACCCCTCCACATGCCATACGATGGGAATGAGAAATAGGGCTATATTAAGCTACCACCCATTTTCCTGTAGTAGCATTTGGATTTGCCAAAAAAGTAATTATTAAGTAAGTCGTGTTGACAGCTGTATTCAGATGGGGACATATGACCCTGCTGGAAAAGGCACAGCAGGGATCCGTTCCCAGCCCTCCTGAGTCACTGGAAATGAGTTACTCTCTGTCTGTGTCCTCCTTCTGCAGCAACGAAATATGCTTTCCCAATGGAGTGCTTTGAAGATCAGCAGCTGATAGGCAAATTCTACATGTAGACTAACTACACCAGCACATCTTCTGTGTTTCTCCGTAGAAAATCTGTTTCAGGTAGTGCCTCAGAATTACTTTATCCTAGTGAGGTTAGAAATAATCCATGCATCCAGAATTAGATGCTGGTGCTTGTGTGTGCCAGTGCCCAGAAAAGCTGGTGTGACTCATGAGATATGAAAAGACCAGAGGAAGGTTAGCATCCCAAAATGCAAACATGAGGCTGCTGAAACGAATCCCTCTACCAGCACATTCCTCTTTCATCTGTGTTTCTCTCCCAAACTTAGAGGTCTTTGGTAGACGCTGCCCTCCCTGAATCCAGATACTAAGACCACTGATCAAACAGAAAATTCCCAAATTTTATTGACATAGGAAGTCTTCCAGAAACATTTTCAAGTGGACAATTCAGTTCCTGCACAATTGAAAATTTCCATGATGAAATTTCAATTTGGGGGGGGAAGTTATCTTCTCTAACCATTTTCAAGAAACTGCATTCTAGGATTTAATGGATCTTCAGGGCCAAGATTGAAGATAGGAGACTTGAGGTCCCTTGCTTATTAGTAACTTTGTTGGTGGATTTTAGGGAGAATTAGCTTTTCAGACTCCATAGGAATGTGTCCACATAGCCTGGGGTGCCCCAACTTGTCACGTCTGCATGCTGCCAGCTCTAGAACCCACACTGCCTTGTTTCCTTCCCAGGGAAAAGGTCAGATCCTAATCAGCCAGTAAACCTTCTTAGCTTTTCATTTCAAAATATTTTCTCTAAATAGTATTTTCAATGTAAATACTGTAATCTCAAATTTTGTCATGAAAAGGGTAGCCCTGTTTCTGCCACCTCTAGGTTTAAGTTCTGTAACTTTCAGATACAAGACCTGGAACATATTTTGGAGGATATTACTGAAAATGAGAACAAAGCACAGACTCTACGCAACTGGCTGGAAGCTCAGAGTAATCGACTGAGATCTTTACAAACCCCAACAAGTCTGATCTCTGCACAGAACACATTAGATGATTGCAAGGTAAAGCATTATATGTGTGATATTATTGTAGAAAAAGGTATTTAGCATTTTGCTGAATCCAAACTAAAGAACTGCATGGATTTTAACAGAAAAAATGTAAAGGAAGTTGCCATTTCCTAGAAGAATAGTACAATGCAATTTTAATTAAAGCATTGTAGGTCCAGGTGATAAAGAGACAGATCCACTTTTAATATGAATTACTATTTTATGGTTTTTTTCCTCCAATTGAAGATGCATCTGCTGCTGTTCCATGGTATTTGGAGTGTTGTGCAGCAATACTGTAGATCTTATTCTGAGATGTTGCCAAAAGAAGTAGTTCTGAGTTCAGCACAGCCATGGCAAAAGCTATCAGTTCCATTAGTTTGAAGAGCTCTGTGGTGGAAGTGTCGTGGAAACTACACAGTTCCATTTGGAAAAAAGGCAGCTCACTCTATTCCTGCCCTAGAATGTAGTCTCTCTGCACCAGTCTCAAGAATCTGGGTATCCTTTGGTTTTGTTGTGTTTTTCTAGGTATCAGCTCCCTCAGAATTAGCACAGGTGCAGCCAGCTAATATTTGGCTCCTATTACTCTGACAATCTGCTGTTTTCATTCAATAGTGTTCCCTCTCTATTTTTTAACATGGAATATCTGTTCTTTCATTGCCATGGTTACGTGTCTCTCTTGTAGCAGGCTGCTTTTATTGCCTAGAGTGCTCTGTTACACACCAAGTTACTTGTCTCTCTGAAGCATTCTGAAATGTATTGAGGATCAGAATGGAAGAATGGAAGATACACAGGGTATCTTTGACTAAAACACTAACCTGCTTACAGCAAGGCACAGTGCTAGGATGCAAGTGGCTAAAATGTCATTAAAATTAATTTGCTCTATAAAAATGAGGTCTAAATTTGAAAATGTTTTGGGGACGGTGAGTTGAGGGGGAAAAAAGGTCATGACTTTAAGTGTAGTATTATAGGAAAATGTTACGGCCCATTGTATGTATGGATATTTACTCATGTTGTGAAGAACTTATTGCTGAGCTTTCTCCAGCATGTCAAGTCTAGCTTATAATCTTGCTGATTGTGCTAGGGAGGAATTTATTTTCCAAGGCATCTCCATTGATTTCAGTGGGATTTCAGCCACGGGATAAAGCCTCTGAGTAAGAGGACAAGCTGAAAATAACTTTATAGAAGTTGTTAGGATGTCAGGGACTGTCATGCTGTAAAATCAATTCCTATTCAGTCTAAATCCTAAATCAGTCTGCTGGAGCAGAGGAGGACCCAAATGCTAATGTGCCCAAGGAAAAGTTCAGCTGCGTTAACAGAAAACTTTTTGCATCTGGAGAGGTACCAAGAGACCTGCATGGTGGCTGAGGAATGAGCTCCTGATGGTTTTCTTCCCAAGCATGTTGTCCAGTGCTCATGCTGACACTAAATGGACTGAGTCTAGCCCTACCTGCAAGACACTGTCATTTTTAATTCCTGTAAAGCAGTTGTTCTGTATCAGAATTGAAATGGTGGTGGTGTTACATGGCTGAAGAATTACACAAAATTGCTTTTAAAGAAGGAATGTTTATCTAAGCTCCTGACACAGAAGGTTTTTTCTATAGTCTCATTAAAAGATGTTATTTGTCTTCCTTTTTTTTTTTTTTCCTTTAGGAGCTAGAAAATCAACTGACAACTAAATCCAAAACTCTTGATGAGCTCAAACAGAGTTTGGCTTTGAATGGTAGTGCAGAACAAACCCCAGAAGCTCTATCTCTCAGGATAGCTGAGCTTTGTGAAATGCTGGACAGCGTTGTAAGCCAGGTAATAGCTTTGTTTGCATTCAGATTTCCTCCAGTACATATTCTTACCACCAGGGTTATTAATCTTCTTCATGGGATGGCAGGAGCTGATACAAAAAGATGCAAAATATTCCTTACTCTTAATCTTAGTTTTCCTAAGAACTTCCTTTTAAGTCTATACCAAAATGTAAGTTAATGTATTTCCAAGGTTGAGAGAGAAAAAAGAAGTCTGATCTCAAAGTAGTTTGAATACAGGGGGAAGAGACACAGACCCCCATCTGAAGTTTAAGAAAATAAAGACATAGCACTGCTATTTTTCTGTCAAGCTAAAAATGGAAACCTTAAATTTTCTTACTCAGTCTGCTTCTCTTTCATACCCTTGTCTTTCTCCCCTGTAGTACGCTGGTGGAAGCTGTCTACTCCTGCCCCATTCTCACTGTAGCATTTCCATCTCCCAATTACTCTTTTGTCCACACACCTGGATGGTGTTCACTATCTTCAAATCCTATGTAGTTTCCAGTTGCTTCAAGGAGAACGGCAGATTGATTTCCCATGCAAATTGACTCCCCAGCAGTTTGCATTTATAGTTAAATTATCTTTATACTTGGAACTGATCTTTCTTATCTGGATGTAATTGATAGTTGCAGAAGATAAAATAATGAGTACGTTTATGGATTTAAATTTGTGATAAAAAATAACCATATACTGTAGAGGATTATATGTGATGCAGTGATTGTGTTTATAGATAAGATTCCCTTATGCTTTCTATGATAAATGTCTTGCTTTTGTTCCTCAAAACTTTGTGAAACCTGAAACCTTTTGTTTGAACTCTTCCACATGAGGTGTTGGTCCAGGATGGGTCTGCTGCTCTTTGGTTTAGGTTTCCACAGAATTCATGTGGCTGTTTCTTACCAAGAAAGCAGAGAAAATTTTGTGTGTGTACATGATGAAAGTTTTTCTTTCTGCTGTAGAGCTGTGGATTGAAATTGGCAGGATTGACAGCCTAGTGCTTTTTTCTTCTTATAGTCACCATGGGTCACGTTAATTTTAGTATTTTTATGACTTAAGTATCGAACTTACAAACTGTAGAATGTTCTTACAGCCTAGTTGTCTGCATGTGCAATGAAACACTGAGGGCAGCTTTCTTCCCACAGGTGACTGCTCTCAGCAGAGCCAGGCTGTGATTTCAAATATAGGTCTAAGGAGATGCGATACCTTGATTGTATTATCCGTAGGTTGATCCCAAGACTGTGAGTCTGTGGCCCAGAGACATTTCATGAGCACAATGTCTTTCCATCTTCCTTGTGTGGGCAGTAATTAGCTGCAGGCTACAAAAAGCAATTAGAGATTCCTCCCACCTATACCATGATTCAAATGAGAATAGGGATGATTAATCCATCTACTCCTGCGTGCCTGAACTATGATACTAGGATACAATGATCTCTACAGTCTATTTAGCATGCACCATGTTGTAGAAAAGTCTTCATCTTCCATTGTGTGGATGCATAGTCAGAACTGAAATCTGGCATCTGGCTTTGCCAGGTCCCATGGAGACATGCTTGTTTGCTTGCCTGGTTTTCATGCTCTTCTCAAAGCACCTGGTACTGGCATGATTGAAAATAGATATTGAACTAGATGAATGTATTGTCTAACCCAGGACAATACCTGATATAGAAGAATAAAAACGACAAATCACACTGAAGGAGGACTGTGGTTTTGTGTTTGCAATGCTTAGGAGCATGTGGCAAATGGAAACCATGCTTGCCCCCATATAGATTAAACAACTGTAATAATGAGAGAGACATAGAAAACACAGAGGATATCCATCATTTAATTTTATATGAGAATCCTGAACTTCCTAGACTGTGATTCAGGGGGGCCTGCATTATTAGAGCACAATGGCATGAGAGGGATGATAGCTCTCCAGAGTATTGAAGTAGCAGCTTCTTCCATACAAAACAATTTCTGCTCAAATTTTCTTTAAAAGGTAACTTGATCTCTGGATCAAACTACCTGCTTCCTAAGAAGATTAAGGCTCTCAACTTCCTCCCACTTCAGGTTGATTTTGGCAGGAAGGAATAAGCAGTTCATTATTTCAGTACTTTTTACTTTTTGGGGTGTTTATACTTCAACTTGTGAAATTCTTGTGGATTGTCATGGAGTAAGCATTGAGCTTAGATTTTTTAAGTCAATTTAAAGGTGACTTATATGTCAGTAGTACCCAAGAAATAGTAACAAAAGTGGTTTGTTTTCAGGTTGCAGAGTTAAAGACCTCAATGCAGTCAATACTGGAGGAGTGGAGAGTATACGACGAAGCTTATGCAGAAGTCAGCCTGATGACAACAAGGTATTTGTACTGCATAGACCAGTGCAAACGTTCTGTGGTGTCACAGGAAGCTTTGGAAAACCAAGTCAAAACTCTCCAGGTAAATCTACTGAAGTTGTCTTATTTCTGTACTTCCTTTTGTACCTTTAAACAAACAAACTCCACTGAAAAAAAAAACACAGAAAAATTTATCTGAGCAACTTCCTCTTTATTATCATGCCATTGAAGTTAGTGAAATATTTTTGTTTTACCGCCAGAGGCACTGAGGACTATTTTTAGAATTCTTACTTTATTTAGCACAGAAGTTCAACTTTGGTGCAATTTAGGTACCAAGGTTCAAGAGAGAAGTACAGGTCAGCTGCTACCATGTCTGCCTTACTGTGGGCTAGCAGAGCCTCCATTTTGGATTGCAAAGATCCCTTGACATTTTAGTCTTCTGCACATGCTGAAAGGCATCCCCACATGAAGCACCATGTCCCCATGCTCCCTTGCACTACACAGTCCAGATGGACATGTGCACTCCACCACCATCCCTCATGCTAATGTCTACTCAGTCCATGTCTAATCCACATGGGCAGCAAGAAGTTTGGCTGAAAATACAGCTGGCAAAGGAAAACTTAATGCCATCGCTGTATGTGTTTGCGTAAAGGTTACTCGCCATTCAGGTAAAAGATGTTGGTTCTCGGCTCAATGGTTGAAAGGAAATTTGCCCCTTCGCTTGTGCTTTCCAGGGAAATATCCTGCCATAAGGCTGTAGCATAACCTGGAAGGAGATGCTTGTGCATCAATGCCGGGACTCAGTGCAGAAATGGAGGGGACCGGGGAGAAATTGACAAAGGGACCATGTCTCTAGATCTGTTATTTGAATGCTCCCCTTGGGGTACTATGTCCCAGCCCCTATGCCAGTGACCACTGACACATTTTACATTAAAGTGTCATTTGCATTAAAGCATCTTTCCACATATAAACAGCACTGGAGTCACGGTCCAGGACCCGGGATTCCCCTTCCCAAAAGCTGTGGCTTGGGTTGGATGGGTGCAGCAGCCCTGGGTCAGAGCAGGGGGATACCTGAGCCTGATGTTTCCAATTCCTCCAGCGCAAAGTCAACTGGTTCAGTGGCCCTCAAGAGAACTTGAATGTCCTGCAGAGCCTCTGAATAGGGCTGGGCATAAATGCTGGGCGTAAATGCTCTGGATCGTCCATAGTTGCTGCTTGGCTATTACAGAGGGTAAGTGGGGCATCTAGAGTTGGCAGTCAGGCTGGCCCCGGATCCGAACGTTTTACAGATATGGCTAAAATCCCCCTACCTGGCTTTAAACGAGTGTTGAAAGGCTGTGCAAACACTCCTTGTTTCAGTGTAAATAAGGCCTTTTTTGGTTTATTTTCAAGATATAGCAGAAGTGGTGCAGGCTAGACGGAGGCTGTAAATCCTGGGTACATATCTCTCATCAGTAAAGCCTGTATAAGTGCTTTCTATCCTCTCCTGGGGACACATAATTAATGGAAGGAACTGGGCACCTTCTTACCTCCTTTCTTCCATCACCCTCTTTATTTTTAATCTGGATCAGTTCACAGATACAATCCATGGCAGGGTTCTGCAATTGCCTGTATCAGGAGGGGGAACGCGCAGCTGGGGACAGGGGTTGTCAAGGCAACTTTACTGCCAGTCGAAATTTCCCTGAAATGGTGGCTTAAAATAAAAACATTTTTTATTTCGAGTGAAATAATTTAATCAGTTCAAGGCTGTGGGTTGTTAAATGAGCTGTTCCTTTAAAAGCAAATAAATGACCTCAGTTTGAAATAGGCCTCCTGAATGATTTTCTAACTTGGACCATTTTAGCTTTCTAATTTTTAGGATCAGGTGTTACATTTTTCACAAACATTTTAATCTGTGTTGCAAATGTGTGGCATTATTGCTACCCTATCCCTACCAATCTATAGGGGAAGCTATGCTTACGTCGTTCATCTCCTCAACTAATTGCAATAATCCATGTTGCAGTCTCTTCAAGATGAATCGGAGAACGCTGAAGAAAGTTGGGCCAAGCTCCAGGCTGCTGCCAGTAACCTGAAGAATAACTGCTCCCCCTCCTTTGCAGAGATTATTGAACAGAAGTGCACAGAGGCACACACTAGGTAAGCTTGCAAAAAAGACGCCCAGTTAGTATTAAAAAAAAAAAAAAATAGTTGCTGAGGCAGGACTTGAACATCTGTCAGATTTTTAAATCTCACCTGTCTAAGGGGTACCTCTGTGAAGAGCAGCTGATACTACCTTTTTTGTGATGGATCACAGAGCACAAAATGGTGCTGTGTCAGTGGGCTTTCAGTAACATGGGTATGAGTGCAAAGAAACTCCCACGGGAATCCTACACCAAATCATATTACGGAGGAGAATCCCCTAGGAAAATTCTCTTATCCTTTGATATGTTGGCAGGTGGAACTCAGTAAATGAAGATATCACAGATCAACTGCGGGCAGCGCAAGCAACCCTGCAGCTTTGGGAGCGCTTCAATACTTTATGCACTGAGGCAGCAGCCAAGTTACAACAGCACAAAGAGCAGTGCACTCAACTCTTGGATGCTCACATGCCTGAGGATAACATGATAGAAACCCTGGAGCAGAGGATACAGGATATAAAGGTACATGAATATATTTCTGCTGCCTGGTACAAACCAGGATTTATTTTTGAGAAACAAATCAAAAGAACACCTTCTTCCCCTCTCTGCTCCCCCAAATCCAGACAGTCAAAACCATAAAATCTGTGGTTTTTGTTCCACTAACAGACATCTTTGTATTTCCTTTAAATATTTTGACCAGATCCTGAGACCAAACCAAACTAGAGTTAGCACAGGATGAGAAGAGAGCAGAAGGGAGCAATCATATTCCATATCTGCCCCTTTCTGCTCTATACAAAGAATCAGGCCTGTGTTGGAAGGAATCATAGAATCGTCAAGGTTAGAAGTTAAAACAAAAATTGTTTACTTTATAAGACACTGCTTAGGAGAAGAGATAATATCTACTAGAACAATAGCTGGGGAAAAAAAGACCAGTTTTCCAGAACACAGAACCATTTTGAGGTCTTCTACAGTCTTCAAATTGGTTTGGGTTTGGTACTTTTATTTGGCCTGGTCTGGTAAATTCACAGATTTCTGAGCTTATTAGATTACTCTAAATGCCTCTGACTGGCAAATGAGACCTCATGCTGAGACCACAGGGTACATTTGACTCTCTCAGGCAGCAAAGCTGTCATTAGGTTCTGACATTTTTGGTTTCTTCAGACTGCAATAAAGAAATATAATAACACTTATTTCAGGACAGAGCAATGATTCATCATGCTTTATGAATGTCTAGCCACATATTGGAAGAAGTCCAAAGTACTCCAGTTTGCATGTGGCCAATTAAGAAACTTTAAGTTATGGGAAAGAGAATTCATATATTTCTTCCCATGTCAGAAACAACTGACAGCAGCAAAACTTAGACCAAAACGTTTTCACTTTCTTCTGATCTATTAATGGCTGTGACATAAATTTGTTAATACGTCAGCAGAAAGGCAACACATTTTCTGGAAATTTTTTGGAAGAGTTTTGCACCTGCTAAGCAAGGCACGACCACTGGAGTTGTCATGAGCACTGTAGATCCTGTCTTGGTATGTGTGGGTAGGACACATTTATTGTGTTTTTTTGAAAGTGGTGAGTTAGAAGAATGGGGATCAGTGATATGGCATATGAGTTACGTGTATTTGAAAATACATGAGCTTTAGAAAACTGTATTTTAATCTCTCTAATCTTTTCCTCTAGTACGTATTAGGAAAGGTTATGGTTTTATGGAACTCTGTCACCACAATAAATAAAAATAAAGTCCTATCTAGACAGTAAGAAATCAAAATGGGTTATTTACTAAATGGCTGAAGTGGCAGTTTACAATATGATCCAGGAACTAAGAGCTATTTCACTTTTTAGGGAATCATGTCTGCTCTTTGCTATCAATCAGAAGTCTTTGTTCATTACTCACAGAAAAGACAACATACAGTAGCAAATTCCAGGGGGGTTCATGGCTAAACGTAAATGACAGTTCTAGAAATAGGTACGTTTCAAGATGACATCTTGCCTTTCCTTGTCCAGGTAAAAGAAAATAATCAACTACATTGAACAAGTATAAAATTACTCCCTTTGTTCTTGTACTGCCTTTAGAGTTTAATTTTATAGCATCATTTCTGTAGTAAAGGGGAACAAATAAAATCAAAACCATAGTCCTCAGTCACTAAGGGAGCCAAAGTACTGGTATGTTTGTAACATAATAGCATTTCTCATCTGCAGCATGGGCCACTTTCTCCATCTGCTAGGGTAAATCCATTCTGTAGAGAGGGATACTCTGATTTCTCTCCCTAATCTCCTCTGTAGCAATGGTATCCCACTGCCTGAAGTCACTGGTGTTCCACTGAACTTTGAACTGTGCCTTTCGCAGCACTAGAGTCAATGGATGCAGTTCCCATTATCCTCTGAGTAAAAGACTGAAGCTGTCACCATAGCTTAATTTGGCTCCCGCAGGAGATCAACAAAAAGAGCTCAGTTACAACAACAAAAGATACTAAATGAAAGTGGCACATGAATGATGATCTGATTAATTTGCTGACTTTTTTTTTTCTTTCCTCTTCTCTCATCAGAATTTACAGCTTGACCTTTATAGCATAGTAGGATGCCATGCCCGGATTTCTTTGCTGGCTGATCGGATAAAACAGCAGGCTGGGACAGCTGCACAAGACATTCTGTTGGAGAAGTTGCAGCCGCTCGATAGAGTATTCTATTTGGACAAGATGTTGCAGGGGAAGTTAGATGAATTTGAGGTATTTTTTTGAATATTAAATTAGCTGTCAGTGTGAGCTACCTTCTTCACTAGAGCCCTATAGTTCTTGACTTGAAATGGAATTTCAATAAAATAAAGCTTGACAGTATGATCAACTATGTAAAGAAATAATACATGAAGCCAGAGGGACAGATGAAGGAAGGGTTTCATCCTTCTTATTTGCTCGTGTTGCTCTAACAAGCCTTTGTAAGTGAACCTATTATAGTCAAACAGTACAGGACCCTCAGATGATTACAGGTTAGGAAACATATTTTTATTCTGTGAACGTCAAAGTAAGTTGTAAACTTTCTCAGCTCTGCTGTGGGAAAAAAAACTGAGGGCTTCAGTTTGCTTTGATAAGAGTGCACACAATGTGTCTAAAACCAAGCAGAAATCTGTGGTCATTTGATATAATTTTGAAGACCAGATTCTCATCCCTGTTCAGGCAGAGTAGGGAGGGACCTGGATCCAGGTTTCCCCATATGATGCTCTGCTCACATGAGTGCTGTGGGATTGACTTCCCCTCTGAGCAGGTATTCCTGAGAAAACTTCAAAGTTGTACATGTACTGCTGTACATTTACTGATGTAAAACTAGTCTGTTCCTGTGAAAAAGTCTGGTTTCATTGAATTGTTCTGTTCTAAAGTAAACCCAAATTCATGAAGAAATTTTCAGCCAGCTCTATTTATGACTCCATCTACCAACACAGTTCAATGGCTGAAAGCCAGATATCTTTGTGAAGGTAACAGATTTCTCATATTCCCTGTGAACTTCCCACTCCATGAAAAATTTCATTTTCTCTGGTGTAACTGTGTAGCATTACCACAGAACTGTCCCTCTCCCCACACCAATTTTTGCCATTCATTCCTTATAAATAAGTTGCTGTTTCAGTGTTCTTAGAGATGTGGAGCTTAATTCTTGCAAGAAAGAAAAAGATTCCCCAGTGTTCTCCCTGACCCAAAGCAACCAATCTAGTGAATAAAAAAGTTGAATTCCAGCCCTGGTTATTTCTCTCCACAGAGCTCATGTAAGCTGCGCAGCCTTGACTGTAGGCACATGGGAGCAGGCCCCTCAAAGGAAGCTCAAAGGAAGCTACAAAAAGCGGTTGGAGATGCCCCCATTCCTTCCAGATAGATATGAATCTCTCAGGATTTAGAGATTCCGTTTCTTCCTCTCTGCTTTGGATTAAATTTTCCCCTTATCCAGTGCAAAAACTGAAAAAGTTCCACTAGTGAGTTATACATACATTGGAATTTGGATTTAACATCTGTTTGTTTTCCTCACGATAGTGCTTATTGCTCCTTTTTGTATACTGAACATGTATATTAAATCATAATTAACGTAAATATGCAATATTCACCCTAGTTCAACCTTTTACAACTGGAGGATTTCCAGAACTGCCTTGAAACGCTGGAGGGTCATGTCAAGAATTGCACAGGCGCCTTCGATAGTCTCTGTCTAGAGGGAGAAACAGACAGCTCAGAATTGCTCATGGTATGTTTGGATTCCCAAGTACAAAAAGATACATACTCGGGATTTAAGTGTCCATAGGATACGAGCTCTTGCCTACTTCAGGAAACTCTTTGTGTCTTAAGTATTGCAGTTATAGAACTTCCATTAGAGTAACTATCATCTCATCCAAAACACAAAAAAGCAATGACTTAAGTTCATAAAAACTCTAGATATACATTGCAGGCCAAATGCCTGCATGGAGGGGAGGAAAATCACATAGATTTGGAATTGATGGGAGATCTCTTTCCCCAGCTTTGCTCTGGAGCTATCCTGTGGTCCTAAATCTAGGGTACAAAGTAAATCTGCAAGTACCAGCTCTTGAGTATCATAGAATCATAGAATGGTTTAGGTTGGAAGTGACCTTCAAGATCATCTAGTTCCAACCCCCCTGCCATAGGCAGAGATACCTCCCACTAGACCAGGTTGCCCAAGGCCCCATCCAGCCTGGCCTTAATCACCTCCAGGGATGGGGCCCCAACAACTTCTCTGGGCAACCTGTTCCAGTGCCTTACCACCCTCAAAGTGAAAAATTTCTTCCTAATGTTTAATCTAAACCTGCCCTCTTCCAGTTTGAAGCCATTTCTCCTCGTCCAATCACTACATGCCCTAGTAAAAATTCCTCCCCCAGCTCTGTTCAGTACTGTTGAAAAAAAGGGACCCTGTGTAAGGGAATTGTGACGTTTTTGTTTCCTATATTCTTTGAAGTTAATACAGAAATGTTGGGTGGGGTTGGGTTAGCATTTTGGAAGCATAATGTTCAGATCCTTCCTAAAGAAGAGGCTTCTATATTTCTTTGAAATGAAAAAAAGGCAATATTTTTTTGCAATTTTGCAATTAATTTCTTTTTTTCCCTTCCAGAATCACACACTGGAGCTTGCTGCACTTTCTCCAAGCATAGAAAGTTTGAATGAAGCAAGCATTAAGCTGCCACTCAGTGACTTCACCCTGAATAAAATGCAGAGCCTAACTCGGCAGTGGAGTCAGAAAACAGCAACTGCTCTGGAACGCTGCAGGTCTGAAATGCAAACAAAAATCACTACTAACTATTTCCTTTTCTGTGAGGAAAATCAAAACAAAATTAAAGCATGGGAGGTCTTGCAATCTGTTCTCAGCATTCTCAGGGGATTTCCAAGTTGAATTCCTGCCCTTTCAACTTAGTCCAGATTATTCACTGGCTTTTTGTATTCCAAGTCACTTGAAGCAAAAATCTGGATGTTCATAGGTGAAGAAGGTAGCGAAGTGCCAAGCAAAACCCTACTATGTTAGTATTACTAACCATCACATTAGACTGTATGCAAACATATGCAGAAAAACAACTACCAACACAATACTTTCTGACAATTTCTTTTGTTTTATAGTGTGCTTGAGGGAACTCAAAATGATGAAAAGAAATTCTTTCAGAAATGTGAAAAATGGATGAAATTCCTTGAAAAAATGAAAGAGGCCTTAAAAACAAATATTCCAGGACGGTTTGAAGAACTGCAGGAGCAACAGAGAGTATATGAGGTAAAGCTAACTCTAAAAATGGAAGCATCTTCTTGAATGGTGAAGGTGGGGGCAAATCACTAGAAAACACTATGCCTTTTGAAAGTAGATCTGGGCAGAGTTTTACAAAGCACTTCACTCTTGAAACGTGACCTTGTACTTACTCAGAGGAAAACTCTGAAATGTGAAAATCCTTTTCCAAAATGGATGGATCCCTTTTTGCAGGGATCAGACCTTTAGGAGTGCATCCTCAAGTGTTGCATCATGGAAGTCCTAGATTTCTCCAACCCTGAGGTTACTTGCCCGTGTGCCCGTCCCAGAGCACTGAAGCCTGTGGCCCGTGGCAAGTAACTAGGCAGTTTGCTGGCAATCTGGCAGGAACCTTACCAGTTTCTGGAAGAACTACATTTAAAACAAAATGTTTTCACAGCATATTTTTGTTTTGACCAGTTGTTAGATTTTGGTGGAAATCTGTTTCACTGGTATATTTCCAAACACTTGCTATTTGTGATAGATAGTGGTTCAGGCGTGTATGACAGTATCCATTCAGAGAAGAAGGTACATTGCATGCTAGCAGTAGCATGTGGATGCAATTCTAAGCACAGTGTCTATCTATAGACTTTGTCCTAGTGGCAGGAGGATGGAAAACCAACCAAAATACAGAAGAAAAAAAAAAAATCAAGTGGCAAACGCTAAACATCTCTTAGGGTGTTTACACTGCTGCTAATTCCACAGGGTGTTAAGTCTCTGCATATAAGTGATATTCATTAAGGTCCACAGAAAGTTATTTTCTCTCTTTTACTTAGACCTTTCCAATTCATTCATTGCAATGAAATTATATATTGAATAAACTTTTGTTCATTGTGATAAGGAGTAAATTGACCCTTATATGTAGCTCTTTTATACCTTTTCTATGGGTTCCTGTCTAGATTGCATTTCTCATGAATGAGTCCAGCAAACTTCAGGCTTCAGGTTACCTGTAACATACAGCTCCTGGTGGGTTCTGCTATCACATACGTGCAAATTCCTCCTGGTATCCAAAAAGTGTGGTATCTTTTAGGATGCATTTGATACTAGCACTTGAAAATAATAGAGCTTTCAGCATTTAAAATGAAATAAGTGCTGTCACTCTAGAGGAGCAGAACCAGCTTTCATAGCAAAGATTGGTCAGTGAATAGTTAAAACTGTTGATCTCATGGTATTTTCAGATGCTGCAAACTGAGATTTCCATAAATCAGCAGACATTTAATTCTATCATAGCAAAAGTTCTACTCTCCTTGGAATCCGGAGAAGCAGAGAAAAGGTAATCTATTTGTTTTTCTCCCAAAGATCTTGGTAATTCAGTGAGTATGCTGTCTTCCTTGGAGTTGGTATTGAATCTTTGCTCTCATGAGCTGTCATGAGGACATAAACCCAAATTCTTTCTTGGGTTCAGTCTTTTAATAACCCCCTGGCACCTTTTGCAAAAGCCTGAGGAGGTGCAATGAAAAAGAAACACAGTGCCCTGGCCAGACTGCATTTTGGATAGTAACTGGATGTTCTGCCTAACAAAAAATAATTGCTCCTGAACTGGAGGCTTCCTTGTCTGCTGCTACCCTGCAGCTGTTGAAACTCTAACTGTGGTTCAGAAGCTACCTTCTTACAGAGGGTAATGAGGATGCTGCATATGAAGGATCCTTTCTCTCCTCCTAGTCCTCTTTACTTTTCAAAGTGCAGAGGTGTGAGACTATCCATGTTGCCCGTGGCGCACGTGACAAGGCATTGAGTCATCAGTCACGCAACCCAAAACATATGGTAGCTAAACCTGTTTTTTATCAGTATGATCTTACACTTTTCTGTTAATCAGTGTGGAGTGAGAAGCAGCAAGTAATATTTGTGAGCAGAGATTGAACTGCCTCAGCCATTTCTGCTGTGAACACATTACCCCTCTCTGCCAGAGCATGCTCCTTCCAGGGAGCTGGTAGGACAGTGTGAGTGCTCCCCTCAGCCACTTCAGTATGAAATCCATAGCTTGGCTTAAAGCTCCCAGGGAAGGTAGGGCTAAACTAAGCAAAGCTGCTGGATTTTTGTGTTGAAGGTAGCCTCACAAACACAGGTGTTTGTATATGAGCTAATCTGTGGGCCACAGCCTCCTGCAGAGGAGCAGAATTGATAGATGAGGGTTGTCTTAACCATTCCAGCTAGATCTGCTGGGTCATTTAACCATGTTGTAGGAGAGGCCAAAAAACTGCTTGAATGGGTTCAATAACAACACAGAGTCTTTTCACTTTGCAGTTAGGTCCCATTGCTGTAGGATACAGTGGTGGTCGAACTCCCGCTTACAGCCTGGTAAAAGCATAGATCAATTTTGCAACATAATCAGAAATGTTGTCTCACTTGCATTGACCTGCTTCTTCAGAGGAGTGTTTAGAGCCTATTGTTTCTGTGATTGCTGCACTATATATGTTGCTATACTGCAACAGCAAGAATAAATTGCATTATCCATTCTTTTTGATTGCTTAAAAGGTGGAATACAGAGAGCAGGGCAGGGCTGAGGTTAGGGCTGCATAGAGCTTTCGGGATAGTTGGGTACTGTAATTGGAATACAGTATTGCAAATGGAAATCCTTGAGGTCAAAATATATTAACACTCAATACTTGTCATCTTCAGAACAGAGTTTATTTCCAAGTTCACATTGCTGAAAGAGCAGTGGCAGAATGTTATCCGGATGGTTCAGCAGAAGAAGAAAGATATCGATGGACTCGTGAGCCAATGGCAGCTCTTCAGGAGTTCCCTGCAGAGTCTCAGCAGATTTCTTGCTGATACAAACAACTTCATCACAGTTGTGAAGAGCAAGGACTGCTGTAGCCCTTACCAGCTTAGAAATCTAATTCATGATGTCAAGGTACTGTATTTATCACTCATAAATCTAAAATCTGTGATTTTTTTCTCAGACTGAAACAACTTCTGTCCAGTAAGGTAAAAAGCTTTAAAATCACATGCTTTTGGAGGGGGAAAACAAGTGCTGACCCTTTTTCTTAAAGCTGAGCACAGGTGAGAAAACAGTGATATTATGAAAGGCTCATTATACTAGGAAACTTCCTGGTCAATGTTGTCATTTAGTAGCCTTGTATGGTCTAAAAATATTACTGATATGAACATGGAAATGCAGGGTGCCAGGGAGATTAGGCAGGAATGCTGGTCAGCAGGTACCCTCTAGGTCTGCATTGCGCCTTATTAACATGGCTGCTGAATGCAGGCCTTGCGGTTTGCCTGAAGGAAGCAGGCACATGTGCGGCAAGACAGGCCATATGGCTCCCGTGTGTGCAGGGATGGGCAGGAGCTGCCAGGAGAAAAGGATAAAGCACTTGCAAGGGGGTCTGTCCTTGGAGCCACCACTCCAGGATGCACAGACCTGGGCAGCAAGTTCTGCATTTTATGTGCAAAAAATTTTATGTGGAAAAAAATACTTTCCTTTGTTAATTTTGGGTATCTTGGTTTTCCATTTAATTATGTACCTCTCTGTTTTACAAGAAAGTAAAAACATGCAGTGAACTTGATGGTTGCTTAAGGCAATCTAAAACCTTTCAAAAATACATTATTGAATGCTATTTGCATGGTCCAACATTTGTTGTGTTCCCACACACCTAATGTGGATAGATTAATGCATTACCAGTATTCCATTTGGTGCTTGCCCTATTTATTTCATCTTTATTTTTACCTGCTGTGTAAAGATAATTTTCAGTAGATTTTACAAGTTAGTGCTCGTGCTTTTCCTTAGTGAGAAAAGCCAGAAAGTGTTCTCCCTCCTACTCCAAATTGCCCTTCCCTCCTGCTGTTGTTTTACAGAAAGAAACAATGATCCTATCTGCTTGTGTTATAGACCAATTTATGTTGTAGGCAAATTATTATTGATGGCTTCACTTGGAGTATGTCATGATTAACAGAGCTGTTATCTGTGAAAAATTTGTCTCCATTGTTGATGCTAGAGGTGCTAACAGAACTTAAACTGTTTTTTTTTATTCAGAGTAACTCAGACAACCGAATTTCCATCTTTTTATAACTGCTGCACTTTGTAGATTCAGTCTGTGAAAAGCTATTATAGAGTTTTATAGATCAGAAGATCAGAAAGAATCTGATTTTTCTGAAAGTAAAAAGGCAGATAAGAGAAGATCTATTCGTTACTCTTTCATGAATGTGAACAAACTAGTGTCTTGTAACTCCCTGTGTGAGTCTTCACTTCTTCCCAAGTGAAATGCCAGGAGTGCACTTCTAAAGCTTGCTAAGAACAGCTTAGAAACTTAAATTATTTTTTTTTTCTTTTAAAGAGTAAGGCAGTGATTCTTCAGAGGTGGCAAGCCATGTACTCCTTAATCATCGATGTTGGGGAGAAGTTACGCACTGTCTCCGATCCTGAGACCAGCGGTCTTCTCCAGGAGGAGCTTGGTCAGTTACAGCAGAATTGGGGGCACACCCAGGTGCTGCTGGACAAGGAGAAGACGCAGCTCAGCAGCACCCTAGAGGTAAATGATGCCCTCCCCAGGGAGGAGTGGCACCTGCTTCTCTGGCATTGGGTCTCGAGAGCTTCCCTGCCCCACCATCCCCAGGGCTGAGCTGCTGCTCGCTGCTGAGGGAAGTGCCTGTCATTTCATTAGAATCATAGAATCATAGAATGGTTTAGGTTGGAAAGGACCTTGAAGATCATCGAGTTCCAACCCCCCTGCCATAGGCAGGGACACCTCCCACTAGACCAGGTTGCCCAAGGCCACGTCCAGCCTGGCCTTGAACACCTCCAGGGATGGGGCCTCAACAACCTCTCTGGGCAACCTGTTCCAGTGCCTCACCACCCTCAAAGTGAAAAACTTCTTCCTAATGTTCAATCTAAACCTGCCCTCTTCCAGTTTGAAGCCATTCCCCCTTGTCCTGTCACTACATGCCCTAGTAAAAAGTCCTTCCCCAGCTCTCCTGTAGGCCCCCTTTAGGTACTGAAAGGCCGCAATAAGATCTCCCCGGAGCCTTCTCTTCTCCAGGCTGAACAGCCCCAACTCCTTCAGCCTCTCCTCATAGGAGAGGTGCTCCAGCCCTCGGATCATCCTCGTGGCCCTCCTCTGGACACGCTCCAACAGGTCCATGTCCTTCTTATGTTGGGGACTCCAGAGCTGGACGCAGTACTCCAGGTGGGGTCTCACGAGAGTGGAGTAGAGGGGCAGAATCACCTCCCTCGCCCTGCTGGCCACACTTCTTTTGATGCAGCCCAGGATGCGGTTGGCCTTCTGGGCTGCGATCGCACATTGCTGGCTCATGTTGAGCTTCTCGTCGATCAGCACACCCAGGTCCTTCTCCTCAGTGCTGCTCTCCAGCCATTCCCCGCCCAACCTGTAATTGTGCTTGGGATTGCCCCGACCTAGATGTAAGACCTTGCATTTGGCCTTATTGAACTGCATGAGGTTGGCTTGGGCCCACCTCTCCAGCCTGTCCAGGTCCCTCTGGATGGCATCCCTCCCTTCCAGCGTGTCTACCTCGCCAAACAGCTTGGTATCATCGGCAAACTTGCTGAGGGTGCTCTCGACCCCACTGTCCATATCTCCTACAAAGATGTTGAACAGTACAGGTCCCAGCACCGACCCCTGAGGAACGCCACTTGTCACTGGTCTCCACTTGGACATCGAGCCGTTGACCGCAACTCTTTGAGTGCGACCGTCCAGCCAGTTCTTTATCCATCGAATGGTCCATTTGTCAAATCCATGTCTCTCCAATTTAGAGACCAGGATATCGTGTGGGACAGTGTCAAATGCCTTGCACAAGTCCAAGTAGATGACATCAGTCGATCTTCCTTTGTCCACCGCCGTTATGACCCCTTCGTAGAAGGCCACCAAATTAGTCAGGCATGATCTGCCCTTGGTGAAGCCATGCTGGCTGTCACCAATCACCTCTTTGATTTCTGTGTGCCTCAGCAGAGTTTCCAGGAGGATCTGCTCCATGATCTTGCCAGGCACAGAGGTGAGACTGACTGGCCTGTAGTTCCCCGGGTCTTCCTTATTTCCCTTTTTGAAAATGGGGGTTATGTTTCCCCTTTTCCAGTCATCAGGAACCTCGCCAGACTGCCACGACTTCTCAAATATGATGGCTAGTGGCTTAGCGACTTCATCTGCCAGTTCCCTCAGGACCCGCGGATGTATCTCATCAGGTCCCATGGACTTGTGCACCTTCAGGTTCCTCAGGTGGTCCCGCACTTGATCTTCTTCTACAGTGGGCGGTTCTCCATTTTCCCAATCCTGGCTTTTGCATTCTGCATCACGGGCAGTGTGGCTGCAGTCCTTGCCAGTGAAGACTGAGGCAAAAAAGTCATTGAGTACCTCAGCCTTGTCTCTATCCCGGGTAACCAGTTCTTGTGTTACCTTCCGGAGAGGGCCCACAGTTTCCCTAGTGTTTCTTTTCTCGCTGACGTATTTAAAGAAAGATTTCTTGTTTGTCTTAATATCCCTTGCCAGATCCAGTTCCATCTGGGCTTTGGCTTGTCTAACCCGATCCCTGGCTGCTCGGACCATTCCCCTGTATTCCTCCCAGGCTACCCGCCCCTGTTTCCACTCCCTGTAGGCCTCCTTTTTCCTTTTGGTCATGTCCAGGAGTTCCTTATTCATCCATGCAGGCCTCCTGGCTTTTCTGCCTGCCTTCCTCTTTGTAGGGATGCACTGGTTCTGGGCTTGGAGGAGGTGGTCCTTGAATATTAACCAACTTTCTTGGGCCCCTCTTCCCTCCAGCGCTTCATCCCATGGCACCATACCAATCAGATTCTTCAAGAGGCCAAAGTCAGCTCTCCCAAAGTCCAGGGTCGCTAGCCTGCTGTGTACCTTCCTCGCTGCTTCGAGGATTTTGAACTCGACCATTTCATGGTCGCTACAGCCCAGGCTGCCCATGAGTTTGACACTGTCTACCAGACCCTCCTTGTTGGTAAGCACAAGGTCCAGCATAGCTCCTTTCCTCGTTGGTTCCTCAACCATTTGGAGAAGGAAGTTGTCCTCAATGCAATCCAAGAACCTCCTGGATTGCCTATGCTTGGCTGTGTTGCCTTTCCAACAGATGTCAGGGTGGTTGAAGTCGCCCATGAGCACCAGGGTCTGCGAATGTGATGCCACCCCTATCTGACTATAAAGGGCTTCATCCACTGGGTCTTCTTGGTCGGGTGGCCTGTAGCAAACCCCCACCGTAATGTCCCCTGCTCTCGATTTCCCTTTAATCCTAACCCATAGGCTCTCAGTTGGCTCTTTATCCATCCCCAGGCTAAGCTCCATGCATTCCAGGTGCTCTTTAACATACAAGGCAACGCCACCTCCTCTTTTCCCCAGCCTGTCTCTCCTGAAGAGCCTGTAGCCTTCCATTCTAACACTCCAGTCATAGGTGTCGTCCCACCAAGTTTCTACGATGCCAATGAGATCGTAGTCCTGGAGTCGTGCCCACATCTCTAGTTCCTCCTGCTTGTTCCCCATGCTCCGTGCGTTTGTATAGAGGCACTTCAGCCTTGTCTTTGTTGAGGCTAACCTGGTTGGAGCAGCTGTACTTACCTTGCGCTGCTCTCCAGGCGGCATTCCTTTGCCGTGTACTAACGGTGCCTCCCCATTGGCTCCTGTTGGTCCTCGAGCTCCTGGCTCATCTACGCAAGACTGTGATCCTGCTGCAGTGCATACTGGAGCTAAGGGCTGCAGGCCCTCACCAGTACCTTGCTCCTCTTTCCTTGGTACGACCTCCCTTGGCTGGTCTTGGGCAAACCCAATAATACCCCCTTCCCCCGTCAAATCTAGTTTAAAGCCCTGTTAATAAGCCCTGATAATTTTTGGGCGAAAACCCTTCTCCCTTTTGCAGCGAGCCAGCCCCCATCTGCTCCCAGCAGGCCTGGTGCCGTGTAGGTCATTCCATTGTCAAAAAACCCAAAATTGTGGCGATGACACCAGCCACGGAGCCACATATTAACAGACTGAGCTCGTCTGTTCCTTTCAATGTCATTACCCACAACAGGAAGTAGAGATGAAAAAATAACCTGCGCTCCAGATCCCCTGAGTGTCTGTCCCAAGGCCCTGATATCTCTTTTGATGTTCCTTGCATTCCGATATGCACATTCATCGCCTCCCACATGGAACAGGAGCAGTGGGTAGTAGTCCGAGGGCTGCACCAGGCTAGGGAGCCCTCATGTCATGTGCCATCAGGGCTTGTGGGACGGTAAAACTGTGGTCCCCTGGATCTCCAAAGGAAAATGGGGTTGGCATCCATTTGTTGCTACAATGGATGTTTCCCCACTGGATTGTTATCGTGCTCCCCGTGGCCTGGAGCTCTTTCCTGCTTCGGACTGCGAAGCCTGAGCTAAAATTTAGCTTAGAGGGAGTTAGCATGACTTGTTGCTCCTCCTGTTGTTGCACCTCTAATCAGAAGGGTAGGTCATATTTATTTCCTTAGAGCAATGAATTTGCTTTCATGGCTATAAAGCACATAAAATGTCTTAAAATTGAGTACTGTCATCGATACAATTCTCAGCCCAAAACCTATGCTTAAAGCCTCTCAGGCTGGACAAAACAAAATGATCAGAAATGCTCTGTAAGGCAAACCTTAAATACAGGAGAGGGTTCAAGTTCTGTAAATTCATGCACCAAATTCTTGTGGGTGGTACTATGTATTGAAGAGAAAATCTAAATAACGAGAGCACATGATTATTTACTTCAGTGGGTTGAAGAGGCTATTTTGTAGCATATCCATATGGTTCAATATGTTATGAAAATGTATCTTAACCTTTTATAACTTCGGTGGGTCTCCTTGAGCAGAGTTGGGACTGCTATGAAAAACAAATGAAGGAATTAGAAAGCAGGCTGCGAGAGCTGAAGGAGAAAGTAAAAGATCCACTTCCAGTTGAACATGAAGAGCTCTACAAAATCAAGGAACACATTAAGGTATTGAACAGCCATATTGTATTTAAATAGATGTCGTCTTTGCACAACACCTGATCCCTTTTCCCTCCTTCAGTTTTCTTCCTTCCCTGTTCTTCAGTGACACTGAATTTCTCTCCTTTATACCATCCTGTTTGCTGCCAATTGGCAAAGTCCAGCTGGTCAAGAAGATTACAACAGTAGTAGTGTTTGGATTTTTTTTTTCCTGCTTCTGCACTCTTTCCACAGTTTGAATTTATAAAATAAGCAGTTCCTCAAACAAAAGGGGAAAAAACTCCCTGGTCTCAGCTCAATTGACTGTTACTCTAATGGCTGAATCGCCCTTTTTGTTTCCTTTTTTATTGTGGTGTTTTGGGTTGTTTCTTTTTTGTTTGTTTGTTTTTCCTTTTTGTTTTCATTTTGGACAGGGAGCTCCTCAGGCAAGAGACCTTGTAAGTCTGCAAAGCACCATGCACACCTGTGGGATCTGAGCATAATTAAAGAGAAAGAAAATTAAGAGTAAGGGAGTTGCAAAAGCCCTTGCAGCCCATAGTGCACTATGAAAATTAAATGGCAAGGAAAGCATTTCCAAGGGATAGGAGACATTTTGTCTGGACTGGTCAGTCTTTCATCATCCTTTTATGAAGTGAATTGTTGACCTAGGTAGTGGGAACAAATAAGCTTATTAATGAGCCAAGGCTTTGAACTCATTATCAGCTGTCTGAAATCTTCTTTGTGAGTGCTGGCTGCCTTTCCCACGGCAGCAGTCCTGCTGTAGCCCCGAATTATTTGTGAGATGGCAGCACACAGCTCCTGCCTCTTATTCCAGTAAGAGAAAATCAGCTGCAGAGGCGTCAGGGTCAGACAGTGCCAGTGCAGTTACTGCTCTTGGGTGTCACAGTATAATAAAATAAAGGACTAAAATGGTATGGGGGAGAAGGGACCTCCTTTCCAGTCCCTGCATTTCACTCTTCTATGGAATAAAGCTGTTTTTCTCTCAGGCCTGGACCTTATATGAGGCTAGCAAAGTCCCATGAAATTCCATCCTTAGCTCCATTAATGCAGGGATTCGACCCTTGTTAAGATGTATAAATGCATGTGTCCAGATCTGTAGGCAGTAATTTGTTGTGAGCTCACGTAAATTTTAGTCTCAGGTTTGTTTGGGTTTTTTTCCTCTAGTGTTGAAGCAGATCTGATTCTTTTTTTGTGTGTGTGTGTGATTTAGATAACTGACTGGATCAAAAGACCTGTGAAAATGTTCACAGGGCTTGGACCCGGCACACTTCTCCTGATACAAACACAATTTTTTTACCTTTAAAATGAGACAAATTGGATCCTCTGTAAGAGGTTCTTTGGGGTTTTTTTGTTAGATGAGCTACTGACATTTCCCAGCAACCATCTTGCAAAATGAGACCTAGTACCTCCTGTGTAGAGTATCATGTTTCCCAGCTGCATGCAGTGGTGTCTCTGCTTTTTAGGTGACCAATTTAACACTGATAACGAAAATGCATAACCTTGTTATTGAGGGAAAGGGGAGTCAGGGGAACAAAGAAGAGAGAGCATGTTTCTGTGAACGAGCAGATAAAAGCTCCACCTTTCTGACAAATCTGATGAAGTGCCTGTGAAACCATTCATTAGAGAAGGGAACCAATTTTATTTTTTAGCATTTAAATGAATAGCCTGAAATTGGAACAAATGCAGATGGAAAGCAACTTGGCCAAAATAATTTAAAAAAAAAAAAAGAAAAGAAAACACAAAGAAGTGGGCACATTCCTTCCTGGATGTGAAACCACAAACGCTGCTCTGGAGCATGGGGAGCTGCGGGAATTCAGGCAGCGTTTTGGCATTTTTGGGTGCAGGGGAGGCTATTGCTGCACCAGTTAATCAGCAGCAGCTCTGCCCTGGGCTCCAGTGGGCTCCCAGTCAGGCCCTGAGCCAAACACACGGGGACCCCGTCCAGTCCAGCCGGAGTACACTGCACAAGCGGCTGCACATTCCCCTCCTCTCCTCCCCCACAGGCCAGGCAGGGGATTAACCAGCAGGTTTGGAAACCAGAGGAGCTTAGTGCCAAGGCTTGTTCTGGGTGCGTTTCCATGCAGGAGCTGGAGCAGTCGCTGGCAGACTGGGCCCGGGACATGAAGGATGTGCGGGACATGAAGGCGTGGCTGGCTTACGGCATCCTCGCCGAGGACATGATGGTGGTCGAGGAGCGAGCTGAACATTTGCACAGGCAGTGGGAAGAGCTCTGCTTGCGAGTAAGTCATCCGCCTCCTCTGGGTTTTCATAGCAGGATATTCATAGGGCCTGGCAGAAAAGGGGGAGAGGGTTAGCAGAAGGGATTTCTTTTGGCGTTGGCTCACTTTTGCAGTCTTGGGTGGGGATGGGGCTTCTCCTGGTGCAGCTGACCAGGGCTGGAGTTTGTCCTTTGTTTCCTGGACACAGGCTGCTGAGATTTTATTTTAAAAAAAAAAAAACACCCTCTTTGTAACTAGTGGGTGCCTGAATTGCACAGAGCTCAAATGCAGCTGTTTACTGAAATAGGTGACTTTGTTCTGGGCTGCCGAAGAGAGGGAGGCGGGGAGAGAGGGATAAACACAGGAACTGCCTGAGGGCATGAAGCAGGGAAAGGAAGGGGGAGGTCTTTGCAATCTGATGTTTAAAAAAAAAAAAAGCCAGGAGGGTTGATAAAGAAAACTTAAATGTTTTTAAATACTGACTCTTCGGGTTTAAACACATTAAGAACTGAATTGTCTTTTCCGTAGCAGTAAAATGTTGTGAAACATTTGCATTCTTTGTGGCTTGTTGCTATATTACACTTAATTTAGTGCTGCATGTAAAATAGCTGGGGAACATTTACCAGCAAAGTCACATGAACTTGATTCATTAGGTTATTATGCAGTTTGAATGTGTGTTTACTTTGCCCTGTTAACAGGATTGGAAGAAGTAAAATACTTCAAGGTCTTAACTTACTCTGGATGGTTCTACATGCCAGCAAGCCAAACTCTTGCCTTTCTTTACTCACAAGTCAATAGCTTTTATTTTACAGTTTGTAAAGAAGTATTGAAGCGAGTTAGTATTTTGTGCCTGACCTTTACTCAGGCAAAGGTAAAGCAATTTCGGTGGGAATATTGCCAGAGTAATGAACAGCTATGCTTATTTCGCAAACTTTGGTGTGATGAAATAGTTATTTGGGTTTATTTTTTTGCATTGCAATGAGAAAGAAGAATTTGATGTCTTTGCCTTAAACTGGACGGTTAATCTACAACCAGCGTCTTCTCTGTCAATTGTTTCTGAACTCTGAAAATAATTCCAGGGACAGCCCCCCCCCCACCCCCCCNGCCTGAACCATTTTCCTAATGGAAATCTGTAGTTAAGCCTATAAATGAGAGAAGTTGTTGTTTTTCCTTTTTTGGTGAACTGCTGATGCCTGCTGTTTCAACTGTGGTGGACAGCCCTGAAAATTAAGCTATCTTTTGTATTTACCCCACTAGAGTCTATCCAAGTAGTAATTTCCTGTATTAATTTAAGTTCAGATTTTATTCAAAATTTCTATCTTCATTTCCTGAGGGAGCAACATTTAGTTCAGTCTGTCTTGGAGACAAGAAAGGGGTGACATTAACGTGACTGTGTTAGGCACGCAAAAATCTGTAGTGGGAGGAATCTATTCAGTGCTGCAGTGGAGGGACATACTGAAATGTTTACACAGCCCTAACGAGCCTCCGGAGAGCCTGCGCTGATGCTCAGCGCTGAACACGAGGGGAGGAAAGCAGACTTTATCACTTCTGCTGCTAGCACGACCGCTTTGTTTTGGCTAACAAATTAGAGGAGTCAAGATGTATTGTGTGAAAAAAAAAATAAATCCGCAGTATAAATGCAGAGAGGTGAAAGAAAGCCTTTGAGAGCGAGACGCGGCTGCAGCTGTCACAGCCCAGGGAGCCGGGCAGGCAGATGCCTGTGCCGGACTGGGCAGGGACACAAACACACTCAGCGAGCAGATGCACGCAAGGGATTAGAGTTTACATTGCAGGCCTTGCAAGGTACATGTAGGTCAAAGATTTAACTAATTCATATCAGCAGCTATCCTGTCCTAGCAAACGCTACTGTACAGGTTGGATGCCTGGGCCTCAGTATTCTTTTGACCTCCGTTGGGAATGTCCACATTGCTCCCGCATCATGCTGTGGGTGTGAAACTGGAGCTGGTATCGTGGGGCAGCTGGTCCGAGGAGAAGGTGCTCAAAGCAAGGCCTAGCTTGAAGGGCTCATATTCCTAGAAGCTTGTCCAGGATTTTTTTGGCTCATTCTTGTTTTACCCCCAATCTGTATTGCTTAGCCAGATAAAAGGTGCTTCTTGCTCTTAAAATCCTGCCTTGCCCTGTGCTTAGCAGGCAAAAATGGGAGTCAAGATCATTTCAGGATTTAATGATGGTTTTTTTAAGAGACTAGCATGCATAGTCTCTTCTTCCATGGACCAAGTTAACTTGCCTCCATACGTGGGAGATGCTGCAGGTGGTAGAGGGAGCATGAGGGGTTTACCCTTCATAGCTCTGAGGCTGAAGGTATGAGGGAGCATCCCAGAGCAGAGGCCCTTTTGGGAGACTTTCTGAAGTCACTGGGAACTCCAGCAGACGTCTTCCCGTTGAGAACTTTGGAGATTGCTTCCCTCTGTCCCAAGACAGTGCTTTTGGCCTCATCTCTTTGCTTAGATCAGCATGGAATATTTAGAAATAATTTTCACCTCCCCATTCTCTCCTTAAAAAAAGTCAGAATTTAAAGGACAAAAGCAATATAGTGAGAGATCACTTGGTGCCTCCTATTTTGAACTTGGTGTTATGTGGAGCTGGTTTTGTTTCCACACTACCCACTTAAACTTCACTCTGAGGTACAAAGCAGTGTTAGAAATTAGTCTAGCAGAATCAGTAATGACATTTTAAGGAGTCATATGCTGTATAAGGTGCATGTTAGATGTGAAGAGGGAATGTTTCCTGCCGTGAGGGGGTATTTAGAGTGGCCATTTGCAGCCAAGGCAAGCAAAACGTTATGCTCAGTTTTTACACAAAGTTTATTGGTTAGGGTGAGGAGTTAGTTGTTTGTCTTGTTTTGGTTCAGTAGAACTTGTACCATTTTTCACTTCCTTTGTCCCATACATCTTGGCACAGGAATCCATCAAAGTACATAAATGAATACAAATACATATTTAAAACCCCTAGGCAACAAATAAGTACTATTAGCTAATAGAAGAGTAACCCTGCTTCTCTCTGAGATGTTGGAGCAGTGATACTAGCTTTGTTGGTTCAGGCAGCATCAGACCTTAATTTCCCTGTCTAGACAATTTGTTTATTTGTCCTGTCAAACGTAATTTTAAGCAAAAACAAATCTTTAGTTTTCAATAAAAAAGATAGATTCTTGATGCTGATTTTTTTTTTTTTTGGAAGTTGTCCAAGAACTGGTGAGCAAATGGAAAGAAAAGAGGGAGGATTTTATAGAGATAAAATAATTGCAGTCAGTAGTTGCAAAGTATCTCTTGCAGTTGCAGAAAAATAAGAACTGACCTAGGTGTCTTTTCCTTTGTGTTAGATATGAGACCATACTAAACAGTATGTAGTAATTATATATTTTATATTCATTCTTTGTTTGGCATTTTCAGGTTTTCACTGAGTAATATTTAAATTTTTATATAAGCTCATTATTTATAAAGGTGTCACTCAGTTTAATTCTTCTGTGGGAGAGAATCTGCTGTTTGCTTGTCAACTTTTGGCCCTGCTATCCAAAATAAGATGTAATAACAATCTGCGTGCTGGCTTTGAGAAGAAAGCTGGAGATATTTGATAACTGCTCCTTCAAAATGGAATGCGATCAAATGCAGACTAGAAATTAGAAGGCTCATAATTGCTGGTTTTCTTCCTGAGAAAGATGTTGCCAGCAGTTAATGTGTGTGTTCATCCATAGGTGTCTCAGCGTAAGCAGGAGATCGAGGACAGGCTCAATGCCTGGATTGTGTTCAATGAAAAGAATAAGGAGCTGTGCTCCTGGCTGGTACAAATGGAAAGCAAAGTGTTTCAGACTGCGGATGTTAGCATTGAAGACATGATAGACAAATTGCAGAAGGTAAGTATTAATGCCACTTTTCTTCAATTGCAGTCTGATAGCTCGTTACAGAGATACCATTCCTCATTTCTCCCTTGCCTCTTGGAAGTGATACATGATATAAAACCAGCACATACAGGCTTTTGTAAGAAGACAAGCTTTTCTAGCCTCACCTCTTGTCTTCTTGATGTTCAGACTTGGAGCATAATGCAAAACAGAAATGCCACCTGACTGCATTTAGGCATGGAGTGTGATGTATGTGAGTTGCAGTATTGGGCATGTGGGGAGTTGGGGTTGTGGGACACACATGCACACGTGGCACTGCTCAGAGCTTTCCCTGCTGGGAATGTGATGCCCTGGGAGCATCTCACTGTTCTCACCACCTTCACCCAGTCAGCGGTTACACTACTGGTAGTCACAAGGCAAAGAAGAGCTTGAAGGACAGGGTTAGCCAAGCAAACAAGAAGTTACCACAACCAAAAATAAAACCTAATTCTGCCCCTTCTCCTTGGTAGTCAGTGCAGTTAGTGCTTTCTAATACTTTCATATTAGCTTGATTTTAAACTGGACTGTTTTTTAACTGCAGTGTTCCTCCCCGGGGCTTAAATGTCTCAGTATCTAATCCCAGATCTCCTCTGGATAAGAATACCAGCAAAATAAAGCCATCCTAGAGTTGAATTTGGGTTCTTTTGCTGTAGCTTGATTGAAAAATTATGTTAAATCAGGAAAACAGAGAACAAATTTAGAACATTGCTATTTTTAGGGTACTTACTCCTGGCACTTGTAATTCTTTAAGCTGCTTATATTTTCGTAGTGGTTTTATTGTGAGAATGCTTTTCCATTCAGATTTTTTTGTTTGTTTTAAGTGGAAGAATTCTGTATTCTTACATAGAAACCCCAGCCATCACAAGCCAAACCTGCCTTCACATCACACACGTGGGAAAAGAAACAGATAGTTTTGTTTTGTTTTGCCCAGGAATTAAGCAATGTTTGTGTATATTTATCAGGATTACATGGAAGAAATAAACCTGTTTGGTGAAAATAAGCTTCAATTGAAACAAATGGGCGATCAGCTAATCAAGGCTAGCAACAGGAGCCGAGTTGCAGAAATAGATGATAAACTCAACAAAATCAATGATCGCTGGCAGCATGTCTTTGATGTCATTGGAGCACGGTAAGAAAATTATTTTCAATGTTTTATATGAGATAAAAGTCAGAGGCTAGTGTCCTTGACCGTCAGAAACAGACTGACATGACTTTTCAGTTCTGTTGAAATGTATTATCGAGAGTCAAATTAAACTGAAGTTAATTGTTTTTTGTTATGCCTTGTGGATGTATTATGACACCAAGTACCTTAATTTATTGAAAGGTAGAGGGCAGGGTGTAAGAATTCATATAAAATGTAATTTTAATCATGGGAGGTATGTAAAAGGAAGAGTCAAAGTTATTTCTGTGTGGCTTGTGTTGAATTGTAACTTAATTTTAAAGGTGTATGGTGGGAGTTCATTTGGCTCCTTAGGAGAGCCTCCTGTTCTAAGACATGCTTCTGTTTTACCCTATATCTGAATGCACAGAATTTGGGAATAGATTCCTTGCTTGTGTTTGTAGACAGCCAGATAATGTTCTTTTTTTTTACATTCAAAAGTGTATGAAATTTCATTTAATATTACTGGTATTTCTTTAGTCAGTCTCTTTCCTAAAAACAACTGGAAGACCATACAAGGAGTTCATTTTTTAAATTCATAATCTTCTGCATGATCGTGAAATGGAAAATAGTATCAGTTGAAATTAAAGCAAAAACCTGCATAGTCTAGGCAATTACTTCTTAAAGGATTAAACATCTTATACTTGACAGAGTTAGGAACATCATGACCATTTTAGTATTAGCCTTACTGAGACGATCCCATTTCACTATTATGTCTGAGTTTCTACCACAGCTTGGGAGACAGATGCTGAGCTCGTCTCACTGCCTGCCTGAGTTTATTAGTAATCCAGAAACAATAAGCCTAACACCAAATTAGTATTGGTCTAAACTTCTCTGCCAAGGTTTTGTTTCACCTGTAACCCCTCTCTGGGCCTGCAGAAGCTCTCTTGCTCAGTTAACATTTGGGACAGATGAAGTGGGTGGTTGTGCTGTGACAATGCAATGCTAAGTGCTCTGGATCTTAATCAGCAATGAGATCTGAATTAATGGTGACACACGAGCCATGAATGATTAAGTAGAAGCTGCCTTCTTAAGATCTAACACTTTGCAGATAGTCTTGCAGTGGTTCCTCTCAAGGTATCTTTGTATTTGATCTGGTGTAGGAAAGAAGCTTCACTTTATAACAGCACTTTTTCTGTTCTCATCTTACAGTAACATACAACTTTTAAAACACTTTTATGATTATTTGTGTTATGCTGTGTGTTAGTTTTGAATTGTAGCAATTTTTAAATGCAGCTTACAATGCACTATTTTAAAACTGAGATAAACATGGCACATTTCTAGTAATTTTTAGGAAGATATGCTGAAGAACTGATGGAATATTTAGAGAGAGGTCTGGCAGTATTATTCAAGTAGTCTGTGACAACAGAGCGCTTGTTTGTCTGCCTGGTATGTCTTAAATCTTCAGAGAAGTGTATGGTGGTGCTTTGTGGTATGTTAATGCGGATTTGCCTAGAGCATCAATGTAACTCCCAGTATTGCATATCCAAGTGGATATTGCAGCTAGTGGGGAGTTGGTGTGATGCCTTATGACCATTGCTGTGTTCTTACCCCAAAAGGTCTGGAATATACCAGCTTCTACTTGTGATTTCCATTGACTTTGTGTTCCGGGACCAGGGTAATGAACTGGGAGGACCTGACAAAGCATGGTTCTAAGCAGGTCCCTCAGCGGTCCAAAGTTATCAGGCAGCCCAGTGGTCCTGCTTGGACTTAATGCTAACAAAGGTTCAGCATGATGCAGCATTTTGCAGCATGAGTGTAGCACATCTCCTCCCTCACCTAATCCACCTTGCTTGGGCTTGGCTCACAGTTTGGCTGTTGTTGGCTGCTCAGTGATAAATGACCACTCGGCTAGACACTCACAACAGAATCCGAATATGGTCCTAAGAGTTTATTTTGCCCTGTTTACAACCTTGTGACTTTCCATTTTGAGATCACTGCTATGGTGGTGGCTTGCTGCTGAGATTTGAATTCTGACGGAATTAAATTAGACTTCAGTTGACTGAAATTTCCACCTCACTCACAGGTATGCTTTGGGGCACTAAAGGGGAGGCTCAGGTGATGGGGAGGAGGCAGCAGTTCTACCGGTTATAGATGTGACACAGTTGGACCTCTTCATGGGGGAGCAGAGCAGAGCAAGGAGCTGGAGGCAAGATGAAATGTGAGTGTGGGTTGTGATGCCCCATGCTGGTAGACTGTCTCCTGCCTTTTCAGTTTGCTTTTGCAAAAACTTAAAAAAAAAAACCCAACCATATTTAAGCTGTGTTAAAAGAGCACATGAAAATAGTGTTGGCAAAATTAATGTTGGCCCTGTTGCATGAAGCCATCACAATCCAGGCGTCTTCACAGGATCTCAAACATCCGCCATCACCAGTTTCATTCAATGGACAGGATGGGTTAGCTCCAGGGAGGTTGGAGCCTGTAGGGCATGGTACATGGGCTGTGCACGCACTGCTGCCCGATGCAGGAGCAGAGACTGCAGTGCTGCAAAACTGCTGCTGTGGCAGCATACCTGGATGAAGCCCTTTTTATTGGTCACAGCTTCATTTCTTGAGGAAGATAAAAGGGATGGAGGAAATGCTCCAGGGCAGAACTACCAGAAGGCCTTAGAGGGTTAGGCAATGGAGGTACGAGAATGCTGCCTGGAGAAAAATGATGAATTTTGACTGTGGCTAGGAGGCAATCTTTTCTTGCTCCTGAAAACACTACTTGTAGGAACTTATTTTCACAGCACCTCTGTGAAATGACGAGGTGGTTTTGCTCCTGGCTTTTCAGGTCAGTAGCTGCAGCAAGTAAATTGAAGTGAACGTTTTCTGAGTTTTTGGGTGCTGAAACTGCAACCACTTGAAGCTGCTTTTTTTTTTTTTGACAAATACTACAACTTCAGCACTTTCTGTTAAATGCATTACCAGCTGCTGCCTTTATTTGCATTTGCACCACAGCCCACTGCACTGCTTCCCTGGCCCCCAGTGGCCATCTGTCCCAGGGGCAAGGACCACATCTCACACTGTCTTCATGACAGGCCAAGAATTGGGCAGTAAGTAAAATACAGAGCTGTGCACTGAGTAGAAGGAGAAAATGTACATTGAATAGCTGTGTGTTCGAAGCCAATCCTCCATCCTGGGTGCTCAATCTTTCTAGTAGACAAGCACTTTATGATCCTGTGGTTAAAGAGTGTAAAATAACCCGTATCCACAAGGGACTCTAATCAAGATTTATAGGCAATTTCAGTTCTGTGGTTTCTAGTGTCTCCATGGTTGACCCTGCAACCTGACTAACGTTATCTTTTCTGTAGTGCAGTGTATGTCTCTGTGATACAAACATGACGCCAAACCAGTCTCGAGCCAAAGTATCAATACAGAGCATTCCTCCTGATAGCTTATTTCACCTTTTTAAACCAATAAACATCCTGGGACAGATGGCCAAATTAGGTGAGCTCTCCATTTAGTTCTTGAAGTGATTCTCTTAGTTTATGTTGACAAGCTCAGATTTGCCATATGGCTGCACTTGCAGGACTTAACACTTTCATTATGTGTCTGTGCTCTTCTTGTATGGTGACAAAAGCTTTGCTGCATGTGTTGCAGCCGGAGGGTGGCTTGGTGCAAACTTGGAAAAGTGTCCAAATGTTAATTCTGGTGGGATGAAGTAACCATCAAGATATTAGCATGCCTGGAAGCGAGAACAAATGAATTTCTGTTCAGCTTGGAAGATACTCTTACCGGGGAGGTCCTTGTGCTGAAGTCTCTGTTGACAGAGGGGGAATGCAAACATACTAACAGGCAGAAAGGGAGCATTGTGCTGACTGTAAAAATGGACACAGAAACTCTCTTGCTTTTGTTCTCTCATCACCAGCCTCTTAGCAGCACTCTGCCAGAAGAAACCACTGCGTGCTTGCACATACACCCAAGTGAAGGCGTGAAACAGTAGGAGAGGGAGTGCACAGGCTGCACATGGGTTGTAGGCAGCCAGAACCCCCATGGAGTGGAATTTGCATCCCCAACATGCTCTGGAGCAGCACTCCCAGCCATGCATTAGCTGGCAAGAATTACCAAGGAACTGTGTTGTGCACAGCCATGTCCCTTGGTGTCCTTCCCTGGCTCGTCCACCACTGGTACTAACTCCACACTTTGCCACCCTGCCCAGCAGGGAAGCGTTTGCCTTCTGCCTGCCGGCAGACCAGAGAAGCACCTACATGGCGTGGGAGGGTGTCTGCACTGCCTGGGGTTGTGCAAAGTGTTTGGACGGTGCTTGAGCCTTCATTAAAGCCACCAGCTTCATCAGGGGCTGCCTCCAGCAGTTTTGGGTCTGCAGACTAGTCCCCACAGTAACAGATGTTGTATTTCTGTACCTCCTGGCATCCTGCAGCTCTTCCCAATGCCATAAAGCTGTGGAAGGAGGATGCCATTTCTCACCTGCTCTGGCTATGGGCACACTGTGATGTGTCTTCTTACTTGGTGGGTCTGGTCCGTGTTTTCAGTCTTGTGGATAAAGGCACGTTTTTTGTGTATGTAGCAGGAATGGGTTCAAATGACTGTGGCCTTTAATGCTGGCATGAAAATACAGGTAAGCTAGCAAGGCCAAATGTGCCTTTTCATTCTTTTAAATGTGAATGCTGGTAACTAGGTCTTTTCCCTGTGTTCGCAAGCTGACAGCCCTCAGGGTCCGGAAATCTTAAACTGCCACAACCAAAGTCAGTGCCTTCCTTCCCACACCAAACTTGGGGGACTCAAGGTATTTTCAGCTGGTTTCCTGCATACCCCAGCTGAAATTCCCAAACAGCCTGAAACTGCAGTAAAACAGGAGGGAGTTGAAGCTCTCCAGTGACACCACCATGCGCTGTGTAGGGGCTCCATGGAGATTTTATTGGGGAGCTCCAGTGAACCGCTGCTCTGTGCTTCCCCTTCCACCCTGCACCCTCACTGCGGCTGGGCTGCCCTGGTAGCTGCTCCAGTGGCAGAGGGCCCCAGCTTGGTAGACATGGGGAGTGAGCAAGTTCATACCGCCTCTCAGCTGGTCTCTATTTATTTTCCACCACATTGCTTACCTTTTGGCAGGGCAGACACTTGGGCACCATGTGTTGGTGTGCTGTCCTACCCTGTCACAGCTGCAGCCGGCAGCCCACAGTCAATGTGGGTGTACTCCAAGTTCAAAGCTCTTTTTAAATTGGTGCAGATGGGTATTGTATGGGAAGGGAACCAACGTATGCTGCAGTGAGGCCCCTGGGTAAATGATGCAGCCATGTTCAGCAGAATTATACTGGTTTGTGGCAGTACCACTGTAAAATCTCATTTTTGTCACTATTTTGGTGCCAAAAAAAAAATCTGGACAGTTGAAATCTCACTTGCAAGGTGCCTGCTTTCTTTCAATGTTCTCCAGGCTCCATGTCCTTTATGGATTACGCTTCTCTTCGGTCCAAAAGCTGTGACAGAATTAATTATCGTATCAGGCAGGATGGTTGGGCTTATTTTGGTTATGCAATGTGTGCTGAGGTGCACCAGGAGCAGGGGGGGGAGCTGGCCATGCAAAGGGAATCCTTGTCATCCTCACGGTCACCGTTCCCGCTGTCTGCCTGTCAAGCTGGGAAGGTTATTTCCCTGTTTTCTCAGACCTGCCATTTCAAATGAATTTTTTAACCTCCTTGGACAATACTCGGGTTAAACTGTCAAGGTGACTAAGCGTGATTTACCTGTGCAAATGTTTGAAGCCCTCTCACGGTGTGCGGTGTCTTCCCCAGCACTTTTTATCCTGCCATGTATTGAATGTGAGCGATTGGCAAGCCAATACAGGTCTGCAGAAGATTACCCGAACACTGAAAAACCCTTGATTTCAAAATAATTCCTTGCATTTTTGGTGGGATTATCATAACTTCTTTATTTTTTTCCTGATATTGGCTGGGTGGGGAGTGACTTTTAATTCAAGGTTCTCTGACTTCCGCCTTTTTTTCCCACCCCGTGATCTCTGGCAGTCATAACACACAAAAATCATGACAGCGTGTTTTTCCACAAACGAATGATATCATAAATGAAGATTAGGGGTTATTTTGTCCTCCGGCGTAACAGGCTACTTGCATTGGCGGCCTTCCCCCTGCACTGGAAGGTTAAAGAGAGGACAGGTTAGTGTGTGGGAGATTTAATTCGTACTTAAATACCTGGGCTATAATGGTAAAGGCGAGAAAGAAGAACGCAGGGGAAGTAAGGATACGTCTGTGTGCGTGGTGCCTGTGCGTGGATGTATTTTTTCTCATTTTTTTGGGTTCGCTTCAAATTGACTCTACTGCAAATCATCCGGGTCTGAGGCTCCAATCCCTCTTTTGCACAAGAAATGAGCACCGCATCTACCTTTTTCGGTGCCGAAGCCTCCAGCCTGCAACCTTTTTGTCGCCAGCCGCGGGCGGCCACTCAGCGTGCGCTTCTTCGCGTGCTAATTCTCTTGTGTCAGAATAAAGCTCTCGTGGTTTTGTTCTGAGGAGGGATGCGGCCATTTGCCAGGTAAAATACCAACCCAAAATGTAGGGGTTAAAACTGGGGAGAGCTACGGTGGCTCCCCAGCTCGGGGGTCGGGGAGGAGGACGGGCAAGCCTCCCCCCCCCCCCTTACTTGGGATGCTAAAGCAGCGAATAAATAGGGCATCTGTGGAGGAGGGGTTTCCTCTTCCATGCCTGCCGTGGTCGAACAGACGGTCCCCTTTGCAGCTTGGGATTTGCAAGCTGAGGAATGGTTTTTTCTTTCGAACCGTAAGTGCCATGTTGGTAAGCGGCTGGGGGTTTGGTCGGGGTGGGTTTTGTTGGAGCAGGCATCGCTGGCGCAGCGGAACCTTGGGCGGCGGGGGGGAGGGCACCGCAGTGCCGATGCGCCAGTGGCTCCCTGCAATTCGCCTTGGACAAGTGGATGAGTGGGAGACGCGGCGTGTTAGCAGGAGGAATAGGGCTCAGGGGCCTCTCGCTTAAAATCAGCTGCGTTTTGGGGGTTTTGCACCCAAGACGGTGGAGATCTGCGACAATAACCTTTTGGACTTGCCGGCAGGGTAACGCGAGAAAAGCCTCCTCCGGCGAACCCGCTGTTTGCTCTGCTCGCTGTGCTAACACAACCCACGGACACGGGGGCTTCCTCCCATTGTACCAGGGCCGGGCGCTGTGCAGAGAAACGTCCTTGCATTTTATACGAAGGCCTAAAATTTGCCTTTGACATCACCTCCCCAGATCGGGTCTTTTGTCCCTCACATGGCTTAAGCTCGCCCTTGCAACTTACTGAACAAAGGTTTCCTGGGTTGTGCATCTCATTTGCCTTACCGGGTTGTAAACAATCCTATCAGCAGGCAGGGCAATTCCAGCTCCTCTTCGGTTAAAAAGAAATGTATGTAGTGTCTTTTCTGATGAAAAGTGAAGGAGAGTTTGGAATATATGTCAGGATGTTTTTCTTTCCTTCAGACACTAAAATTTGAATGTTATTTATTACCTTATTTGAGCTTCCCTGTATGTTTTCCTGCAGCATTTTGACAGCTGACGCAATGCAATTGCCAGGCATTTTGTAATTCTTTATGTTTGTGTGAATACATTTCAGTCAACCTGAAAGTGTCTTCTACTGCTAGATATTTCCTGAGCAGTTACTACAAAATATTCTGTGTATTTGTGGGGTTATGCAATGATTCAGCCTGAAACAGCTTAATGCATTTCTCTTGTAACCCAATGCTGGCAACTTCATTGAGGGTATTAAGACCCAAATCCAATCTCGAGTCAGGTCAGTTAGTCCTTCTGTTCACTTTTGCAGCCAGCTTTTAGTTATAATCTACTAGTTTTGTTCTTTTCCTGGCACTTCTATTTTGGTGTAAAGATTAAGACATTTAGAAACTGGCTTTGTTTGGCTTATCCCAGGCATCTTATGTATGTGTCTAAGCGCTGTTTTGAATCAGGATATCTTTTAAGCTGGACCCATTGCACAGTACAAGAGATGTTTCAGTTTGTTGCGGTTTTTTTAGATTAGTTGTTATATTTGTTGGATTTCTAAAATTATTACTATTTTTTTTTTGCTGCTGGGGGCATGTTAAATGGTGGCGGGTGAGTTCTCATTGGGAAGTGAACTACAGATAGGTAGGCCTTTATTCAGTAAACAGTAAGTCTTGCCTGTTTGACCAAATAACTTGAGAATTACATTTTGTAGAGGAAAAATTCAATCAACAGTGGTGGCAGCCTCTTCCACCTTCTGGGTAACTGGGAGGAGCTCGTTTCCTCTACTGCACTTGAACTTTTATTGTTGTGAATTCACTGTGTGCTGGGTGTTTGGTCACCTGGATGTGGGGGGAGCTTTTTGCCCCCAGGCTTGGTGGCTGTGCACCCCCACCCAGGAGGCCTGTCTTTCTGGAAATGGTCCATTCAGGATGCATCTCAAAAGAGTTCCTGAGATTCCTTTCATGCAAAGAGCAGATAATTTGCAAGAATACTTGCAGTGTGCAGAAATGCATCTGAGAATGGTTGTTGCAAATGTAAGGCTTTTATGGGTGTAATTAGTCTATTTTACATTTTTCTTTGAGCTGTAGCCAGAGAAGTGGCAGTTCCCTGTGACTTCTGTGCAAGATGAGGGTGCTCGAGAAGGATGCTCAAATTTTTCATCATTTCACCTGTTGTTTCAGTGTAGAACCCTACCTTTTACCTTGGGCTCTGTGTTCACTGACTGCAACAAGAGCAGATCAACTAATGTGAACACCTGGACAAGACTGCCTTCCTGTTTACACACTGCACTGATGTGAACTTCTGTTGTGTTTTTATTCTTCTCTGGCTGCTTAGCTCAAGTTTGAGATTAATGATGTAGAGCAATAAGGGTGATTAAATGACTGACAAATGCCATATTCTATCCAGAATATGTAAGAAATTAAACTACTTAGTTACAGTGGTATGTCTTAATGGCAGTTCCTAGAAAGTAAATACAAGCTCGCAGTATCACAGTGATGCTGTCTTTGAGACTGTTGCTTCTAGTAACACTAGAAGATAAAGACCCACATATTTATGATAATATCTGTAACTCGAATTTTGAATTTCTAAGCCAAAATAATGTTCTTGGAGGGGTTTTTTTGGTGCAAAACCCCCATTTTGGATTCTAAAACTGTTGCTTTCTAAATTTATTGAACGTGCTGTCAGTAATAAAGTCATTTATTTATAATGTAATATCCCTTGGTTTTGCATTGCACTTCCTTGGCTGTGTTCACCTACCTGTTATCCACTATGCAGACTGAATAAAGATGTCTTGCAACCCATGAATTTTTATGTAATGCAACTTCAGGATAGGAAACACGAGGATAGAAGGGAGTACAGGGAAGCAGAGAGGTGATACTGAGCAGCACAATAAGCTGTGGTCTCAGCAGGTCAGCTGTAGCATCAGATGATCCGAACATGTGCATCTCTTGCAAGTCATCAGAGAGACATTTCCAAAGCACTAGTGGGGAACATCATAGAATACGCAGAGAATAAATTTGCTGCTGGATACAGTCAGGAACAGTGCAGCAATCTAGCCTTGTTTTCCTCCTGAGTGGCCTGAAGTCATGCAGAATCAACAATGCGACGCCATAGATGTTCGGCTCAGACTCTTCCTCAGGCCTGGCTCTTCTAGTGGTTCTTCCTTTTAGTGCTCAACACACAGCCTGTACTGTCCCACCTCTCCAGGGAGAGGGCTCCTGAGTTGCCTGTCTTTGATGAGTTACATGCGCTGGGGAGCCACAGGCACTGCTGAGCAGTATAGCCAAGTGGATCCAAATTGACTGCTGGGACAGGAGCAGTGGAGAGGTCTGAGGGAGAATTAGGTCTCCTGGGTAAATTACTAGCAGCCCATGATAGCACAAGAAAATGCTGTACAGTTACTGGAGTATGAGATGTTTGTTGAGTACCAAATAATGGAATTAGAACCAGAAGCAGGAAGATTTATATCTGCTGTTCGCTTGGGAGCCAGATGCCTTCTGCATACAGGATGCAGAGCTCTAAAAAGAGGTTGTTCAGGAAAGCGAGAGCAGCTAAATGCTTTTGTCATCCCATGGCTTCCCCTCAGCTGCGGTGGTGGGAAGCACCATCAGTGTAAAGAGGCAGAGGTAGCTGCTTTGTGCTTTACACCAGTATCAGTGGCTTTGTGGGCGCAAGGTAGTGACAAGGTGGACCATGGACTTGTGCTGAATCCTTCAGGCTGGCTTGCAGAGTTGCATCAAGCAGACAAGACTAATTTTACATTTAGGAGAGTGTGGAGTTGCTGAATACCTGCCAGGAGTATTGTCATCTTCTTTCCTCGTAAAACAATTGAAAGTACTGCCTGGTACTTTTGGGACAAGAGGTAAGGAAAGCTGCTTCCCATGGTGATAATTCATATGGGACTCCAAATTTGCTGACGTTACTCTGTACCTTTACAGTAACCAATAGAACTGAACAAATCCAGCAGGATCATTCCCACATCTCCTCCCTAACTGCTTTACCCTAAATCAAGTATCATCTAGCTGACGTACCTATCCTCTTTTATTCCCTTAAGGTTGTTAATAAGATCAGTTGCTGCTTACAGAGTGGCATGTTCATTGTGGATTAGCTGTACTGCGTATCTTCTGTTGTTGTATCATATGCCACAACAGGCAACTGCAGAAGTCACTCCATCACAGGCAGTTTGGACCTCTCTCCTCTAAAGCTTGCTAGAATGTTTTGGCAGGAGGCAGGATGGTGGGCCAGGAAACTACTCATTTTGCTTGCAAGGAGGGGGCAGGTCCTTTGCATGAAGCCACCATCCAGGTACCCGATCAGGGCACTTCTGTCTTTGTGTAATCTGTCCCTGTCTGCACTAAATGACATCGCCCCTACCCTGCCCCAGTCCTAGCTTGTACAATGCTACTGTTGCCAAGTACATTAACATTCATCTCAGACCCCTCAACAGTCCCCTGCATTTTGGGACATGCAGCGATCCCCTTGTACAAGCTGCCCTTCCAGTCCCAGCTGCTGGTATTGTTTAGCTGGTGACAGTTCCCTGCAGTTTGGCAAATAGGTCATGCTGGCTAATGAATGGGAAATATTTTGGCCTTTTCACGATGCATACTTCAACTTTGTGCACTGCACTTGGCTTAGATAATGAGGCTCATCTGGGTAGTTGCTAGATCAGGCAATAACTTATGGTTTAATTCAGAAATTTGCATTTTAGAAGTCACATGCAAGGTCCAGAAATCCATCCCAAGGCGCAGGGACAGAACTAGACAACAGAGGGATGCAAGCAGCCACGAGTACAGCATGGGGAAATGATGTGGGCTGAAGGGGGTTCTCCCCAGGGCATGGGTGCAATGATTTCACCTGACTTTAGTATCTGTAGTGTTGATGTTTATAGTACTGCAGGGCAGACTGTTGCCCTTCATGGAGACAAATATGTGCTTTTTTGTTACAGTTCATCTTATCTTGTGATCTGGATGTATAAGAGAAGTCTGATGGAAATAATGATCTAGATTATTTATTTTTTTCTCAATTAACTACCAAGGTCTAGATGGCAAGCTCTGATGCCAATCAGAAGTCAGAAGAGATGTCACCCCAGCGTTGAGCTTTCTAGTCATTTTTGTTGGAAATTGCAATAAATGAGAATTTCAAGGAAAAGTGAGAGCAGTGAGGTAGTTTAGCAGATATTCCTGCAACACATAGGGACAAATTTCCCAAAATCTACAAACTTGCTACTTGGATAATTTGAGGGGCTGATAAGGGGTTTTGACATGGGAATATGCTGTAAGGTCTAGAAATAAAGAAAAGTTTGTCTACAGTTTGAGAGCTGTGCTACAAACAGCTGTAAGAAAAGTAAATGGTCTCTATGGTTCATTTGCTTGTCTGCGGCACAACTCTGTCTAGACGTCAGATATTCTCTCTCTTCAGGATTGTTTTTTTCATTTTCACCTGTCAGGAGAGTCTGGCACATCTCTGCACATTTCAGCCTGTTGTTTAGAAGAGCTTTTAATGTAATGGCGCTGTAAGTTCTACAGTGGCCGTGGTTCAGGCCTTCTCCTCTCCTGTCAGCATCCATTTGCCCAGGGTGTTGGACCTGTGGTTTGGGCAAATTCTGCCTCCGTTGGCAGAGTGGTACCTTCCTGATTAGGGTGTGCCTGTTGGTTGCTGAAGAAGACACAGAATGTAATTCACAGCAGGAAAAACAGACCATAATATCCATTTTAGTTTAACTGCAGCATGTTATGGTACAAACTCCTACTTAGACAAATGTCCAAGAACTGACAGAAGAGCTCACTAGCAGATGAATGAGGCTACAAAAATTCACTCTGCTCATATGTTTTCATTAAAGAATTCACCTAAGACCTTCCTGCAGCTGTAGAGCAGAGCCTGCTGAGCCAATTTAGGTAGGTTTTGACTAAAACATGGCTCTGATTTACAGGCAACAGCTTGGTGCGACAGTAAGTGCTTCATAAAGCCATGCTTGTCATCACCTTCTGCTAACATCATTTCTACTGATTGCAGATCTTTGTAACAAAAATGTTCTTCCTGGTTTGCTTAGGGTGAAGAAACTGAAGGAAACACTTGCTTTTATACAACTATTGGACAAAAACATGAGTAACCTTCGCACCTGGTTGGCCCAGATTGAGTCTGAGCTTTCCAAACCTGTTGTTTATGACGTCTGTGATGACCAAGAAATCCAGAAGAGACTGGCAGAACAGCAGGTGGGAAATAGGAGCAGCCGGAGTAAATGAGCTAAATGCTGCTGATTACAATTGGTCCTAGTTTAAAATCACCTGTTTCTTCTCTTTAGCAAGACCTTCTAACTGTGCTTATCGCAGCACGTCCCTGCCAAGATGCGTTACATGGAAAATTTTTATTTGCTTGCTGTAATTTAAGTATTGTGTTGACTTACCCCCACTTCTCCCTTCCCCCCTCCACCCAACAAAAACATGCAAAATACAAACAAAAGCATTTTTACATTTGATAGTTTGCTCAGTTGAGTACAGCAGACTTCATAAGGGCTAGGCAGGGCACAGACAGTGCGCAAAATCCATGAGGGTGATGTAGGCTGACAAGGCGTGAATGCCAGGTCTCCTGCAAACTGGCTGTGACAGATTTAAGTGCTGTGATTTGATGTATTGCCCTCAATACCTCAGTTCTCTTCCCCTCCTTGCAGACAGCAGGTTTGGAGGGTGGACTTGTGCAGACACACCTTTGACTGAGGCCTGATCCAGTAAGCAGGCTCTGAAGATACCCTCAGGGCTGAGCGAGATGGTGCGTGAATCCTGCTGAGACATAAGTGGGAACCAACCTAGCACCGTTAGGCGCTGGTTGAGCACATGTAGGTGTTTATCTGAGACAGTGGCTTACCTGGGGGATCTTAAGGATCTATGCTAGTTTTAAGTGCTGGAGATGGCAAGGATTGGGCACAGCTGAATGTTCCAGCTGTCCCAGCCAAGTGAAATGTGAGATGAGTTAGGTAGTCCTGGAGAAAATTTCTCTCTTCAGCAGCCAGGAAAGGAAAAGGAACTTCTTCAAAGCACAGACTTGCTTGTGGAGTCAGCCTTTGCTCAGGGCTGTGCTATAAGTCTGCCCAGGTTCAAAGTGCCTCCTTGGGAAGGCTGAGAATGACCATGGCTGTCATCTGGCCTTTGTGTTAAACAAGAATATTTGCCCTGAAACTGAGGATCAAGAATAAAGCTGTCAAGCATGGAAGCTTTATGGCATCTGCCTTTAAGAACACCTATGGGTGTTCTTCCCATCCTTCCTGTCTTCTCTATCTCTGGCTGCTGCTTTTATGTGTAAGGAAAGATCCCTGAGTGACCCAGACCTGAGTACTGTGTTCTCTGCTGGCTGATATGGCTCTCCATCCACTCATGTCCCAGACATCGTGGGAAGGGCCAGCTCCTCTGCGACAGGAGTGGAGATAGCTCCTGCCAACTCCACTGCAAGATGCTGGTCAAACACGAGAAGTCTTGGCCCAGTGCATCTAATGGTTTCATCTGCATTGTGAATGATCATGTAAACAACAAGGAAATATTTTCTCCCCATCCAAGCCTTTTGCATTCTCAAAGGCTGTGATAAATTGCCAGGCAGAGAAGAATGTGGGGCACAAAGGAATTGTGTCCAAACTAATTTATTTTTGTTATGAGCATTCAAGCTTCAGCTCACTGCAAGAGCCATCATTTGCTGCTCAGAGCTACTTACTGCTTTGTTGTTTGGGTTCTGTTTCAAACACAGACCTCTGGGCACCTCTAGACTCCTTCTACTGTAACCTTTTAGCAGGCTGAGTGTGAGAAGACTGTGCTGACTAAAAAGACCACAATTAATAAAAGCCTCTTCTGCTCTGCATTAGAGAAACCTTTATCTGAATGCCACAAGTAAAAAGATCTTTCCTGGTTTTATCTGAATAATTGTTTCAGCAAGAGCAGAGTGATGGTGAGAAATGTGCCCTACAGGCTTCTTTTATTTGACAACCATGACTGGAAAAGCTTTACTTGTTCAGTCTTGAATAATGACATTTAAAAGCATTGTGCATCCACAGAGATGTTTTATGGCATGTTTGTTCAATTAAAGGATGAAGATTAAAACATGAATAATATTAATTTTAAGATTTCAAAGCTGTTTCACTAATGCAGAAGCCTAGCAGCATGTAGTCTGTTTAAGCTCTCTGGGCAATGCTGTACGGAGTTGAAGGAAAAGTACCTTTTTGGGCTCAATGTATGTTCTTGACCCCATTACTTATTTTGTTGTGTTTGTCTTGCCATAATGCAGTCAAGTCATTTGGAATAACAGCTTGAAAAACAGCAAGGATTCTGTCTAGGGTTATTCCATGAACCTAGGCACAGCCAAAAGTAATGAGATCACACCAGCGATATTAACATAGTGCAAGTGGAATGGATTTGTAATCTGTGGTCCAAATTCTCATTTTCACTAATACAGCTGTAAATCCAGTGTAATTTAATGAATTCAGAATACTCTCTCCAGGTACCAGTAGTGATGCTCTCAGATGTAGCGCCTGTGTTAAAAAGACACTGCTGCATCTTGCTCAGAAAACAGCTGTGAATCCTTTATTAGCTGTCAAAAATTCTGTTAGGTCTGCTTCTGGCAGTCTCTCATCTATGTAAAGATTTTGGCCTCTACATTCCTTAAAGCTGTACAGTACCACAAATCCCACAAGCCAAATTTTGACCATTTATGGCTTAGCCCTTTCAGGTACACATGTAACACCACTGAAGACTGCCACTGGGTGATACTCAACTCCTTGCAGCTTATTGACTTCTAGGAAAATCTTCCTTCAACTCCTTTTGGATTTACTGCAAGCTGTGTCTGTTTTGGAGCTTTTTTGTTTGTTTTATTTTGTTTGGGTTTTGTAAGTCTAGAGCAAAACCAATTCTGCTTTATCTGTTCACTAAAATCAGCAATACCATTTAATGGGAGTTCCTGTTCACTATTGCCAGTAAAATATTCATTTGTGTTTGTTGTTGTTCTAGTGTTATTCAAGCAAAAGTCTCCATATCCTTCATTAGGAAAGCCAGAAATGGGTTGAAAAAATGGAAATGTAGTGGACATTGTCATTTCATTAATATTTACAGTTGGCAGCATTGAACAGAGCTGCCTTTTTAATGAGAACTATTTAGATAAGGCTTTATTTTTCTGTTATTCAATTACATTGACTTTAGGAGTAGGTATAGGTACAGAATGAGAGGCCAGACTATGGTGGAGGTGCAGGCTCTGGAGAAGAAACATGTAGTGTAGGTTAGACAAAGGGTCTTTGCCAGACCCTTTAAAATAGTCTGTCAAAATAGGAGCTTTACAAGAGGGAATAACTAGTGTAACACCAGCTACTTGCGTGCTGAGTTTCATGATATCAGCCTGTGATCATAGTCACTAAAGTACATGAACTGTACTACGAGTTCTCTGTCAAGTATTACAGTGTAGAAAGCTGATATGAGACACTGTCACCTTGTACTGTCAAAATTAGTAAGTATGTGTTTACGATATATGTAAGGTTTGGATTTTGAAAGCACATTAAATTTGTCCAGACTGTTAATGAGAAGATTGAGCTTTCACTGAGAAACCAAAGCTGGACAACCCCTTTTGGTGTGGCAGTTCTGTCCTAACGTGTCAGCCTGTCATCTGCACAGCTCATCTTGCAAGTCTGTTTTCTAAAGCTAAATAAGCTTTTCCTGGCACACAAATTGCTCTTTCCTCATCCTCTGCAGCATTTTGAAAGGGTATGTCTGAAGTCTAGCCATGCGTGTTTCCCTCTACTCAAGCTATTCTTTTGCAATGGCAGGATCTGCAACGAGATATAGAGCAACACACTGCAGGGGTGGAATCAGTGTTTAATATTTGTGAAGTCCTGCTACACGATTCGGACGCGTGCGCTAATGAGACAGAGTGTGACTCCATCCAGCAGACTACCAGGAGTTTGGACAGACAGTGGAGAAACATTTGCGCCATGTCTATGGAAAGGCGAATGAAGTAAGTCTCTTTTTCTTACCCCTCCTAAAGAAGTCTGTGGCAGCATTTTGAGGAAACGCTGTAGCTTTTGCCACAAACTGAATATTGAAAAAGAAAAAATTCCAAAATTAATAGTTAGCTTGTGATAAAACCTTTCCATTTTTGCATCTGCCTCTCAGAATCGAGGAAACCTGGCGCCTATGGCAGAGGTTTTTGGACGACTATTCAAGCTTTGAAGATTGGCTAAAATCATCTGAATGGATAGCAGCTAAGCCTTTTTCTTCAGAGGTTTTGTACACACATGCAAAGGAGGAGCTGAAGAAATTTGAGGTGAATTTTTTAACTTCTTTTTTTTTTTGCTCAGGAGCAGGCTGGATTGTTAGACTGCTAAATACTTATGGTCTGTGTGAAATGCCTGGATCACTGAAAAACACCAGTTCAGCAGTGGGTAGTAAATAAATAATTTGGCCAGTGTGTGGCTACTAGGTATCTGGCTGATTTATTTGTCTCCAGAGTTAAAAGTATAATGTGGAGAATCCAATGCTCTGAACTAACAAGATCCTGCTAGTAAGTTAAGTATTTGCTTTTTATAGGCAGGAGACCTTTGTGGGTTGGGTTTTTTTTCCTTCCTTTTCCTAATGAACTAAGTCTGTTCAGTTGATTTAAAATATGGGTCCTTCTCTGGATTTAATTTTGCAGTTGGAAGGTCTGTTTTTAAGGGGGAGGGCATCATCATCTCTCTTGCTGGATAGTATCATCCGGATCCCTTCTCTTATCAGCAAGGGAACTGAGTTCCTTAATTTGCCTTGCAGGCATTCCAACTGCATGTTCATGAACGACTCACTCAGTTGGAGCTGATCAATAAGCAGTACAGGCGTCTTGCCCGCGAGAACCGCACCGACGCAGCCAGCAAGTTGAAGCAGATGGTACATGAAGGCAACCAGCGCTGGGATAATCTCCAGAAACGAGTTGCTGCCATTCTGAGGAGACTCAAGGTAGTTGCACGGTGGGGTGACAGAGTGAGGAGCGCTTGCAAGTTTCTGTAGAAATTACCCAAGGGCAAAACACGTACTGGAGCAAATATCTTGTGTTGGTTTGTGTCTTGAGTTGCCAGTTGTAAGAGAGCAGCTCTGGAAAGGTCACCAAGTACACGGCATAAACATGTTCTTGGTAGTTGAAAAAGCAAAAGGAAAGAATGGGTGCAGATTTTGGAAGGTGTGTTGCAGGCCTTACTGCTCCTGTCCCACTCTCCTCTTATCCAGTCCTGTCATGGGTGGATGCGTTCATATACTTGCACCTTTCCATAAATAAGAGGTCGAGAGAGAAAAGGACCCCAGTGCAGATATGGTTTGGAGTTTACAATGGAGCTCTACTTAATGCGAAGTTGTGATTTGCCTACAAGGCTTTAAACATGTAGATGTGATGGAGAAACATGCTGCTGTCACCAGCTCCTGCTGTGCTCTCTGCCTGAATGTTGTCGAAGAGTGTATTTGTGACACTTCGAAGAAGTGTTCTGCTTGTCAGTTAAACTGATCTCTGGGCAGATATTCTGTGCTGTGCCCTGGGGGAAACTTGTCACTGCCTGATTTTTAAATACAGCAGTGCTGCAAGCGATTGACAGGGAAAACTATTAGATCCTAAAAGTCAGTGGATGAGGCTGTGAGAGTGCTGATGGGGTTTGATCTGTTCAGTTAGGAGGTGGTGTGTTTGGGCTTTCTTATAATCCCCTTCCTGAACAGTAAATCCGCTGAGGGGAACTGGGGCACTGTGAGCTGCATGTCTGTTAGCAACTTCTGTGGGAGTTGGCAGAAGAGAGAGCTCCTCCTGGCCTCCATGCCAAACGGTGCATCAGTTACACTGGCGTGGTCATCCATGATCCAGCCTTTCCATTGTTTTATTGATTTTAATGCCATAGTTTTAATTACTTTAATTGGAGATGGAGCTTGTGTCCTTTGTCTGCCTTTCTTCTAAATTTAGAACAAATTAGATGTTAAACCTGAGTCCAAATGACTGTTACACTGCTGTAATGATGTGGGAGAAGATATATAATGTAGAATCAAGAATATCATTCTATGGAAGCATCTTGCACTGCTGAAGTTTTATTCCCTCTCCCATACGAATAGTGTACTGACATAGGACACTTTGTTCCAGCATCACTACGGGAAGGGGACAGTTTTTATACATGCCATGCTGCCATTTGTGCCCTGAAGGCCTTTAAGGTGAACAGTAGTTCTGAAACAAAACAGTTTTCAGAGAGCTCCTGTGGCCATCTCTTTTAGTAGCTGAAGTCGTATAACACTGGCTCCCTTCTTCCTATTCAGCACTTCACCAATCGGAGAGATGAGTTTGAGGGGACGAGGGAAAGCATCCTTGTTTGGCTCACAGAAATGGACCTCCAGCTGACAAATGTGGAGCACTTCTCAAAAAGTAACTTTGATGACAAAATGCGCCAGTTAAATGTACGTATCTTTATAAAGCAGTTGTTTAATATATTGGGCTGCCCTCTCTTGACAGAATCATCTACTTTTCTGGAACTTCACAATAGCCAACAAATCTCTGTAGGGCTATATTTGTTTTAAGATGCCACGAAATTGTTAGGACTTATGCTCTGAATCAATATTAAACTGTACAGTATTTAAATTCAGATTCAGTGTTCAAGCTCCGTTCTATTCTGCCATTTTCTCCTAACATGGGGTGTCAGTGACAGTGGTATCTGGTCTGGAAAGGAGCACATGCAGGTTAACAGTAATAGCTACATTCCTAAATTCAAGTGGTCTTTTCTGGTGAGAATTTTTTGAATTGGCACTAAGGTAGGATCTCTCCTCTGAGTGCATTGGTTGTAGCTAGGACTTTCCAATAGAAATAAGACAGCAGGCATTTGCAATGATTGTAAAGAACATACTAGTTCTTTGCTACTTGGTCATATGCTCATTTCTCCTTTCCCCCTGCACTGTTAATTCTTTTGGGATGTAGATTTACTGTTGTGTAGGCTGGAGGCCCAACCAACCAAACTTCTTTGCTAGTGAGAAAAAGGTTGTGTGTACCCAACAGAAAAATAAACTCTGATTAGCTGAACTCTCGTATCGTGATCTCCTGCAGGCTCAGGACACTGTCATCATATTGATGTACACATGGGTGGAAAATGCCACTCATTTGTAACTGTAATCCTGCTAATAAAACAAACCTCTGGACCTCTTCAATAAAAAGATATTTGCCAAATGAAATTAGACAACAATGTCAATTGCTGCTTTTCTTTCACTGCAGTGAGCGAGAAGAAAAGAACAAACCTTAGGCTGGAAAGGGGCATTACAGAAGTAATTATTTTTCTTGTATGTTCCAAATAGGGTTTCCAGCAGGAAATAACACTAAACACCAATAAGATTGATCAGCTAATCGTTTTTGGGGAGCAGTTGATTCAGAAGAGTGAGCCTTTGGATGCTACTGTGATTGAAGGCGAATTGCAAGAACTTCATCGATACTGTCAGGAAGTGTTTGGGCGAGTTGCCCGGTTCCATCAAAGACTGACTTCAAGGCATCCTGTAAGAAGCAACACTTATTTTGATGCTTTGGCAAGATTTTGGTGCTTGAACTGCAATGCTCATTGCTTATCCCTAGCAGCTTGACTGAGTGGTTTGAGCTCAAAGGGGTCAGGAGCTCCTCAGTAGTTGTGCCAGCTTTGCTAAATCTTTGTCCCCAGTCTTGTCTCCTCACACTTCTCATTTTGGGTCTCCATCTGCAGAATCTGGATAATAGCATGGAAGTAATTCACAGAGTTAATATTTAGATAGTGGTTTGGTTCAAAAGCTTTTTTGGTGTTTTTAATATCACTTTGTTTCCTTTAATTTCACTAACGTGCCTAGAATATCTCTTTAGGGATTTGTTTGTGAGGCTCCATCTGTCCACTTTCTTGTGGGAACTCTGAATGGGGAACAGCACGCTCTTTACTTTTCACTGGGAACATTTAGCTGATTCTCAGTTTGCTTTGGTTCAAAAAGAGTGAACATCTATTAAAAAGCCAGGAAGAGGAAGTAATTTGAACATCTATGAGTAGCTGTTCAACCCTGCCTGAGCATCGTTTTGTTGCTGACCTGTGTGATCCATTTGGAATTGGGTAGCCCTCCCTGCAAACTAGAGAGAGATGTTATGGTGGTGGTGGAGTGGCTTGGAAGAGGGGAGGTAGCTGCTGATGTGAGGATTGTTTGGGTAAAGAGGAAGGAGGCAGAAATGATGCTTCCCCCTAATTTTAGGTACATGGTCTTCAATTACTGCAACTGATTCCAAAACAGTCTCCAGTAGTACTGTGTGGCTCATTCATTAGCTCATTATGCAGTGTAGATCTATTGTAAATGTTATTAATATGCAATAATTGTTATTCATTTTTAGGGATCGGATGATGAAGATGAGACCTCTGAAAGTGAGACAGATCCAGAAGACTCCAGAGAAATCCAGAATGATCCCTGGCATAAGAAGGCCATCAGCGAGGGGCCCTCTTCGCCACAGTCGCTTTGTCACCTTATGCCCCCTACTCAAGGTCAAGAAAGATCGGGCTGTGAAACCCCTATCAGTGTTGACTCTATCCCACTCGAGTGGGATCACACAGGTGATGTGGGAGGTTCTTCCTCTCATGAAGACGAAGACGAAGCAACATACTACAGTGCTCTGTCAGGTGAGAAGCAGTTGCCAGCTGTTTGTTTGGACATGGACAACTGCTGGATGTCCCTGTATGGGAAGGGAGGGGGATTGAGGTCTTGCTTCCCATTGTTGGTTAGTTTTCAAGTACTATTAATAGATGTGAGCAGTCTTATATCTTAGATTTCTTGATGAAAGGAATGCTATTGTCTAAACCAAGCTTATATTTTGAGAAACATAACGTTTTTAGAAACCTTACTTTTTAAGAATGTTCGATGAAACTTCTTATTTTATTCTTTGTGTCCCTCATTGTTTCAGTTGTTTTTAGTAGTTGGAAAATATTGACTAGTGAGGAAAATGACATTATTCTTTTTTCAGATGTAGAAATCACTGAAAATCCTGAGGCATATCTTAAAATGACCACAAAAACTTTGAAAGCATCTTCTGGTAGGCACCTGCTAATGCATGTGTCTGAACATGGCAATCTCCCTGTGCTGCACGCTATATTCCTCAACCTCTCTCATATGTAATGTCTGACTTCCTGCCTTGTGTGGACACCATGTCTCATCCTGTCATGGTGTTCTTACGCTGCAGTATTCACATGTACATTACAAAGCAGTCAAGAACATACCATTTAGATTTTGCCTGGTAAATGCCAAGGTGGTTAATGTGCATTTCATTGCATTGATCCAAAGTCTTTTGGTACTCTCTTGGTGGTTTGCTCTGGGTAGTATCACTTTTTTGGTTGTTTCTAATTTTGATTGCGTAATTACTGAAGGAAATGGTTCCAACTCTGCAAGTATTTTTTGTGTTTTGTGCATGACAGAACCGTGTGTGTCCTGTCTGTTAAATCCAGACCAAACGTTCTCCAAATCAGGACATGTCTGTGCTTGTCCCTACTGAAACTGTTGCAGATATGTGATAGTATTGTTGGGGTGCAAACTTTCCAAAACCACAGTGCAGCCTTTTTCTTTTATTTTTTGAATACTCATACCCGTATTCAAGCATTTTCCAGAAGAAAACAGAATGTCCCATAACTGCATGGCTCTCATCTCATTACCTTTGAAACACTGTTGATGTTTTGCAAATGTGCATGCTTTGCAAGGAAAGCTGCAAAACTGTCATTTTTATGCCATAATTGATGCCATTTTATTCAGAGCGCTTTCTAACTTAATACAAAGCAACAGCTTCCTTGTGGAGGTGGGATTTTGCATTCACGGCATATGGTTTTGGTTTTATTTGTTTCAGGAAAGTCTGTTTCAGAAGCTCGTCCTTGGCATTCTCCAGATAGTCCAGTCTGCAGGAAACACCGATACAACCAGGCAGAGGTGGTTGGAAATGTGTTGTCTGGTCCAGAGACAAGTACTCCCTATAAGCCAGACTATGTGAGTTGGAGGCTCTGTGGGCACAGAACCTGTACTGCACAGTCTGCTTGTTGTTCCTGTGTAACTCCATCCTCTTCCCTCCTCCAGCATCAAGGAAAAGATTAGTCATGGGGGGAATGTTCACTTTGTGCAAACTTAGACATTATTTCTGGTGGCTCAGGTAACCAGTGGGAGTCTATCCACCCACTAGGAAAGCTTCTTTAAAGCAATTCAGAACAATCATGTTAGAGTCCTGACCAGAGTCAGTGTCTGGAGTAACTTACTTCCTCTGTTGTCATAGGACAAGTCTAGGAGAATTTAACCCCCTCAAGGAGAGGGTGTGAATACCCTCCTTGATACTGACATTTCTCCCTTTCCTAAGCAGACCGATTTGAAGGGTCCTTTTCTAGTACACAACCCACCATTTAATCTGCTTCTGGGCACTAAAAAATGTGCCAAAATGTCTGTTGTTCATTGGTACCTCAGTCTTGGTGGCTGGTTGCCAGCCATGGCTTCACCAGCAACTGCCAAGCTCAGTGGATCTGGACGAGTTGTCAGCACTCTTCCAGGCACAAGATGGTGCTGGTATCTGGCTGCTTTTGTCATCATTAATCCAACCTTAGAGCCTTAGAGTCAATATTGCCAAGATCCAGAGTCCAGCAGAGAGCATAGGGAAATGTACATTGTCCAGTACATGTAGTGCAAAAGCAATTAATTTGCCATATCCAGTCTTGTAATAATTAGCATCACTATGGTATGTGTTTCTTTACTGAGAAGGCACAGAGAGCCAGTATAAACTGTTAGTAAAGATGCAGAAGCCCAGTGCTAAATCTGACATGCAAGAGCTCACCAACAGCCCAGCCACCCCAAAATAACACAAATGAAGATTGACCTTTGGCAGCTTGTTAACCTGCAGTGCTCACCCACCAAAATGTCATTCCAGGTGAAGCAGCTCAGCTCTGCAAGCAGCAGCAGCATCAACAAGGATAAAATTACATCTGCTAACATAAGCGATGAAGAACCCCAAGGTGACCAAGAGCTTGTGAATATAGCAGCTGCAGAGGAGCAGTCAGGTACAGAGCATTGGGAGTGGCTTTGGTGCTGTGGTGTTTGTCCTGTGGCTCTGGGGGAGACAAAGCAGAGGTGGCACAAAGGCAGCACATTTACCTTGGGAACAAAATAGAAGTAAACCGCTATCCTCTAAAGTAATGTACTTGGCTAAGACTCACTGAGCTGCCTTCTCAACTCGTACTGTCCAACCCGTGTTTGCTGTTCTAAGCTTTTACATTTTCTGCCAGAACTGAGATTTTTATCACTCATAATATACTTGTATCTCTTTGCTGGTTGGAATGAATGGCAGCAATTTCACTTTTGTGTGATACTGAATACTTCAGAGACTTTTAATCAGATTTCAAACTAAGAAGTGTGTCTCTTTGTCTAAAATAAGATTGCTATAGTTCACTTTCTCAGTTATTGGTACTCCATATAACAAGATGCTACAGGTCCCATTTACAGAAATGTTTTGTCAAAGCTGGTAATGTATTCTGTTCTTCACTCTCTTCACTGTGGTCCTTTCTTCCAAATAGGCCAACAAGCTGGTTCTCTTAACCTTTTAGGACCTCATTCCTGGTTTCAGGTGCTTGAGATTGTAATAAGAACACATCTGTATTGCAATCACAAAAGCGAATCAAGATAAAAAGAAGATTGCAGCTATATGCACCAGCTTACTTAGTTTATGCCTCTGGTCTCACAAATGGACCAGGGTTGAGTCCCATACATGGGATGAATAGGAAAACCTCTGAGAAGGGCTTAGATGTGCTCAGAAATGGTGTTAGTGGTCGCACAGGTGGTATCTCCATCTCCTTTAGCACTGAACTGATGGAACATAAACCCAAGTTCTAACTGCTGGATCATACTTTGTCCCATGATGAATTTTGATGTCTACCAAATCACAACTAGGCTTATTGAATTCAGTCTCCTTAGATTTGTTCTATTCTTCCAGGTGAATTAAAACTTCTTCAATTCATGTAACTAAAATCCTGTGTAGCATTAGTATGTGGGTAATTTGACCAGTAATATGAAACTTATAGAATGCAGAATCTCAAGAAAAAATGTGTCTGGATAACAGTAGTACATGGTAGCAATTATTTGGCCTTGAGTAGACGGGGGAATAATTTACTCATAAAACTCCCTGCATCTGTTTTATGCACTCTTCACCTTACTGAAGATTTAAATGTTTGTTGTTCTATCATCTGTAGGCATTATTGACAGGTGGGAGCTCCTCCAAGCTCAAGATCTCAGAAATAAACCTAGGATGAAACAGAAATTGCAGCCGTGGCAGCAGCTGAACTCAGATCTCAGCAACATCTCTGCTTGGCTTGATAAAACTGAGGAAGAGCTAGAAGAGCTGCGAAAAGTGAAACCAACCAGCATGCAGGCATTGGAACAAAGGGTCAAGAAATTGAAAGTAAGTTATGGCATACTGAGAAGAGGGATTTCAAGATGCTAATGCTCTTTATCATTGTCTTTGTGCTTCGAGGGTCTGTCAAAGAATGAATGCCAATAACAATATGTGTATTCCAGAGAGGAGCTAAGCTGTTCTCGGCTAAGAGGACAAAAGAGGGTAGTTAAGCAAGGTGCTTCTGTCTTCATATGCAGAGATTTGCAGGCAATATGCCTGGGTACAACAGGCAGCCAGGCTGAAATAGAAACCTCCCTTTCTGTTTTCTTACAGAGACATTTTATTCTCTCTCAAACAAAACATTCAACCCCAAACTTCTCTTTTTAGGCCTTTTGTTTTAGTAAACAAACATAGAAAAAAGCTAAATAATGAAAGCTTAGACTCCCCAGATGTTTAGGGTCAGGTCTTGTCTTGGGGGGTTGGGTATTCTGAGCAGCAATACTGGCATTTTTTCCTTGTTCTGTGCCATTCCCCTATATGCAAACCAGAAACAGATTGCAAATTAGCTGGGTCTACAGGCTACAAAGTCTAGGCTGATTTTTCTTTTTTTTTTTTTTTGACTTAATGTGGAGGAAGTTGTAGCTCCAACAGGGAGACTGGGAAGGATCTGCTCTAAAGCTGTGGTTTTTAGCAATATGGTGTTTGCAGAAAATTTTAGCACTAAATAGCACCTTTGTCCTATAGATCATTTCAAAATGTGCAGTTGTAGTTTTTCGCTTAGCAAATGCAGATTTCTCATCAAATAGAATGTATTCGTTAAAAACGAGAAAGAAAATAAATTCAGTCTCTGCTAATCTTCAGCCAAGTAATAGAACAGGTAGAGAGACAAAAACGTGAACATTTGTCAGCATGTGTGGTCACGTTATGTTACCTGCTATGACTCTCAGCTTCCATAAATTAAGTGGGACTAACTCAGGTGTGCAAGTTGAACCAGCAGGTTACCAGAGCACTATGGCCCTAGGACTTAGGTAAAAAAGTGCCTCAGGTTGAGCTCTGAGAGAGCAAGTGTTCCTAACACCATGGGAGCGCAAAATCCCTGTGTGCTACCCTTCTGCTAGCAGCCTTGCGTGGAGTCACCCAAATCCTGAGGCTACTGGTCAGTTTGGTGTCACACTTGGAATTGTGCTTACAAACGAGACGCTCTGGATGGAGGAGGGATTTCTGAGGCATGTTGAGAGTATGCCTAAGCCTACGTGTCCTTGAGTGTAGGACATGGAGAATGACTCTGCACTCCAGTGTGTGACTCCAGTAAGAACAACTTTGATTCCATCAGCCAACCTGGCACTAGGAAAGGTTTGGTGATGCCTTGCAAGTGGAGGGAGGTGCTTCCCCTCAGGCTTGAGTTGGGTGTCTAACCTCTCCAAGGAGCAGAGCTTCACTACTTTTTCTGTCTTCTGCATTTTCTTAAGAGGACTTCAGCCAGCTGTAAATCCCCTTTTCAGGCAGCTTGGCTTTCTATGGATGTCCAAAAGAGCCAGCATGCTCTAAGACATGAATTTCGTGAGGTGTCAGGATATCACAATTGCACTGGATAAGGATAAAGCTAGTCTGGCTGCATACTGGCTTACCGGTGTTCAGAACTCTGTGATGGACCATTTGTATTGTCTGATATTGAAAGAAACTTCGTTGCTTGAAGGAGGGAGACAGGGTTCTTTGTTGGGCGAAATGTAATTTAGACTAGCTGTTTTCAACAAGTGGGACGCAGATCTTGAGAATATATAGATTGACACTCTTAGTTACAAAGGCTGCTAAGAAAAGCAATCTGAGCTGTGTTGATTGTAGGACTCATTCTGCAGCTCTTACTTTTCTCCTGCAAGAGCCCACAACTTGAAAAAGACTGAGTACCCTTGATTCATACTGTAAACTTCTTGAGGGTACGAGGTATTGTTTGGTGTTCGTTTTTTTTAGAAAACTTTCAAAAATATGGGCTCTACCTTAACATAAAGGTGGTTAGGTGATACAGCCATGACTTCGCAAATTCCATATTATTTCCCCCTGCACTTTTAAGGGAGATGAGGAGAGCAGGCAGGGCTGCCATTTAGGAACACCCTGACAAGTTAGAGAAATGGGCTAACAGAAACTCTGATTAGAGAGAAGAAAAAGAATTTCTCCCGACGGGGTGGTCTGGGGTGGGACCAGGGGCCCAGAGGGACTGGGGAATCTCCATCCTGAGAGATACTCAAAATTTGCCTGGATGAGGCCCTGAGCAGCCTACTCCGACTTTGAAGTTGACCCTACTTGGAGTAGGAGGATGGAGTATAGTGCCTGTGTGAGGCATATTTTCTGTAATTATGCATCATAATTAGGTTCCTTATGAACAGTCTTTATGCTGGAGTAAGACTTCCAGTTTCCAAGATTTAATGTCTTTTCCATATGGATTAATTACTGCTAGAACTATTTCTAAATGCTAGTTCAAGCAGGTACAACCAGTTTCCTCAAGAGAACTTCATTTCCTATGTAGCTGTAATAGCCATTCCTATGTATTGCGGATTCTCAGGCAGGTTGAGTTGTTCTTTAAAGCCTTCCAGAGTTCCTCCTTTTATGAGAACATCCTTAAAGTTGAGAGTAACATTCTGTTGCACTGGTTTTTGTTTGTTTGTCCTAAGCAACTGGAGAAAGAGCTGCTGGAACAACAGCCTAAAGTAAACTCACTTCAAGAGCTCACTGCTTACCTGCTGCATAAATCAGATGGTGATTACATTGAAGCTGATGAGAAGGTCCATGGAATTGGATGCAAACTGAAACAGCTTAATAAACAAGTTTCACATGATTTAAAAACAATACAAGGAAATCTGGTGAGTCAGACTTTAAATACTTCTTCATGGATCTTTCTTATTGAAAAGTAGAACATTAAGAGTTAAGGTATTTATAAAAGACTGACTTAAAACTTAAGTATTTCCACCTTAATAAGCTGAAAAAAGAACAATTAAGTCTGCCTATAGGAAAAACTTCATCACCACGAAGCTAGTACAGTATTGAAAGAGATTTCCCAGAGAGGTTGTGCAGTCTCCATCCTTGAGGGCTTTGAAGAGCAGACAGGGTAAAGCCGTGAGTAAGGGTTTTGGTCTGGGCTCATAGCTGAGCTCGCTTTGAGCAGGAGGTTGGACCAGGTGAACTTTGAGGTCCCTTCCGACCTGAACTATCCTATGATGCATACCAAGTACCCAGCTAGGAGTGTGTAATGAACGCATAGGAGTTGTAGTTCATAGCAATATATTGCTTATCCTGAGAGCTGTCAGATAGAAATATTTTCAAGTTAATACCTGTACGCATCTGTTCCATCGTAATTCCTTCGGGTTGCGCATAATAAAGCATTTCTTTATGCTGGAGAGCTGGAGCGTCTGTTTACCACTGGTTATGCATATCTAAAAAGGCAATGGGCTGTGCACCGACAGAGAGGCAATGAAAGATGGCTTCTTGCACTTCATCTGTTGTGAGTTTTTAACATGCATTTTAAAGAGGAAGGTGTGGTTACCTTTCAGGGTGCCAGAGCATGCCTGCTACTTCCAGATGACTTGGACTCAGAAGTCTATGATCCAGTCACAATGAAATCCAGCCCTGCTGCGAAGAAGGCAAGTATTTTTTATAGTATTTTGCTATCAGTATGTAGCATATTTTGACATATTTAGCCTGAAAGTTCCTCAAATGTAATCATTTTACCTTTTAGATTCATGTACCTTATTACGGAATTTACAACAGGACTTGAAAGTCTACAACTGTCTTTTTTGAGAAAGAGAAATTCCTTGTAGTTTCTGAAACCTAAAAGCTATTTCTCTCAACAGATCGCCACAAGGAGAACTGCAGATGGCAGAAAGAGCAGCAGCACAAGGTATTATTTTGTACTAGCCTGATCTCTTGAAGGATAGTGGAAGCATCAGAGGCGAGCTGAGTGCCAGCAGAAACCTGGGCAGCTCTTCCTCACAGGTTGACACGCAGGTGGAGGTGATTTCTGCCTACCTGCAGTGTCTCCTCTCCCTGCCAGCTCTGGGCTGCACCTTGGTGAATGGTTTTCCTTTAGCACTCCTGTGCATAGACCTCTGCACCGATGGGCCACCTTGGCTTGTCTTTACTCTTGAGAAAATACTTTTTGTGCCAAATGGGGGAATATTTTCATTTTAAATCTTCCTTTAATTTCACCAGCGTGTCTGGACAAAGAAACTTGCAGCTTAGAGCCACTTATTACAAGCAGACCGTGAAGGACAAAGGGAGAAGTTCACCCCCAGTTCACCAGGGTCTGTTCAAAGGACAGAGCTCAGTAAGGCCACGGCAAAGAAGAGCCTAATCAGTCTGAATGGTGGCTTTCCTTTGTACTTCAACATGTATTTAGAGTGGTTTGGTTGTCTGCTGGGAAAACCTAAGTTTGCATCTGAAAATAGGTTAAAAACCCACTGATCTAAGCTATTACAAAGCAATGTTTCTTCATCAGTAGTAAGGACAGTAAACCCAAGCCAGCAGCTGACTTCCCACTGAGCAGCCCTGCACACTTTCAAGTTATAGTTAAAGTGCTTCATGTGCAGTGCATTTTCCTGTAGATACGCAGCCCTGCATCTTGGAAGGGTAGCGGGAACCCTAGAGAGGGCGATAAAACAACTTGTTTAATTCAAACTCTAAAGTGTCATTTTTATTTTTTTTTCTTTCCTCCTTTGCAGTGGTGAAAGTCACCCACAACCTCTTCAGGCAATTCCTCGGTCTCCCTCGTTCTTTTACCGTGTATTGCGAGCAGCTTTACCTCTTCAGTTGTCCTTTCTACTGCTTTTACTTCTGGCTTGCATGGTTCCATTTTCTGAGGAAGACTACAGCTGCACCCGGAGAAACAACTTCGCCCGTTCTTTCCATCCCATGCTGCGATACATCAATGGGCCTCCACCGACTTAGAAAGCCGCCTCACGTTTATAGCCTCCTTTCCCTGTCACAGGGAACGTGGTAAATTTCACATCTGGGAATATATATATCTTGACAAAATTTCAGCATTTTTGTATGGAAAACAAACTTTTTCTATAGATTTTTAAACTGTAAGCAACACACTTTATACTTTGATGCAATAGACACTATTTTATAGGCGCAGTGCTCTTAAGCTTGCAAGGTGATTGAATACTGAGTTATTAGGTGCAGAAACTACATCACAGTCATCTTAAACACAGCAGTCTGTCTCGGGTTAGCACGGCAAACAAGCAGTTGAAGAGGCACTTTGCCTAAAATGATCACTGCACACACTTCACGTTACCTGTATCTTTTGGTACTGTAGTCACTTGGTGCAAACAAAAAAATCTACATCTTTTTTGAATCTTTGTTATTGTATTTTATTCTTCTAACACGTTCAATAAAAGGATGCACATTTGTTTTGGTTTACATAGAGTGTTCTAGTGGGTAGGACTGCTGTGTTGTCTTTTTATACCACCTTTGAAATAAGAAATCGTTGCGTTGCATGGAAATGGTTTATAATGCACATATTTTCTAGATGAACGTGATTATGTAGACTATCCCTGATGTATACAAATAATGTAATGACTTTTTTAATGAAAGATTTTTTTCAGTTTTTAACCTGCTGAATAGTGTACAGTATCTTGGGAGAGAATTGTGCATTTTTATAAGCTTCATCTTTAAAATGAAACTGACACTTGGGCAATGTCTAGAGAAACACTGTGTACAGTCCGCGTTGCCGTCGCTTCTCGGTTGTACAGTTCGAGTACTGTCATTAAAATTTTGCCAATGTCTGCAGGGACTATGGGTGTGTGTAGTGGGGGGCAACCAGCCGTGTGTTCCTGCAGTGCTGACCCTTCCGCTCCTGTGTAAACCAACTTATTTGCATGCTAACGCAACAGTGTCGGCAGAAGCATAACCACTCTCTTGCTTGTCAGAGCAAGAGATTAAAAATTCAGAAGAGGAGCCTGTGTTCGGGGGCACAGCTCCTGTCCTTTGCAACTGACTCTCATTTCCTGGAGGAGGAATACAAAGTTGAACCAACTGATGCTTATTACTAGTTCAAAATGCTGAACTATTTCCCCACCCTGGAACTAGTTTTTGAAACCGGGAGTTATGGCAGTGCTGGAGAGGGGGAAGTGCACGTCGAGGAGAGCTCAGTGCGATCTTAAGTGTTTGGTTGAACACTTAAGAATTTTTGTGTTTGGTTGCAGTGAAAATCACCCAGCCATTAGCCAGTTTCTGTACTGCTTACCTATGGAAAATGGGATTTGTGGTCAGCCTGTGAGAATTCTCCCACCTTTTCTACACTTGTCACCACTGGTGGCTGCATATTCCCCATCTCCCGGCAGAGGGATTTATGAAGCAAGTTGCTTTGCGTTCTTCTGTTCAGAGAGAGACGGGCCCTGTAGTGAGCCCATGGCTTCTTCCCAACCATGGTGTCAAAAAAAAAGCACAGTTTATTCCCAGGATATTAAACTAAACTAATACATTAAGTGTGATGCAGTTAAGCTTTGCAAAGTTAGCAACGTGGTTTAGGAAAGTCAAAGCTTACAATTAGCCACTTTTTAGTGGTGGGACTGTACTGTAGTTTACAGCCACACTGTGTGCTCAGATATGGGTCAAGATACGGCAGCTCCATACTGGAGTGTCTTGGCCTCAGTCTCAAACACCCGGGCTCCAGCCTGCTAAAGACACGGGGATCCGGCAGCGCTTCCAGAGCCGGCAGCTTTCACAGCCTGTGAGGCAGCACGCTGCTCTGTGTAGCTCTGTCTGTGGGGCCAGACTTGGGCTACAGCTACCTATTTCACAGCTACAGCTCTGAGAGTGGCGCGGTAGCCAGAGATAAAGGATGGATCCTCCCAGCCCCTCGCCCCGCTCAGACACACACGCTCTCCTCTCTCCCCCTGCCATCGTTATTTTGTGTTTTGAAGCAATTACTTTCAGATGGAGCTCATTTAAGTTTCTCTCTCTGTAGAAGTCAGCCAACTCTAACCATTATTTCATTGCCAGGTTGTCACAAATGCCCATGCAAACCTTTCTGCCAAGAACTAATAGTCAGTTGCTGACATGATATTCAGTTCTTCTGCCATTAAAGAACCTATGCAGGGGGAAAAAAATTTGAACAATGTTAAAAGGTCTAAAGAAAATTTCATAGCCTGCAATTTCCTTTCATTATGTACAGTTATATCGAATTGTTGAACTGATGTAATATATAAAATGAGGAGCTTTCATGAAATTATCTCAAAATGTCACCAAAAAAAAAGTCTGGGAAAATAACTTAAATGGTTTTTTCCCCCCAAAACTATTTTAAATAGTTTTACTTCCAGTTGATTATAACCACTGCTCTGTAGGCTGACACTGAAGTCTGCTTCAAACAAGTCATTATATATACCCACCAATTTCTTAGTGTCGTCATCTCACTCAGGACTGGGTTGTTAGTGTTCAGTGAAGAGGAAAAAAAAAAAAAAAGATTAAAAAANACATGCGCTGGCTTTTGTACATGCATTCTATGTAGGAGTGAAAACAGGCCAAAACTGGTTTTGAGTTGAAATCTTACTTCTTTGGCAGGGAGATGAGGCCTCAATCTGTTTTCAGCTATATCTACCCCCTGCGCCCAAAAAACAGTCAACAACAATTCTGCTAGTGTGGGAAGCGGAGGACCCTTTGTTTATTATGACTTGCCCCTCATCCTCCTGCAGTTAAATTCGCTGGTCCCTGAAACAGGAGGGCACAACCTGCACCTTCTGTAGTCACTTGGTGCTGGGAAACGTCCTCAGAACTGGGGCACCTGACAAAGGAAATCAACCTGTGGAGCGACTGCGCAGGTGAGGATGAGACACTCGCAGGCACCATGCTCACACACGTTATTACATACTCACGAAACCAGGTTCAGCCCAGCTACGGGAGCGAAATGACCAAAAAGGCGTATATTTAGGTTTCGTGTTACCTGTTTATTCAGCCACGACAATCTACAACTGAATGAAACGCACATCGCTGGACAAATACTTACGTTCATAGAACTAAAGAGCAGCTGAGTGAAAGGGAGGGGTTGCGGGTGGTTTTTTGCCATTAGTAAAACTCTCTGCCTTTTAGACATAAACTACTTTAAAAGGCACCGACTTCAGTCCTGAACCCATTTCCATTACAAACTTGCAGTGAGGGTGAAATGTTGAAACTAAACCCGCATGTGAAGTAGGACTCAGAACAGAAAATTCTGGGGGAAATGGGTACAGGAGATGTGCAGTAACCCCTGTTAATGGCTGTGGCAGCTCCTCAGGGCATGACAGCGGGAGGAGAGAAGAAGGTTTTGTCTGTTTAGGCAGTAGCAGCAGAAGTTGGCATTTTTATGGCACAGCAATCTTGTTTTCTTCATGCACTTAAATTTGAAATCACTGACACTCAACAATGCATGAGGAGTGTCCGTGAGTCCTACGTGTGAAGGTGGAAAGAGTTAAAAAATATCCAGATCATAAATAAAATGAAGTCTTAGCTATGAAAGTGTGCCATTTAACTTACCACGCTTCAGTTCAGTGGTAAAACACTGTGAAAAATGAATGTAGATAATATCTTTCTTCCATATTTTAGCGATCCACTTCCCTTTCCTATTCCCATTTACAACACTGTCTTTGGTACTAGTTTAGGCACTGGGTCAGCACCACAGATGACCACGTCCTCAACTGCTTTGCCAAATCATTATCTCACAGGACATAAATAACATCAAACAATTTCTTCTGAGATGAATGGTGGTGATAGCAAAGGCAATACCGTGACTTCCAGCTCGGTGTGGAGGGAAGGCTCACAGGAGCCGTGCACCATCAAAAGAAATGGTGCAGCCTGCGGATGGGCTGAGATTAAAGGCAGCTGCCATGGAGGTGACTGTCCTCGGCTGTGCTTGCTTACAGCAGCCAGGAGCAGTGGTTATAAGCTTCTCTGCCATCTAAGGAACTGGACAGAATATGTTGAGGTACATACTGAATATATAAACGATCAGTTTTCAGCCCTATAAAAGAGTAATTCCTGTGACAGGCCCTTGGAGTGCACTCACTTTAAGGCACCTCCGACAAAGCTGTGCAAATCCATATGTTGTTTTTAACTTCAGATCTCAAGGTAAGAGCAACCTGTCTCCTGTGGGCATGTATCATAGAATGGTTAGAGTTGGAAGGGACCTTAAAGATCACCTAGTTCCAACACCCCTGCCAGGTCCCTCTGGATGGCATCCCTTCCCTCCAGCGTGTCGACTGCACCACACAGCTTGGTGTCCTTGGCAAACTTGCTGAGGGTGCACCCAATCCCACTGTCCATGCCCCCAGCAAAGATGTTAAATAGCACTGGTCTCAATACCTGCAGAATTGAGCTGTGGAAGCTCAGCCTGAACGCGCCGAGTATCGCTAACGGCCATGGCTGGGGTCTTGACAGGAACAATGCTGCTGCTGCTGGGTGCTCCTGGTGGCTTTGGAGCCGAACTATATGGAAAGCAAGCCTGAGCTTCTCCCATTAAGCTGGACCCAAGTGTTTTTTAAAAGCTGTCCCAGAGAGCCTGCTTTTGTGCATCCAAGGTTGTTCCTTTGTGCAAATAATAGAAAATAGTTGTGCACTGATGAAACAGCTGCTCTTCCCTGGGATGTGCTTTAACCCACATACATTAAAAATGCGGTTGTGATTATGGGTTCATTTTGATCCCAGCACAGCGAGCACACAGCAAAGATGGATGGCACTGTCTCCCTTCCCTGCCCTTCCCCACCAAGGCAGTTGCCAAGGGGAGCTGCTCCAGAGCCTGTCCAACCCACAGCAGAGCGACAGTTCTTGGCAAAGGGGGATTTTCCTGAGGCGGGGAAAGACCAAGGCAGTGGAGAGACCTGACAGGAGCTGGCAGGTCTCACAGGAGATGCTGACGAGGCCTGGGCCTTGCCAGAGCAACCATGACCACCCCCATGCCTATAAAAAGCAGCCTGGGGAGAGTGAGTGACCAGAGCAGGCAACCAGGGCATGGAAGGGTGCACAGGAAGGGTGTCTCTTTGAAGGAGGGGCATTCCACCAGCCACTGATAGATAAGGTAAGAGCAACAGACATCATCTACCTGGACTTGTGCAAAGTATTTGACACTGTCCCGCACGACATCCTGGTCTCTAAGTTGTACAGACAGGGATTTGACAGAGGGATCACTGGGTGGATAAGGAACTGGCTGGATGGTCGCACTCAAAGAGTTGCGGTCAACGTCTCAGTGTCCAAGTGGAGACCAGTGGCATTCCTCAGAGGTCGGTATTGAGACCAGTACTATTTAACATCTTTTCTGGGGGCATGGACAGTGGGATTGAGTGCACCCTCAGCAAGTTTGCCAACGACACCAACCTGTGTGGTGCAGTCGACACGCTGGAGGGAAGGGATGCCATCCAGAGGGACCTGGATAGGGTTGAGAGATGGACCTGTGTAAACCTCATGGAGTTCAACAAGGCCAAGAGCAAGGTCGTGCACGTGGGTCAGGGCAATCCCAAGCACAGATACAGGCTGGGTGGAGAATGGATCGAGAGCAGCCCTGAGGAGAAGGACTTGGGGGTGTTGGTGGATGAGAAACTCAACATGAGCCAGCAATGTGTGCTCACAGCCCAGAAAGCCAATGGCATCCTGGGCTGCATCAAAAGAAGCGTGGCCAGCAGGTCAAGGGAGGGGATTTTGTCCCTCTACTCTGCTCTTGTGAGACCACACCTGGAGTACTGCACCTAGCTTTGAAGCACCCAACGTAAGAAGGACCTGGACCTGTTGGAGTGGGTCCAGAAGAGGGCCACGAAGATGATCCGAGGGCTAGAGCACCTCCCGTATGAGGACAGTCTGAGAGAGTCGGGGTTGTTCATCCTGGAGAAGAGAAGGCTCTGGGGAGACCTTATAACAGCCTTCCAGTACCTAAAGGGTGCCTACAGGAAAGCTGGGGAGGGACTCTTTATCAGGGAGTGTAGCAATTGGACGAGGGGTAACTATTTTAACCTGAAAGAGGGTAGATTTAGATTAGACATTAGGAAGAGATTCTTTACTGTGAGGGTAGTGAGACACTGGAACAGGTTGCCCTGCATCCCTGGAGGTGTTCAAGGCCAGGCTGGATGGGGCTTTGAGCAACTCAATTTTGGAAAATGTCCCTGCGTATGGCGGGGGGGTTGGAACTAGATGATCTTTAAGGTCCCTTCCTACCCAAACCATTCTATGATTTTATGATAATGTCAAAACAAGACAAAAATTCTTACCTCAGAAGAGACTGATCACTGGAGACAGCTTGAATAGGACCAAGAGGCAACTTTCTTGGGGCTCACTGCGTTTTTAGGCTCTATTGATGCAAATACAACAAATGTCTTCCATACTCCACAGGCCATCAGGGGAAAAGAAGAAGTTCCAGCACTTACAAGGATGCTCTCCTTTCATCACGATCCCTGTATAGATCTATCATTCAGTCAGTAAGGAATTAGCGTATTATTATTATGGAAATATGCATATTTATTAAAAACCAAACAAACAAACAAACCACCTTTAAGTGCTGTCTGTCTTAGTTTGCTACACATCTTATAGGACCACCCAGCCTGTCGGGCACTATCTCAAGGGAGAATGTTTCAACATACCTTTTCCCCATATTCTCCCCTCTGACTGGCAATGTGACAGCACTAAAATTGGATAATGTGCAAGAAGATGGAGGTGTGGAAAAGATCTCACATACCTGGAGAGAAAGCATTTCACCTGCCTGAAATTCCCCAAGACTTACCACGTCTCCAAAAAAAATTAGGTTGTTTTACCTTTTTGTTCTAGTTCATTCTTCCTTCCTTCCTTCCTTCCTTCCTTCCTTCCTTCCTTCCTTCCTTCCTTCCTTTTTTAAATCCATGGCAACTGGGCCTCCTGCATGAACGAAGCTTGCTCACCTCTGCGAACATCCCACAACTGCTGCATAATTTCTTGAAGTAGAAACAGCCACCTCTGGCCAGGTCCCACCTCAGCAGAAGCTGCTGAGGAAAGCAGTGCAGGAAAGCCATAAATCAGCCCTGCTCTCCTCGCCTCCTCACAGCCCTCACACCTCCTCAGCACTCACGTCATTCATGCTGAAACTGGAAAAGACCCCCCCAATATCTAAACTGAAACGCAGCGTGGCAGTTCTGCTCAGGCCTGGCAAGGACATGGATGTGCTCCGCACCAGGAATACTGCATCCGAGAGACTCTGTAGGATACAGACCCATGATAAACCCAACACCTCTCTCAAGAGACCAAGGCACCCTTGTCCAGTCATTTTGTCACACAGGTCCCTGTTTATAAACAGTGCTGTTTTAGGGACATGCACCTTCTCCTTATCCAAGTATGAACACAGCTACATTAATCCAGAGTCGACAGCTATTGGCTTTTGCCCATTTTAAAACACTAGTAGTAACTTTTAATAAAATGATGTTCAACAAGACAAAAATATCTGTTAAAATCACATCATTTTCCTAGTTGCACTGTGCAAGTAACAGCACATATGAATCACAACACGTGGCACAAATCTGCAGCATCGCCCTTTTACAAAGTCAATCCAGAGCAAATTTCCATTTAGAAGTTAATTTTACAATTCATATCCACTCTTTCTCATTTTCTCTTTAAGAGGCTTGTTTCAAGATTGCACATAAATTCAGCACTTTTGAAACAAACCAAACCAACAAACAAAAAAATCACTTAAACATTTCTTTGAAAAACTGTATTAAACAAAGAGATTACACTGGATAAGGAAAATTAGAAAAAGAACAAACACAACAGGCATTGAGACCAGAAGGTGATCGAGCCCAAGAAATACTGAAACATATCTGTTTCACAGCAAAACTTCCACCAAAATGAAAGTACCAATGAATTCCAGACTGTACTCACATTTTTTCCCTTTCTTGTAGATTATATTACACTTATTTAGAAGGGCACTGCTATATTACAGTTTCTTAAAAACAATAAAAAGATAGCTAGTAAAAATTTAGACCATCAGCAGCATCTGGTATAGTACAAGATCAAAACAAGACAATAGATTTGTGTAACTCACTGAAAACTCTTAATGCTCCTCCTATAAAAAATATTGTCCTTGGCTTTGAAAAATCACCAAGATCAAAGGTTTGACTAATATTCAAAGTATGCAAATGTCATACTAAGCAAAGTCCCTAATCCAGAAAATTTAACTGGCTCAAGACAGACTTTTGGTGTGATTCCAATTTAATTTCACTGTACCTGAAATGCCCAGAACATACACGTATGCTATTGAAATATATCCATTTAGAGTGACTGCAATTCTAGTTCACATCGCAATGCGATACTGGCAGATACAGTTGCCAGAAGCAGTGATGCCATCCTGCTCATTGCTGAGGTCATCGGTCAGGCTATTTCCTCTGGTTTGGTTTGGTTTTTTTTCTCAGCACAGCTTAAACACATGCAGAAATCAGCACAACAGGGGAATTTAAACCCACATGTCCAGTGAAATTCAAGCAAGTCATCACACTTGCAAAGCAAAGGAGTACCAGAACCATCATCCCGCTGCACTTTGAGGGATCCTATACAAGATACGAAAACCACAGTATAAGGAGCCATGCGCTCTGAAAACAAGCAAGCAGCAAACCTGAGGGCAGCAGGCAAAAGCAGGTCCCAGCTTGGGTTCCTGGCCACTGCCTCGCCCCCTGCAAGAGAGCTGCAAGAGGTTTCGGCTGGGCAAGACATAGTTCCACACACGAGTCAAAAGGGGAGGGAAGATGGTTTGTTTCTCGCTGATTTCACATGCCCTGATTAGCAGCTCATATACAAATGCAAACAGTTAATATTCACAGAGCAACCTCTTGTACCTAAATATTATAATAGGTTTAACATCATTAATAAATATATAAAACAACATGTTAATCTCACGGACAAAACACATTCCAAAGGTCAGCATTGACTGAAATATCTAGGCAGTTTGGTCATTGTTTAAAGCACTGAAGAATTATACACGGATAATAATGTGAGTGTTAAGAACAGGCTCACAAAATACAAGCTTAAGCTTGGTTTAACATTTCTGAAGAAGCTCTGAACTGTCCCTAGAAGCTGTTCCGAATGGCCTTCAAATGAAGGCCCTTGCAGCCGTTGCATATTTAAGAATAGAAGAAACCACTGTACATATCTCGGCACTTTAGATTAGCTGCAGAGCAGGTATTCCCCAGGGACCAGCACACATAGGTAAGTGGACCTGTCCCAAACAATGCTGCTCTACGTTTGATACAATCTCACGCTGAAAGAGGAGATGTCTAGTCAGTGCTTAAAAGCCTCGGTCTGGGAGTCGGAGACCTGGGTGCTGACTCCTACCCTGACGCAAACTTCTTCTGTCGTCTTAAACCAGGCCCTTTATCTCTCTGTCTCAGTTCGCCCGCCTCTAAAAAAGGAGAGGCAGTAATTCCCTGTCTCGCAGTACTGTTCTGAGGCTTAATTTCATAAGGTGCTTTTGAAGAGTCTCAGAAAAGGCACTATAAAAGTGCAGCTATTATAATGTCAGAAACATGGACAGAGGTGTGCATCCCACAAGCCTTTCCCAAGATACCGATGTGCATATCTAGAAGAAATGAGGGCTTGCACTAGGTCACACTTCAGCAGTCCCATCACAGTAGTTTTGTTTTCTCCCATAGCTTTGAACAAGCTTCACATTTCCAGGTCTCGACAGAATTACTGGGCTGCCCCGTTTCGCAGACTGTCTCCAGTCTCCATTTGTTCTAATGGGCCAAATTCAGGATGTGTGACTGGGGACTTCCTTTGGCCTCGAAGAGTGTGCGCATTCAGCATCTCCAGCAGCAAGTCATACACAGGGACCACATTTTTACACTTCATGCTCAGGAGATGCTCCATTCCCTTGTTACTGCAAAGGAGAACAGAAAATAAGTCAGCAATCTGGGTCTGACAGTGCAGAGAAGGAAAACACGCTCATGGCTTCAAGAGATTCCTTTTTTTTTATTAGGAGTTAAGAGGCTTTAGTTGCCGTAGTCCCTGAGATCACTTACCACTATCAACAGTTAACAACATACCAATATTTTAAAGCTGAGTGTTTTACTATTTAGAGAACCGAGATTTGTTTTACACCGCACAAACTGACTTCAGAAAATAATGCAGATGTACCAGCCCTATTGAAATCTAAGAGAAAAACCTCTTTGATGCTGTAAATGTGGAGGCCCACAGGCTGCAGCTTTATACAAAAGAGGAATTTACAAGCTCTAGTGTAGCTCTAGTGACTACCTAACTCTTCTGCCTGGTTGAGTAAGACCACCAAACTGCTCCGGCTAACTTCAAGCAGTTTGTTTCCTCTCTGCATGTCCAATGTCAGATCTTGCAGATGGCTACAGGCTTTGCAAGTATTTTTTTTGTGTTGTAGGATACAATTACACCTTGTTAGCTTGAACGCTCTGTGGCTGTATCATGATTTGGACCAACAGGAGATGGCTATTGCCACTGCAGTTGCACATGCACTTAAGTCAGATGCACTCAAAGTTTTGGGGTTGAAATCTAAGTGGGCTTGCTCAACACCAAATTTATCACAGTGGAAATAGCAGCAGACAGCCAGCACATAGCTGACTTGGTGGATTGGACTGGGAGGAGGCAATGCCTCCGGAAAGATGAGGTTCTGCAACAATTCAAGAATTATAAATATGTTAATGGCAAAGAAGAAATTGCGGCTACCCTCCTACACCCAGCTCTTGAGAGTCCTGCATCATTTGGTAATCAATGCTGAGAGCATCAATTATTTCCAGAAAAATTCTTTCCAAAGTATAATTGACTGACCAGTGCTAAGCAACGTAAAGGAGACAGGTCACAACAAGTAGCCTCCAAACTTTGGCTGAGGCAGGCACAGCATAAAAACTCTTGTTTTAATACGAAAATATAAAAATTTTGCAAAGATTCAGAGTGTTTATTCACGCCGTGCCAGAACAAGAGCTCCTGTGATGCTCTGATGGAGTGTCACACTACAGTGGACAACCCAGTTGACGGCAGTGCATCAGAGCCATAAGCTGGGTTCAGCTCTGGCTGGTGCTGTAGGTCTGTAGGGCCAGCTCTCAAACTCCCCCCCAGTTCACAAGCTGGCTGTTACAAGCCGCCTTTTGGCACAGTCAGGTCCCTGCTGCTGCCACCCGTTCTCCCAGGAAGCTTGTTGCAAAGGTGACTCTCCCTCTTCCAGTGTCCCTACACCAAGTCAGATATGCCCATCTCTCCTTTGCACCCTCCAGCCTGGTCCCAGGACCATCTTCACTGGACACACAGTCCAAAGCCAAGACATAAGACAGCTTTGTGAATAGCTGGTCTCTGGGTAATAATTAAACTGCCTGAAAATTAATGCATTTGTTTGTAGCACCCTGCATTTGAGTCTGCTGTACTGCAAGCAAAGATGAGCAGCTCAAGGAGGTCCAGGAACTGGCAGGGAGCAGAGGAGCTGCTTCCCATGGGGAAAGCAGGAGCATGGCATCACTGTAGCATGAGTCACTTGGCAAAAATGCTGTGGTTCCGAATAAAAGACAACAAATTTTGTCTGGGAAAAACATGGCACCCAACGTACACTTTGCACCACCAAAGTCCACACTGCAGATCAGTTTTGAAAGAGACTTTTATTTTTATAGCAGCTTTCCAGTATCTGAAGGGCACCTACAAGAAAGCTGGAGAGGGACTTTTTACTAGGGCATGCAGTGATAGGACGAGGGGTAATGGCTTCAAACTGGAAGCAGGTAGATTTAGAATAAATATTAGGGTTTAGAATAGATATTAGGAAGAAATTCTTCACTATGAAGGTGATGAGGCACTGGAACTAGTTGCCCAGGGAAATTGTGGAGGCCCCGTTCCTGGAAGTGTTCAAGGCCAGGTTGGATGCGGCTTTGAGCAACCTGATCTAGTGGGAGGTGTCCCTGCCCATGGCAGGGGGGGGTGGAACAAGATGATCTTGAAGGTCACTTCCAACCTAAACCATTCTATGATTCCATGATTTTTGATGGAAGAGTTTTCATGACTGGGTGGGTTTTTCATTTGAAAGGCTGAATTTGTGTTATTAGTGTTAAACATTTCAGGCAGATACATAATGAACAATTTAATGTAATACAGTTAAGACAGCATCTTAATATCAACACAAAATTTTTGAGTGCCAGCAAGCACTTGAGTATATTGCCTGTTTAGTTCTGCTGGGAAGGAAAGCCTTACAATGAACAGAGATGAAAAGCAGTACCAGGATTCCCTCGGGAGTGCTCTGGACTTCAAGCCTTGCTTTGTTGCTGTAATAAATGAACATTAACACCTTACGTGTTACACACATTCTGTAAAATTTACCTTGCGTGCCTGACATGAGAGAGAAGCATCAACAAATTGGCCAGACGAGTTGTCTGCTGCTGCGAGGGGATTCCACTCTTTGCAATAACCCACACCAGAGCATCTGTGACTACATTAAGCAGGTGATGCAGTTTCCTGTTGCTTTCAGGTTCTTCTGCTGACAAGGGAAACATGCCTAGCCAGAGAAGAGAAAGAAAAACTCCCGGTTCATGAGGAAGGAAAAAAAGCTACAACTGTGGATTTTTTTCTGATGTAATATTTCAGCAGGATTAGAGAAGGTACATTTCCTGACACATCCCCCTCCCCTCCCCGAAACTGTACAAATGATGCTCCATGTGCCACACCAAGCTCCGACTTACAGTCCTTTGCCAAAATTTGATGGCCACATCATTTGCAAACCAAGTAACTCTCTCAAAGCCTCCCAGGACAACATGTTGAACAGACCCTTCAGTCCAGAGAACGGATGTGCTCTCCATTCTCCAGGGGTTTTTCCTTTGAATCACCCTGTACCTTCTAGTTTAGTAACTATTATGAATTACAGCATTATGCTTGCTCTAACACCTTCTTGATGAAAAAAGACTTTTTTCTCTGAGTATATCCTAGGGAGGAAGAAGAACATGGTGAGAGACGCTGCTCATAGATGCAGCCTGCCATGGTCTCCCTACAGCTCACAAAGGGTGCCATAATACAGCACTTGCCTACAGTGAGAAACCTTAAAAATCAGCAAAAGCAAAAAAAGGGGATTGGGGGTGTGGAGAGGGAAGAGAAGAAATCACCACTAGGAAGGTCTGGAAACACACAATAACATTACTGATAGAGCAGAAGACACCTGGGCAAAAAAAAAAATCCTCCCAAAGATACTTGTGGAGGGACAGAGCTACAGAACACCTTGAAAATTAGGAGTAAAAGATTAACTTTGTCAAGAAAGGAGAGAGGGGAGAGGTGAAAGGAGAGATTTTTTGAGAGGTGAGGCTTTGAAGAAAATATGGTTGATGAACATGGGTTTTTGTTGGGGTTTTTTTTGGTTGGTTGGTTGTTGTTGTGAGTTTTTTAAGAAGAAAATAACAGTTTTTGTTGTCTGTTGAAATAAATAAGTGGGATAACAGCTGAAATATTCCCTTTCAGAACTGGGCTGAGAATTATGCAGTAGCTCCTTGCTGAAAACAGTAGATGTAAATAGTTAGATGTTATTTATTTGTTTGGGTTTTTTTTTTGACAACATTAACTACAACATGTTCTGGGGAATAAAATGATTTTACTGCAGACTACCCTAAACTAGCAAACACACACTCCTGTTTGCCTTGTGTGAAAGGCTGCAAAGCAAAGCTCATATCCTGAAATTTGTCTTGCAGAACTGATGAGAACTTTCAATAATTTCTACTAATTAATTACCATGAAGTAGGAACATTTAAGCCCAATTAATCATCACTCAGTTGAGTAATTAGTTTTACTACAATTAAGAATTAAGGACAAGATTGTAGAGCTGTACAGCAACTTTACACATGAGCAGGATCCACAGAGATACGAGCAAAAGTTCTCACTGAAAAGGACATACCCACAGCCTGGGCCATGAGCCCCACCTTGGGAGAAGCTTTCAGACTTTGGGTGTTTCAGGCAGTCTTTACAACAGGACATGGACCCTAAATCCAGCAAATGATACAGTTTAGAAGTTTCTTGAGCAAAAATCCTTAAAATCTGATGGTTAGAAATCCTTTCCTATTGTTCTCTTTCAATGGCTTTATCTGATTTGATACTTCTGCCATTTTCAGAGGCTGATTTCCCAGCCACCCTCAAAATAAAAAGTACAATTTGGTGAGCATCAGAGTCAACTGTGTACTCACTGGAATTGAGGAGGATCATTGCCTTGACACATAGATACTCCTTGTGCTGCAGTTTCAGCTCTCGGAACCTTGAGGTCATGGCCAGGAGCATATCAAAGATCTCCAAAATTCCCTCTACGCATTTTCCCTCGTCCCTGTGGAAACACATTTAAAATGTTACCGAAAAAGTAGAATTAAGGAACTCTGACTCAGCCAGATAAAAGTCAAAGCCCAAAGGAGGCAGAAAAAGGCTTATCCATCTCATCTTCATGAGAATTTAAAAGGTTCTATCACGAAATCTAAATTGAAAATTACACTGGTATAAAAGATCAGCACCTCTAAGAAACTGGTTTTCTCTTTAAAGTACCTGCAGGATTGACTGCAGGTAAGTATGGCCATATTTCTGTAAGAGGCTTTATCCTCACAGCCCATATTAATTCTGCATATTCAGTTTGAAACTAGTACAGGGCAATGTACCACCTTCAATCATCTTCCAGATTTGTTTCACAAGGAGTTAATACCACAACCGGTGACATCACTATTTATACCTGATGGAGGCCTTGGGACTTGGTGAATAAGAAAGAGCCCCTAAAATAAGTTTCTTGGAACAATAAGACATTTAAAAGAATAAATCAACCTCTACTCTGATCCCCCAGCACCTTTTTCTTCGAAGGTGTTTACATGTATTTAAATTTTGGGGGTTTGGGTGGTTTTGTGGTTTGGTTATTTTTATGTTTGCACTGAATGCAACTTTCTCCATTTTGGATGTTAGAAATGGTCCCATTTTCGGATCTGAAAAAAACCCCAAACAACCCTAAGCCATTCCAATGGCTTTAAAATTAAGCAGCAGATTTTTTCAAACCAGTGAAGTTACTGTTCCAGTTTTTTGGTTAGTTTTTTTTAACATGTACTAGACTAAAAAAGCAATTAAGCTCTATGACACAGTATTCAAAGGGATGCTTCTTATACTATCTGCAGTATGAGATTTTTTTCTGTAACTTTTTTAAGATGAGACAGGCTTAAGCACAGCAGTGCATGAGAATTGAAAGAACTTTACTCCTCTACTGGATCCTAAGAGGAAGGTTCTGAGCCTTCAGGCTGTGAGGCAGGCACAAGCAAATAACACTAAGCAGGTGCAATAAGTACTGCCCGCAGAATGGCCTGAATAGTGCCCGGTTTCCCATGTTCCTCATAGCAAAGGAAAATTTCAAGGTCTGGAGAAGGACAGTTTCAAAACAAAGACACGAGCATTAGAGAAGTACTTGTCTACAAAGATTATGTAGCAAATGTATCTGAAGTTCAGCTAAGACAAAAACAATCAAGTTACAGACCAGTTTCATATATGCATGTCTTAAAAAAAATAAAATCACAGCATGCCCAGATGCTTGATAGCTCCCACTCTGCTGTGTCTTGTGGAGACGAAGGAATGCCTCAAATAAGCTCACTCTATTCAGCACGTATTAGCTCCTGAGGAACTAAATGTATCACACATTTTCAGCAATTTCTTATCATTGCATTGAACAACACAGTGTGTCCTTGCACTGAATTTCATATGAGCAAATTATAATTTATTTCATACCTTTTATAAATTAAATTTACTTCTCTTACTAACCCATTTTGCTTTCTGTATCTATGATGATGACTTTTATTGAGCTCAAGCCACAGAACTGGTACAGATCTGATTTCCCCAGGTTGAAAAGGTTAAGAGGCATTTTAAACCTATCCAAGAGAGCAGATTTTTTCCCTGACTTTTTACCAATGTGAATCCCAGTCCAAATCATGCTAAGGTCCTGTAGAAAAACACCCTTACTAATCCGTATTCTTCCCTGCCGGTACATGATGTTATGGAGAAATAGTTTTTAATCCTACACACACCCTGGTTTAGCTTGAAAAAAAATACTTTCAGTATTAAAAAGCAAGCTATGGGTTTTTTTAAATCCCTTTTGACTAGTGCTGCAATGCTATTATAGCTATTTATGAAGTCTGCACTAGGGGCAGGAAGAAAAACAGGTAGAAAAGCCACTTAAAATAATTAAAATATGACCTGACACTGTGCCTGCTTTTTTTGAGGGTCTGGGGAGAAAATCTATCAGCTGGAAGAAATTGATTGACAATATAGTGCATTGTGTTGATGCATCTACAATTTCAGCATCTAGAGACCTGGACCAAAAGGAACAAACCCAAGAAAATATGTGAAAAATACAGAGAAACTTCACACTGTTGTGTGCTACAGGAATTAAGGAACTGGCAAGATCAACAATACTGTTTATGCTTAGCATTCCCTAAGCCTCTGTAAGGATGTGGAACCTCAAGACATTATTGTTACAAATACAAGTAAATTATACTGCTAGATAAAATATTAATAGCATCTCCCATAATTAAGCCTCTTCCTCTTACCATTCACCCCACATGCTAATATCAAGTGTTCTCAAGAAATTTATTCCTCTTACCTGTCTAGTACAAGGTCTGGTGCAAAAATTAATTTCCCAGGATGGTCAATTGATCTCCACATCAGACCAACCATTAAAACTTCCATCCAGCAGCTCTCCAAGAGTCTTACTTGGTCATAAAGGCTGAGATCAATGAAGCCTAAAATGATGAAAATAGCATAAAATAAATCAAGCTGTTTATTTCTCTGTTTTGATAAAGGAGACTCAGTATATGAGAAAGCAAAAAGAAACAAAAAGAATTATGGGTTGTGAAGAAAACCAGAAAAGGACCACTGACATCAGAAGGATCGTGCTGCCATCTCAAACAGGAACATAATTATTTATTATTATCATTGTCAAATCTTCCACAAAACATTTGAAATAAAGCAGAGCGATGTTCAAGGGCAATTACTCCCATACAGCTGGTGAAACTCAAGTGACTGCAGAGGACCTGCCTTATGCTTGGCCATCTCTTTAGATGATGGTCCCACAGCCTCCTGAGAGGCACCACGGAATCACTTGGGAAACTCACATTTGTCAGAGATTACTGTATTCAGCTGCAGAGGACTCATAAGAAAATAGTCTGTTCTTTCCCCAGAATGAATATAATAGTCACTTGCACAGTTGTTTTTTTCTCTCAAAAGACAGGCCTGTTTCTAGGTTTGCTGGTAATTATGGAAGAATCCACATGTTGGTGCCTCTGTGTTATCATGCCCTTTGTAAATGACACGTTTTGAACCCATNATAGTTGGTGAAGGTAGTATTGTCCCCATTGCCTCCATACACAGCATCCCAGAAGCAAGAAGAGAATTAATGCAACTGTGCATAAGCCTGTTCCTGCATTTAGTTTTGTCCAGAACTTACAGCAAGGAATCAGATAGCACTGCAGAACAGCCAGAAGGGAAAGACAGTCACTGTCCTCCCTTTCCCTTCCCCTGCAGAAAAGACTGGGGAAAGAAGATGCATAGAAGCCAAATAAAGAGAAATAAAATTTACACACAAGCAAAAAAAAAAAACCAAAACCAACCAAAAACCAAAACCCAACAAAAAAAAAAAAAAACACAAAAAAACCCCACCCAAACCAAAAAAAAAACCCAGAAGTGTGAATTGTCAAAATCACAGAATCACAGAATGGTCAGGGTTGGAAGGGACCTCTGGAGATCACAGAATCACAGAATCACAGAATAGTCAGGGTTGGAAGGGACCTCTGGAGATCATCTAGTCCGACCACCCCGCCAGAGCAGGGTCACCTACAACAGGTTGCACAGGACAGCGTCCAGGCGGGTTTTGAATGTCTCCAGAGTGGGAGACTCTACAACCTCTCTGGGCAACCTGNCCCCTTGTCCTATCAATGGGCACCACTGAAAAAAGACTGCTCCCATCCCCCTGGCATCCTCCTTTTAAGTACCTATAAGCGTTAATAAGATCCCCCCTCAATCTTCTTTTCTCTAGACTAAAGAGACCCAAGTCTCTAAGCCTTTCCTCATAAGAGAGATGTTCTAATCCCCTAATCATCTTCATGGCCCTTTGCTGGACCCTCTCCAGCAGATCCCTGTCCTTCTTGAACTGGGTAGCCCAGAACTGGACGCAGTACTCCAGATGCGGCCTCACCAGGGCAGAGTAGAGGGGAAATGCAAGTGGGAAAGCAGACTGCTCAGTCAAGGAATAAAACACAGATACGATGACAACCAGAGCAGTGGTCAAACCACACCTGCGTTTAAAACCAAGATCAGGCCACAGTGTTCGAAGCAGAGCTGCATTAGATATGTCTTTTAGCAAAGCTGCTTCATTTTTAGAGCTCATCTCTATGACTATGCATAGAGAAAAATAATTACACAGCCTGACCATGGGAGACAGATTTCCCACAGCTCTTTCCAGTTGTCTGAAGTCTTGAAATACACATAGTATGTTTGTGCTGTCAAAGAATTTACTGTCAGTAATTTATACAAATGCTCCATGTATTTTAATCTTACTCAACTACTAGGCGGCGAGACAGTCATGACAGCCCTGTGTTGACATAAACTGGGTAAAGCGCACTCTCTCTTATAACTTCTACAAGTGCTGCCTTTCAAAATCCATAGCCTTGCTTCTTATTTTATAAAGAGGGTAAACGGGAGCCTATGAGCGGAACCCTCCCTCCTGGATTTCACTGTCACAGAATTTACCACAGAATTCAGAGCCAACAACAGATTATCTGCCAGACATACAGTCACAATTCTAAAAGTGCTTTTAGAAAAATAATCACGGAAGTGTGAATAGTATAAACTGACAGTGGCAGTTTCCTGGGAAACAACAGCCCAAAGACATTTCAGAAGTTTATTTAAATAAACATTTACACAGGAATTTGCTGATTTCTCCAGCGTAAACAGCCACTTACTTGGTTTACAAACTATCTCAGTTGAGCAAGATGTCAGACCAAGTCCCAGTGTTCAGTCTACAGATACTTAAAGATCCAGATTTATCCCGGATGTCATCTGCTAAACTTGAATTATTAGCACCAGCAGTATGATTTACAACCATTGAGCACAGCTATTAGAAGGACTATACCTTTCCTTTTCTTAACAATATCTCATGCTTTAAAGACTGAGGACAGCACATAACCACCACAGCTTCTATCGCAGTGTCAGAAGTCCCATTTCATTTGATACAGGTGATTATGTTAAAGTACTTATTTTAGTATGGCTGTGGTACATGCCCTTTAAATTGTATGCTCTAATCATTTAATTATAAATTACTAAGACAGACAAGAAAGAACTTGTGCTGGATGTGTAGTGACTAGCAAAAGACACTGTTCTGGCTAGCAACACATGAGGTTGCATAATGAATCCAAATTTCAATATTATGACAACATCCTATCGATTAGCAATACAGGTTCAGCTATGAACCATGTTCAACTCTTAGACTAGGTCAACAAAGTACAAGGCAATTATAGAAGTTATGTTCTGCCATCTGACAACTTAGAATTAAAATACTTGGAATTCAGAAGGAAAAAAGTCCAGGTGTCAGCTTCTATTTTACTGAGCAACAACAAAAATACAACCCATTAAGCTGAAAGTACAGAAAAAATACAGTCACAGAGTAAAACTCATAGCAAAAGGAGGTCATTAAATATTAAATAAAAAAATACTCTTTCCTATTGAAGTAAAAAGTTACTGTTGACATCAGCATCTATAAGGAAAAATAAAAAGATTTTCTTTCACTTTCGGTGAGTGTCAAAATAATATCCAATAATAACTTAGAGGTGAAAATGGGCTTCTTACTCAGGTACAAAAAAGCAAATATTCAGCTTTACAGAAAGTACAATTACTGTTCACTGGGCCATCAGTCAAGAACTCTGTATTATTTTTTTTCTAAGACCTTACCTCCAGGAAGCAGAGCATGTATCTAGATGATTAACTTCAGGCAAGAATTTTTGAACACTGAAATTCTATGATGTCCTAAGCTTTAGTCATCACTGTTATTTTAATGGAAAAAATAAATAAATCCACATTCAAGTAAATGCTCTAACTACCATGTAATGTGGCAATATTACTTATAATTAGGTACATATTAAACATCAAATCTATTTTTGGCATTGTTCTAAAATGGTGTTTACTTCTGTTCTGTTTAACAGTAGTGATCAGAAAAAACAAACATACACGATAAAGTGTCAACATTCCCAGGAACTGTTTTGAAGAGGTTTGACTGCTTCAATGGGTTTTCTTCATACAGTTTTCTTATTGCCAAGAAAAAGTTTTTATTTCTGACAGATGTTGAAAATAAACCAAAAGTGATCAATGCCAAGATTGGGGTTGGTTTGGAAACTGATCTTTTAAAAAATTCAAAAAATTAAACTCAACTGGCTGAGGTTTTAGGTTTGTGGTTGTTTTGGTTGGGGTTGTTTGTTTTTTTTTAAAAAAAAAGCTGACATAGTTAAAAAAATAGAAATTAAGAACAATCAGAAAATGGAAAAGGTTGTTTTGGTTGTTTTTCGCATTCAAATATCGCTTAAAATGAGGTCATTTTCTAAGACTTTCTCTGGTTTTCCTTCACAATTCACTTCCTACTAGATTAACGTAACTATATGAAGTCCATTGAAAAACTAGCTTTTAATCAAGTTTTTCTGATCAGACAAGAGATTATAGCAGTAAACACCACTTAAACCCTTGTGGTTAGTTACTTTACAGTTATTTTCAGATTTTTTTAAATAAGGAAAAATAAGGATTGAGGATTCAGGCTCTCAGTTTAAAAGATTGCACATTAATGGCAAAACCACTATCATTTTGCAACTTGCTAGAATGGTTTAAGACGCTCGTGCTGTGCAAGCACCTCCCCCCAGCAACTCAGCAGCTGACCTGGAATTTGCACACCCTAAAACCATCCCACCTGAACCCTTCAACACAGTGGCTGAGCCGTGGAGACTGTAAGCTGCAACTAGGAGATGTGGTCCAGCAGCTGGAGCTGGTAGCACATTCAGCCACTCCAACTAGGTCTGAAATAGGATATGCCCCCCTTATCCTAAATTCTTACTTTAAGGATTATATGAAGTATTCTCCACCAAGCTTGTTTCCTGTACTGTTTACTGTACACAGTTTATTTCTAGACATAAGAATTACTGTCATGTCTTCCTAGGTGCATATTGAAGCAGTAGTAAGTGCTGTTTCTACTGCACAATCATGACAAGACCAGGGCATGCACCAACACACTCTGGTTGCCTTCGGCATAAAAGCCAATAGACAAGTCATGGTGTGCTGGCTCCTCAGTCCTGATCGATGTGAGGTTAGGACTACCAGACGCACTGCAAAATATGGTAGCATGCAAGGTAAACACAGACGTAGGCATCACTTCTAGCAGAGCACTATATCTGAAGCTAAGGATGAAGCCCCATGCTGTTATACATCTATCAATTATCCAATGCTTCTTTGAACTCACTATTATTAGTTGGTCACCTTAGGTCTCACTAAAGGGCCACAGTCTGCAGTTTTGTCTATGCTAGCCAGCAAGTTTTGCTGTACAACTTTGCCAACTATCTTCTCTGTGTGCTGGCTGCTTTTATTCTGGCTTTTATATTCTTTATTCTGACTGTTTTAATGATGGGTGCTTCAAGCAGAAGGAATTGCAAGTGCTCACCATTTCTAGTTCGTAAGAAGTGAAACGGTACATTGCCACGATACTGTGGTCGCATTTGAAACATTCAAGGCAATAATGCATGTAGTCGTACTTCAGCGCATATTCTTTGTGTTGCCAGCAACCAAAAGTATCCTTATTGATTTTTGTTTTGAAGGACAGTGCGCAATAATTCTGAGATCAATACTATGCGCCACTTAGCAATCTGATGCTCTTGTGTAGCCACTATGTCAACTGAAGCAATTGCAGACACTCAGTGCTTGAAAACAACCTTCAGTTTTCATCATCTGTATTAGAAACCTTCTATCAGGATTCAAGGAAAGAATTTGGTCTTAAATTCTTTTTATAGCAATCTAGTTAATACCCCTTTTAATGAAGCTTCTAAATCAGATTAATCAGGTATTTATAGTTGATGAGGTAGAAATTACATATAACACCAACTATGCTTTTTAGCAAAATGAACAAGTATTTGACTGACAACAGATAGCAGATAGGTCACTGTCTAAATCAAAATACATCCAGGTGAATTCCTGAGAACAATAAATAGTCTATTACTTTATAGGATAAAAAGCTTGAGATTTTTATACTGCACATTTACTGTGCTGTGCTATTATTTCAGGGTAGAAAACGATACATTGACGGTAAAAGCATTGAATAAAATAAACAAAAACAAGATTGAAATTCTTACCAGGAATTTTTTTTGCCCAGCCAATCATGTGAACAAGCTCTTTGTCAGCCAGTTTTGTCAGGGACATCATCATGGAGGCCTCCGTGAATGGCTTGCTGGGACGACTCACCAACACATTGGGAGGCTCTGCTTCAAGTAGTGTTAAAACAAACTGCTCTGGACTGACTGTGCTGAGGAGGATCTCTTTTACGCGGGTTGCCGTCTCAGTGTATTTCTTAGCTTTGCCAATGCAATGCACCTGATCTTCTGAATTACGATGGCGACGCAGGATCCGATATCCACAACGTTCTCTTCTTGAGCCTGACACAAAAGGCACATTATTGCATTGAAGTATTTTTCACTGTGTTGCATTATGTAAATCCAAATGTTTGGGAAGAAGGGGAAAAACCCTTTAATATGGGATGTTCTAATATTCAACACTAAGTTTCAGAATTTACAGAGCATTCAACATTGACATAACTTTGTTTCCACTGACTTTAGCTGAGGGTTGTGTTTATTCTACTAGACAAAAAATAATGTAAAAGATGTTTATTTTTGAACTTCAGTTAACTCACTTTAAAAGTCCATGGGAAAATACCCATTGACATCCAAAAGAGATAAATCAGGTCTTTAAATGCAAATAAAGATAGCTGTTTGTAAATTCTGTTTTTAAATTCTGGTTTAGAGGTAAATCGGGGGAAAAGACTTCTGAAAGTCTGGGCCATGACACAGAGTAAATACCTCAGCCAGAAGCACAGCTAGGCCTCACTGCTAGCTGGGTGTTCAGCTAGGGACTTACTGACATGCAACCCATTTTCTCCCTACGTGCCATTAAGCCAGCAGGAGTTCCCCCAAAGTCAATTCAGATACCTACAACTACAAGGAGGAAGCTCCCTGTTTGGAGTTCTGCATGAAGCACACTATATCTGTTGCAAAGAGCAGTCCTTTAAATTCCTGGAATTTATTGTTCATTCTGACAACACCACACATTCTCCAATTCTCTGTCAGTGCTATTGGAGGGACCACTGTTATCTGTTCTTCCATAGCTTTCATGGGAAGAGTCTAAAAGCATCTTCAAGAACATGGTATGGAGATTTGCTAAAACATTCAGCCATGGCTTCTACTTCCATCACCCCTTCAGCATATTCTATAACAAGGACTATGTTTACTGATTTACAAATAAACCTTGGCAGTAACTAATGTGCAAGACTGTACCATACTAAAAATCAGGATATTTAAAAATATTAAGTTGCTGAAGACATCCTTAGACTGGAATCCTTCAGCACTTAACATTTCTAATATCACAGCTAAATTGTCCTCTAAATCTTTGAGAAGTTAATTTTTGTGCTAGTCATCAATACTTTTCCTGACATATGATACTCAAAGGTTGAATTTTCATAGATATGAAAATGCCTGTGCTAACATAAATCTATACCAGACCAACATTTATTATTGCATACATAGAGACCATGGAGTCTTAAAGCGTAATAAATCGTCTCATTTGGTTTCAGTGCCACAACAAATTTGACAAAAGCATCTGTTCTGCTACTGCTACTATCTTGACATTACTACATTTATGAAGTCTTTTTAGTGTGTTGCCGAAAGACTGCTTGCCCTGGTCACAGACTCCGGTTCTTCTTCATTAGGGTATGTGATTAAAGGCTTCATAAAGCATGTGAAGACAAAGCAGCAAAGGAACAATGAAGATGAAAGAATCCCAAGAACCTAATCAGTGACAACAAGCACACTGACTAGGCTACTCTCAGGCCTGTCAAAGAAGAATGATCAGCCTGTGATCTGGGCGTGACACCCAGCAGATAAATCAATAGGAAAGGCTTTCCAGTTCACCTGGAGGGACGAGGCATTCCAAGCCATCTACAAGAAAGACCAGAGGATCTGGGTGTCAGCCACCAGTAGGGCCACAGTTTTGGGCCTGCTGCCAGAGACCTGTATGTGTGTGCATGTGTGCACGTGCAAGAGAGTTTGCGCACAAGGTACCTGGAAGAACAGAGGATCTAGGGGCCAGCTACTGGATAACATTGGTTTTCTAAAGTCAGTTACAGGAGGGATCCATAGCACACGTGTTTCTGTGACCATTTGTATGGGAGAAGGTCTGAGTACCAGCAACTGGGCTGAGGCTACAGACCCAGAGGCCATCAGCTGGGGAGATATGGGGATCCACAGGCCAACTATTTGGCAGACTGAGTGTCTAAACGCAGCTACTGGAAGGATCTGTATTGTATATATGAATATATTTTCTATTGGTTGTGTTCCCACGAGTGCTATATTTTCTTCCTGTGCTGTTCTGTGTGGCTGACTGTGGATATAGGAGTGTGTGTGTGTGCGTGCGCGCGTGTGTGCTTAATAACAATAGATGCGCAGACTTGCTGCTGGACCTGGGGACACAGCCATGTGGCACTTTTCCTTCTGTCAAGCTACTGGATTCAGTAATTCCTACCATTCTTCATCCATATCCATCAGAGTTACATAGACCATGAGCTGTCTAATTCCAACCACGCAATGCAATTCTGGCCCTGGGTTTCAGTTAGCAGAGGTCCAAACATAAGCCAAATTAAAAATAAAGGGAGTAGGGGCACAAAAAATTATTTTCAATTGCTGTTGACAGGGGTTTATCTTGCTAAATAAGATGTTGGGTGAATGCAGACTCTCAGTGGTGGAGGTTCCTCAGATGAGGTGGCTTTTCAGGTCATAGTCCTGTCTTGTCTACAGCAGTTATCAAGCACCATTTCAGTCAACCCATGAGAAGGGTGAGATGCAAAGGCCAATCAGGTACAAACTGAAGGCACTGAAAAGACTGGATAAGGACTAACAAATTCTGCCAGAACTTTAAGGATGTGGAACATTCAACTGCACGTTGCTATCATCCTCACTTGCTGCCTGTTTAGTAAACCACCTCAGATGTAAAAGAGAACAGGATGACCACTAAAGAAGTCCTCAAGAGAACACTCTCTATCTGGAAACCCAAAAGACTGGAGAATACAAATAGGCAAAGCTGTTTCAATGAACAGTCCTCAGGCACGGAGGAATCCAAGTGGGACAAGGCAATTTGAACTGGAAGCACTATCAGCTGAAGTCCAGCTTAAAATCTGCGCCATTTTGGGCAAGGATGGTTTTGTGTCCTTAAAGGGAATATGGGTAGGATGATATGGGTTGAGTATGGACAGGACTTCTGCAGAAAATAAGGGACTGAAGGAAAACAATCAGTGATTTGTAGAACCAAATGTTTAACCGAATGACATCTAGCTAGAAGTTGCCAGAGCAGCTGAACAGCAGTTAGGGAAAGATAACATACCAGCAGAGACAATCACAGCTGGAGACATTATCTTATGGTAGATTCATGAAATCAGACTTGATGATACCCAAAAAAAGGTTACTTGCAGAACTACAGAGGTCACGGAGCAATTTCTTCAACCATCTGTCTGTGCAAATCCTTTTCTTCCTGAGAGAGTCAAAGGACACTGAGACATAGACTAATTTCTACAAAGACACTCGGATGATGTAGTGAACTCTGTGCTAAGCCTCATTTTGGACTAATGCACAAAGGTCAAGAGGAAAATCTTAAAGTGCTTTGTCAGCTTCAGAAAAACATTAGAATGGCACAGTGGGCTGCAGACTGTTCTGAAGTCATGTCATGCACAGAAAGTATGTAAATATTTTCCATCAGGGAAGACAAAGAGGAAAGGTCGACAGTGAGGTAAGCAACTGGAACAAAAGTACAACTGGAGACAGATGAGGAAATGCCTAGGTATTAGGGTGGTCTACCTACAGACATCTCCATGGCTCTGATTTCCATATGAATGTGCACGGTAGAGATTGTAAGCAGCAGGAGAGAACTGAACTAAAGCAAGAAGCAACATCTCACATAATTTCCACTATTTAGAACGCTGAAGCACATTGAACACGGCCATCTTGAAGGACAGAACAAGAAAAATAGCACAGAGGGACTAAAAGCCACAGGGACATGCAGGGCAGAGGAGAAATTTTCTTGGGCTATCAAAAAATACCAACTGCTCCACAACATGCATAGTTTTTATTCTCCAGTACCTGGTGGAGCTGTGAAGCCCCAAAAAAGAAGACACACGAATAGCAGTCTTTTAATTAAACACATGGAAAAAGTTGTTCAGTGAGGGACCATAATCTAAAATGATAGTCAGAAAAACTACTGATTTAAGAGGGAGCTGGGGAAGAGGAGGGGATGCCTTATGACACAATGAGGAAGAAATTCCAGCACTTTGAACACACCTGCCAGAGCAACATGTGGTCAAGCAAGCACTTGCAGCCAGCTCATTGACCCTAGATCAGTTCCTGGCACTGAAGTGAACCAAGGGCACTCTTGTGGGGCTCCACATCCTCTGATCAGCTGTCCTCAGCTCTGTTATACTGTCATCCAGACTTCTTTGTGGCATGGAAAATATCAGGCCTTTGGTGCTTAACTAGATAAAGAGATGTGGATCACATGTGTAAAGGCACAGCAATAAAACACTTGCATCTTGCTAGATTAGGGACTATTTCTGACTTTACTACAAACTCCCTAACTATACTCCATAGCTAATATTAATTCATATAAAGGCAATTCAGGCAGTTGGAGAAGTGCACAAGATGATCAAATCCCTCAGTCTTCCGACAGCACTCTCCTTATTTAGACCTATTCTTTGCGCAAGAAAATAGCTGTATTTAGCTGAGACTGCTGGACCAAGGGCAAGACCTCGAGCTACAGCACCATTGACCAAATGGGTAAATGATCACAAGAATATAAGAAATAGGACACATTATTAAAAAGTCATTAAAACGAGCTTGTTCACTCGCCCATGAACAAGTCACAACAGGTATTATTGGCAGTGAAACACACTATTTTTAAAGCAACTCCTGTTTTACAAATGCTTCGAAAATTGCAAATGCCTCTGCTGTCTGATATGGTGGGCAGTTATATGGCATGTTGCTCTTAATATTGATTTTGGTCCCTGGCAACTCTCTTTGTAACTAACTAGTCCAGCAGCAACTGCAGATTCTACCATTGAATATATTATAATCAGTTTTTGTAAGTATTTGAGCTTAAAACTCGCTCAAGTATACATTAGTAAATCATTATCACTCCAGTCACCTTTGAAATCAAATGCAAATGTTCTGGTGAGTACGCCTGTATTCACAGAGCGGACCTACTGACAAAGAAGCTGCCGTCTGCCGTACACACATGAGAACACGAGCTGAAATTACAGTAATTTCTATAATAGCTAAAATACAATTAATACATCTGATGTGCAGAGAATTCCATGAAACATTTTTTCCCCACTTACTTTCTGTGTGAAAAGTAATTTGCAGTATTTTAAAGTGCTATCTAGAAACTGCACACAGCAGCCAAACATAGGAGAAAAAAAAGCACCAAGTCCTGAACCATATCAGCCCACAGAAAAGTCTGTTTTTCTTTCTGTAAATTTGTGGATTGATGCCAGTATTCAAGGGCAGTATCTATCCACTGCTTTTTAGTATGGCCCCTCAGCCTCCTCATCTTAGGTGGGGCAGGGGCTGAGAGGAGCTTTATCTTTGGAACATTTTCAACACATTTAGAACTGTCACCCAGGGAAAAAAAAAAGACAGGAGCTGGATGGGGGAAATAAGTAAGTCCAGTGCAAGAGGAAAACTGAAAAATCCTTATGGAAGAAGGTTTATTTGAGCCTCAGGAAGCAAAAAAGAAAAGTACAAGCATAGCTGCTCCCAGAGTGGCTATAGCTAAACGATGAAGCAACTCCCCTCTTCTTTACTGCCTTGGGCAAACAGCCCAGTCCATTTCAGGCTCCCCAGGTAAACATCAGAAAGCTCCAAGAGAAGATCCATTTTATCCTGATGTGTCTTATTTGGGTTTGCTGGGCAGAATTTACTTTTAATTTATTTGCAGTAATTCTGTTTTCCTTTTTCCTGGTGCAATTGCTTTGCAATTATTTTTCCACAATTGATAGCAGTCCTAGTGCCAAAATTTAGCAGTAGCTTTCTTGATTGGAACAGTAGGCAACACTGACTTCCTACAGAGAAATTTACAGATGCAGAGTCTAAGACCTTCATTGTGCTTTTGGCAATGATGATATATTTTGTAAGAAAATCTATTATCACCTTAACACAAAGCACCGACCAAGCTAGCCTCCACTGAAATAGCTGTGGCTTGTTGGGTTGACTTCTCAACGTTTATGACTGCAATGACAACCAAGCGAATTTTAGACCAGGAAATTCCACAGCAACGCTTTCCTACTGCCTCCTACTGTTTTAAAGACAGCGTGTACTGCCCAATCACATTTACACACAGAAATGTATGCTATACACACACAGACACACGAATATTTTTTCTCAAGGTGACTATTGATAATATAAAAAATGAGGCTCTAAAGATTTGATGCAAACAGTGCAGAGTTTTTATGAGAAGCTTTCATAAATTACAAAGTGGTAATTGAGGTTCTTTTATCACTTCTGCTGGACAACAAGTCTCCACCGAGCAAAAATGCACTTACAAACCATTCTATCCTATCCAGCGTTTTAGCAGATGTGAACCAATGCATTCACTAAGTGACCTGGGAAAGGAGCAGAGATGGGGAAAAGCCTTCATTAAAAAGAAAATGTACTCTTTTACGGTTTCTATGATAAAAACCTGGTATTAAAGAATGGCTCTAGCAAAAAAAAATAATTGAAAGATAATCACTCCAGTCTGCAGGAAATGGCATTTATGTTTCATGCAAGACATACAGTCTTAAAATCTGTCAGGTTTAAATGTCTATCAATATGTGTCCATGCATCAGTTTTACTCACAGGTGCCTCTTAACTCATCAGGCAACTCAGACAATTCTGAGTAATTTTTATATTCCTTTTTCTCAAATTAGATTGTTAAGATTCTCAAATATCAGGCTGCTATTTAAAGAACTTAATTTTTACAAAACTACAATTCCTGTTATTTTACTGTTATAGTTTCAAAGCATCATTTTTGGCCGGGCATAAGTCATTAATGTCCTATAAACATTCATTATTGTAGGAAAATTCTGTTTATAAACATGTGACAAGATTAAAAGGAACACAGTACATATTCTCTTATGTATTACTTGTAATACCATAGAGCCTATGAGATCTAATCACAAATCAGGACTTCCCAGACAGTTAGAATAAAAGGATTAATTTAAGGAAAGCATTGTGGAGGACCACTTTATAATATCACAGTGGAATCAATCTTTACAAAAACTCTCCAACTCCAGAATTGGGGTGTGATAAAAATCCCTGTTGGAAAAACTTACGCATTAAGTAAAATTCTCAGTTACAAAGATGAAAAAAAGACAGTGACACCATTCAGAAAGTTAGGTTTCAAAAGGAGTCTCATATGCAAGTGTAAGGCTTTCCTTTCTGGAGGCCAGACAGCAAAGGTAGTTAATACCGTATTAATGAAAAACACCAATAAAGTTGAGATGCATCATCAGTGCAGGAGATAGGAGCTTCATATAGAAAGAACTAGCTGACTTGAGCAGCAGAAACTAAATGTACTTCAGGAGTACAAAAATAATACAAGGAACAATTGAAATTGTAGCTCTAAGCTGGGAGTTATCAGCTAGAAATGAACAGGGAGGCTGCAATCATAACAGCTCATAGAATGACTATGGACTGAGAGAGCGATGCAACCATGAAAAAGGCAAATAGGATTCTGGGTTGCAGAGAAAAGCTCCTGCAGAAACAGATATGTATTCGTGATACTAGAGTGAGGAGAGTTCACAGGAATACTGTCTACGATTCTGGTCATCCAAGTGCAAAACAGATTATTTCAGCCTGGAGCAGATGGAGGGACAAGCTACCCTGACGACTTCCAGATTCTGTCTACTTTCCTTTTTTTGCAAGAGGAGGAGATTTCTTTGTTCATTTAGCCTAATAAAATGAAAGTTGTGAGGGGAAATGATGTAGTCCGTAAATACAACCAGAGCGCTAACAATAAAGAGAAGTGGAGCCTCTAAGCTACAAGATAATGTTGCCACAAGAACAAACAGGCATTAATTGTCCAGCAATAAATGCAGGCTGGAATTCTGAAGAATGTTCCTAATGAAAGAAATAATATTCTGCAAACAGCCTTCAGATCAAAGCAGTGGGAGGATGAAAATACTGCCTAGTCCTGTAATAGAAATAGGTATCTACATTAAATGGGATGAAGTGAGATGCATGCCTGCAAATCACAGAGGACCAAGCACAGTGACCTTCTCCTTTCCACTCCAGTGTTCCTATGTGATGTTTTCCCAGCATATCTCTATCATGTATATTGGGGAATCTATAAGAAACAACAACAAACATTGACAGTGAATGTACTTTAGATATTGAAATATCTTTTATTTTCTTCTTAAAAGCAACCTTTAAAATATCATGTATAAATGTACAACTACCGTGAATTCACACCACTATAAGAACAAGATGGGAATAAGAGAAAAGGCTGGATAATCCTGAGTGGCACAGTGACAAACTGTGGTTGTTCACAACTTCTTTTGATGGAAGAGCTGGAGGACATCATCTGAAAATACCCTGTTCAAAAAGAAAACAGCTTCCTTGCTGCCTTCCCCCTGCTGCCCTACCAAAGCCCCACAAAAAAGCCTGGTAATCAGAGCTAGTTCTTCACATGACGTGGTCAATTTGCAGAACTCCTTGCTATAGGATGTTGTAGATGCTAAGACTTTACAGGATTAAAAAGAGGGACACCGGACAAGTTGTCATTCCATTAATATATTGACACCTATTAAATACAAAAAACCTCTTCTACACCAGAAGTCCCCAACTGCTAGTTTTTTGGAAGCTGACAGCTGTCAGCAGTAGTTTCACTTAGATGCCAGTCTCATTTTTACAGTCCTCTCAAGGCATTCACTCTTGCTGCTGTTGGAGACAGGGTCCAGGTCCTGGGTTAATTAACTACTGCTCTGATGTGGCACTGCTGGTCTTGCATTACATTCAACCGGCAGAACACAGTACAGGCTCATTTACCCCATATTAGAAGGGATTTCAGTTTGTTTTGAGGCTCAGGCAGCAGCGGGTCTTGGGTTCCCATAGAATATAGCATGCAAGTAAACTGCCTTCACAGAGCTCTGCAGAGGTACTATGGTTTTCCTGTGCTGAACCTACACCTTACTCCTTCCCAAAGGTTTTTTTCTGAAAAAGAAAAGTCCTTTTCAACTTTAAGAATCATTGCATTTCTTCCTATAAAACAAGCTTAAACCTTGCTCTAATTGCCTGTTATGCTTGTTTCGGATTCCAAGGGGAAAAAAAAAAAAAAGCTGCACAGAATTGACTGAAGGGGAACAAAAAGCCAGCAAAACCCAAGCAAACAGCACAGACACACAAAACTCACCACATTTCATCATTCCCACTTCATAGCATTTCCGTAGCCGGCATGCCTGGCAGCTTTTGCGTCTGTTTTTGTCTATCGTGCATTGATTGGTAGCTGGGCAGATGTAATCATTATGTCCTGCAGCAGAGTATAAAAGAGAAAATTTAACATCTCCAACAGCTTCTCTTGGTCATTTCCCTAATCAGAACCTTCATGATTTTAAGCATCTCAACTTTTTCTTATGCATATATCTAAGCTCCATTAATTTAACTGATGCAAAAATGCATATTTATCCTTTACTGAAAACATTGATCTGTTACCTGAAAAAGCAACCAGACAACATAGACCACCTTTTGTGATGACTTAGCTAACCAAGCACCTTCTAACACCAACTCATTTTTGAAAATGGGACATATAGTCTTGTAGAAATTTGCTCCCCATCTCCAACTTCTTACTGTATATTGGCATTCTGTGGATGGCAGGGAGTAGATGAGTTGAAAACATCAGCGTGCACAGCTTCAGTCCTGCAAAGATTTAAGTAAACTACAGCTCTATTTACTGAACTCTCTCTGACGTGGTGAGTTCCAGGAATGAAGAAGCCTTTGGAGGACTGACCCTGAACCAAAGTTAATAAAAAAAAGTGGCCCAAGAGAGAAAGAAGACTAGTATAAAGTAATGCATACTGCATAGTACACAGCAAAGCATAAGCACAAGATCTAGCTTTTAGATATTCTGGACAAATGTTTCTCTTATTTTCATCAGTTTCCACTACAGCCTCTTCTGTTGTCTTCTCCTTCTCTCCCACCTCACCTTGCCCCCACCCAAAGCCCTTTACATTATTGTATTTTGTTAATCAATAATCTGGTCCAAAGGTTTATTACTGTAAACTGGACTTGAGTATGCTCTTGGTGTAAATACAGTCGAATCATCTCATTGCCAAATACTGGAAATCTCTCTTGCAGAAGTTACCAAAGGATGCAAGAAATATCCACTCATTTACGTTTCTTAATTTCTTTTCTCTCAGGTTGGTTTTTAAGTTATTTTTTCAAACTTTAAGAATAGATCAGGCAAAGATACAGCTATTAGAAGTTTTTTTACTTGATGCAAGTCCAAGAGTTCATGTCCCCAAGAGTAATTATTCAACTGAACCGTTGTGACTATTTCCTTGCAAAATTAAAATAATTTTAACCTTGAATTTTTGAACCGACAATTTTAAAAAGAAGAGATCAGGTTACAGTTTGTCCTGTTTCCTACTGGCAGATATGGCTGAAAAACAAATTACTGTTTATCACTCTTCACACAACATGGGGGGAAAGGAGGAGGAAGCTCTCTCTTGCACTATAACCCAAGCACACAGGAGTATAAAGAGTTTTAAAACTCCTGTGGCCTTGGGATAATTTAGCTTGCAGGCAGATGTTTAGAGATGTGGGATGAATACACTACACTACAAACTTGGACAAGCAGAGGAGACCACACACAGTTGCTCAGTTATACCATCTAATTTTAATTAGACATTAGCCCAACATTTTTGGTCTATGGGTAGGCCCAGAAGTTTTTTATTTTTATAAACAATATCCTCCATAACAACTGTTGCAACTAAGTGCTTGATGGCGTTTTATGCCAAGAACTTACTTTCATTTATTTGAATTAGAAGCAAACGTTACCTGACAGGGTACATTAAGGTGTACAAAAGGCCACAATGGGTAACCTGTTCATAGCCAAAGCACATGTGAGCAATGCAGAGCAGGCAAATAATTTACCTGACAGAAAACACTTTGAGATCAAATTCAATCTCCATTTGTGACAAACCGAAGACAAAGTTCTCTTCAATTATTTTAGAAATCAAAAGAACTTGCACCAGTTTATAGTAATTGTTATTCACCCTTGCAGAACTTGCACAATAAATTGAAAAGGCAAACAAGTTGTGAATTAAATTTGATTCTAATGGTGACACCTACTCTGCCATATTGAGCCAAAAGAAAATGTCTCAAGATTGCTAAACGCTTTGTGTGCAGAAGAGGAAGGGAACGTTACAGACCAAAAAATTACAGGAGTTTCTCTGTTGGCATCTGCATGTAGTATCCAACGCCAATCCAATTAAGTTTCCACCAAGAGGCCCCAGATGAGGCCAAAGAACACAATAACTAGAACCAAGGTTAAAGAAATTAAGTGCTCCAAAGTTGCAATATGGTGCATATGTCTCTGCCCACAGGTTGTGATAACAAACATAGAGACCTACCGTTAGTACATACTGCAGTCAATCAGCAAATTTGAAGTAAATACTAAATATTTAAGTAAACTGAAGTGGAAATCTTAGATATGTAGATCTGACAAAGTAAGAAATACTGCGATGTAGGGTCTGGGGATGGACGGCTGAGAAATAACAATAATCAGCTTTGTACCTAATACTTACTAGACATATTTTTATATCCTACATACTGTGTAGACATTATATGCTATGACTCAACAGCTCCAGGCAATATATTCTTGTCAAGAATAGTTCCTGGCAAGCAAAGTCTCCAGACAATTACCTACTCTAACTGTGTCTATTATAACAAATTCAAAATTACTATGTCTACTGTGGGACACAAACTGCAATCCGATTCACAGGTCTGCAGTGCCATCCCACCAAGGCCTTTGCTGCAGAGCCTTCCCGTGCTATGTATTCCACTTGTCCTCTAAAGAAATCAATTGCTTACCTTGTAACCTTTCCAGATCTTGATAACATAAGAGCCAAAAGATAAAGCAGTCAAATCATGTGTGGCTCTGTTTTCAGCATGCAGCATCATACACCAGGATTTTAGATGAACTCATTACTAGATGAACTCATTACTAGATGAACCGCTGCAGTCCCTGATCATATGAAACAACTTATTTGAGCAAAGTTATCAAAAGCTGATTCTCCTACCTTGAATACTTCTTTTAAAGAATGCTTTGCAGCCTTCACATGACCAGACCCCATAGTGGTATCCTGAAGCATAGTCACTGCAGACTGCACAGAAGTGGGCATCCCTTTTTGAGCCAGGATTATTTGCAATTGGGCTTGTACAGTCATTGACATTAGTTTTTCTTTTTAATGTCTCTCTGATAGAAAAGAAAAACATGTTACAGAAGAGGAAAAAATTAATGTACATTGCAAAGAGTTTAATTATTTTTCATTGTCTTCAATTCTCTCTATATAGAGTCTTCTTTTTACTGAACACAGGACAGCATGAAACACTGCTAAGCCTTCTTCTGATAAGGTTATTTAAAGCATATAGTCTGATCCCAGAGCTTTCAATGATGACAGACCATAAAGTTTTAATACACCGAAAGGCATAAAATTTGCTTGCTGATGTGTCATTCAGATGAACTCTGGGAAAAAACATATGGAATGCTGATGGATCTTGAAGGATTCCTGGAAACGTACAAGGTCAGGAATTTGTGACTGGAGTGGCCTTTACCTTTGGGAAGCTTAGCATGGAAAATGTGAACTCAGACAGCTTGGACTAACATGATAAACACATCCACGAACATAGCTGCAGTTGCTTTGCACTGTTTGCAAGGGTAAATTTTAGCTGGAGAAATACACATCTAGTCTCAAGTACTTCATCCTTGAAATGAGGCTTTATTCATCCAAGGAGATGCTGGAAACAAATATACTGAGATGTGAATCTAAGCCTACAAGATCGACTCACAATGTTAGACAAAGTTTTCTGTTTGTGATACGCTGATCACCCTAATGCAATACCAAAGTAAGTCTGAATACAAGAAGAATGGACAAACACAATTAATAAAATGCTTTCATACATAAAAAATTATTGCTCCATATAAATTAGTAAGATATATTAATTCCTAAAGCACTGCAAATAGTTCCAACTTATTGAAATTATTTTTACCAACTGGATTAAAATTAGAACAGGATAAAAACATTAAATAACAGCCAATTCCTGACACCAAGATCCTGTAAACAAACAGCAAGAGGAAAGGAACTTAGATTATCAATAAAATGGTTTTTAGGTATAGGAAGCACATCCATTGTGTACCTTTTCTCTGGACCTCATTTTCTTGGTGGTTTTAGCATGTTTAACCTTCATGGTCAATACAATTTCTAGATAGAGAGAATTTCTAGATAGAGAGTGTCACATGCAAACTATCAGCAGCAGTTTGACAAAAGGAAAGCTGTAAAGTCAACTTATAGGTATAAACTTATGTACAGAGGCAGAAGTTAGAAACTGCAGGATTTTCCTCACCCCACCTTCCAACAGGTTTAGGGAGGAGAAGAAACATCAGTTGAGATAAGACAGCAGGTAGCACAGTTTACGACTTCTAAAGAACAAGGGTACGTTGCCAGGGCAGAAGAAACCTGTTCACCAACAAGAGCAAGTTTAAACAGAACAGTAGAAAAAAGCTGAATGTGCTGTCAAAGAGGCTTTAACTAACATATTAAAAGTAGACTTTGTGCTGGTTTCATTACAGGAGGTAAGGACAAACACATCCACATGCCAACTAAAAATCATCAGGTTTATAAATATTTGAGGAGAACATGCTCCAATTTCCTCATAGAAAATTTGGAAAGGAAAAAAGGTGGTCCTCTGAACAAATTCCAAAACAGATAAATTTTGTTTTGGAATTTAAATTTCAAATTTAAGGTATTTATTGTAGAATTAAGTTACTGCAAGCTTTTAAAAAATGTTAATTCATCGAGATATTGCAAGGAATAAAGGTGTTTAGATGTTTTACAAGCCCAGTCTTTGATTACACACATACATACACACACCCATTAATGGACTGCTGTATCACTAAGTTATTTCCCCTTCTGGGGAAGACCAGTGTGGGGGAGACTCTCCCTTAGAATAAAGGGACTGTATCACACACGCATATGCTGCTAAGACAAGGAGGAAAAAGCATGACTATTCCTTCCTGTTTCCCTGTATTTGGAATAAGAAGTAATTTGGCATTTCACATTAGTAGAAGAGGTACATATTTAAGCTCTACTTGGGAATCAAGCTCCAATTGTGAGTCAGAAGAGAATCAAAATCAGCTAGAGAAGATCTCAGCAACTGATTGATATGCTGTAGAGAGTGATGTTTATTGCCCTCGTTAAAGTACCAAGATGTTACGGAGGAAAATAAAGAAAAAGCACACACCATAACATTTCACTGAGGAGTGTTGCTTTTTACCTTCCAGTCATGACAAGTGTTTTAAAAAACACTTTTTCTTTCCTTGCTTAAAAGTTTAACGACAGTCACCCAGCACACAGGCAAGCTGCGTGACTTCTGCAGACTGTGGCAAACAGCTTGCACACAGAGCAACAATCTGGAACGAATTCCTCCTGCAGGCTGAATGGGCATCAAATCTGCTCATGTGTGATAGCTGCAGCAGCACAGCAGGAGATTCAAAACCAATCGTTTTGTTACTGTTCTCTTTAAGAACAACAGAACGAGGAAACAGTCGAGAGCTTTAAGGTACACGTTCCTTACCCCGAGTTCCTTACCCTGAGGACCTCATGATCAGACAGCTTACCCACACAAACAGCAAACAGGAGTGGGTAGCCCCACACGTGGTCAGAGATCGCCTCCCAGCACTCTTGGGACTGGTGCACTCCAGCATGTTCACCAGATGAACGAGCTGCCAGGTCCTCCAGAAGAACTGGCGGTAGCTAGCTGGATGCCCACAAAGCTGCACCAAAGGATGCAGGAAAATGGGGTATGTACCCTGGCTGCTACCGAGGAACCACATGGACAAAGATTTATCACTTTACACCTCCTAATATTCCTATTTTATGATCATGATTTCTATGTAGAGATATTATGTTTCCACAAAAAGAATTAAGATCTCTTTGAAAGTAACAAGTCAGCAATTTCCTACTAGCCATCAACAATGACAAGATGATTACCCTAAAGGAGAAGGAATCAGCAAGACTATTTAGGTTATTCAGTATCTATCATGTCTCCTAATTACCTCTAGATTTGCCACAGCGAGCGTTTGATGCATATGCCACACCTGGAAAACTTGAACCTAAATTCAACTTTTTATTAAAAATTAAGTAGGGTAGCAAGGATTTGACTTAGAAAGTAGAAATATCTGCTCACGGCATTTGTTGTCTGTCAGGCTTTTAAAAACCTAACTATTGTACATTATAAAAAGAAAGAAAGAAAAAAAACACTGAGAAAATAAAAAGAAACTCCAACATTAAGTCAAAAATCAACAGTCCAGATTTTGTAATTACTTATAACTTTTCCCTCCCTCCCACAGGCCATTGGCTCATTCACTGCCCAGAGATAATTCAATCCCATACAAGCCTAAGCTGTAGGATGAAGAAGGCTGTATCTGAAGGTCCCATTCTGTGCTCACATTCTTGCCCTCTTTAGTGTGCTGAAAGTCAAAAGAGAGCCTCATGGTTACTAAGGTTTGTTCCAAGTAATTTGAATCCCTTCCTTTCTCTCCCAGAATGTGTGCAAGACGATAGGCAAAAATGAGCTAAGGAATACTTTTCAATCTTTACCTTCCTCATTTTCTAGAGTGTCCCCCCACCATGACTTCTGGAAGTGTTAATGCCACACAACTGTCAAAAAGCACAGGTTCTGCTATGCTCCAAACATTGATTAATACACTGAAAATTGTGTCATAGTTATCTCAAAATGAAAGGACACATTTTTGCTTAATCTCTGCAACTCCTCCATCATAAAATGGAGATGCCAATCCATCATCTCAAAGAGACTTCACGATATGTGTAAGTGTCCTACAGAATGAGCACAATAAAAAAGCATCAGAGGATAATGGAAACAATTACGGCTTCAGAGCAGAGTTTAAACAATGGATAAATATGATACTAGCGCACAGTGAACAAGACAAATGAAGTTAGTAAATAATTTCCAATTAAGCAAGCATTGGTAGCCTGTGCACCTGGAAACCTTTACTTACATGCTTTACCTACAATTAGTCTGAAGCACAAGGAAAATAATAGAAGGGAAGAACAAATTAAGTTCCAGAAGCATCACTCTGGCAACTTCATTACAGTTTCCTGATACTTTTTAGAAAGTAATATATCTGTTCATTTTGAAAATAAACCTTTTGTTTCTTTAATTAAAAACCTTTTATTTAGGGTATGAAGGCAGAAATCAATTTCAGACTACTTTAAAATATAATATAATTACACTGTCACATTCCTTTTCTCTTCATGTCATTTTGATATAAATGGAGTGATCCTGCACCAACAAAAAAATTATGAGACTGATTTTATTCTCTTCACAAGGTACAGGACCTATAATGCAAATAAATATAGCAGAGCCTTTATCACCAAATTATTACAATTTTGTATAAGAAAAAAGATCTCTAAAAATTTGTGTATTTTTACATGGAATACAATTCATTTTTGTTGAACTACTGGTGCAAAGTAACACTATGCTGCAGAACGTCTGCATTTAAGAAAGTGAAATAAATTTCTTCTGTATTCATATAATGACCGTATTTGTGAGGAAAGGGAATGCCTAAAATTCAGGTTCCTTATTTTAAGCTGATCTACAGGGAGATCCAAATTACACGACAATCAGCTTTAGCAAAGTGGACCCCATTAGTTTAGCTAATGTTAATGGAAATTTACACCCAGGGAAAAGAAATTCCTCCCACAATGAGACTCTTGCTTTATTTTGAAAGGTAAAATAAACTGTGTAACAGGTCTAAATATATAGTAATGTTTTCTTACTCATCTTTCAAACAAAATCTCTTTTCTCAAACTACAATGCTGTTTAAATTTACTTACACTTAACAGCATTAGTCTCTCCCTTCCCCCCAGAGCTATTCCTTTAAGTTTCAATCCCAAGAACTCTTCCTTCAAGGTATAATCTACGAATCTGTAGTGTCACAGTCGTTGTTCCCATGGCAATAAATATAATGTTCACGACATTAATTTAAGACATCACCAAAGGATAAAGCAAAAGGAAACACAGGGTTTTTTTCTTTACGGCCTTATTTCAGGACAGATAGCCACAATAAGGGAATTACAGGTCTTGCTGTTTCCAAGTCAATTTTTTTTCTTTTTTACACCTTCTATACACAAGGGGGGGGGGGGGGGGGGGGGGGATNACAAATGAACCACTGAGAAGGTCCAGCTACCAAGCAACACAGTAGTTGCTGCTGAATGATAAAGATCATCCATCAATTTTCGACCCCAGATTTCAATGATTTCTCCCCTTTAAATTATGTCATCATCAGCTACAAAAGCAACAGTCTGCATGAGTCTATATAAATGGCAGAAGACTTATTTACCTGAACTCCAGGGTGGTGGATTTAGCTTCCCCCCCGTCTATGTAGAAAGCACACTGCAGAGCATCAGATGGGGTGCTCTTGCTCTTGGATTATTCCAGCTGCTGTCCCATCACCTGGACAGCTTCAAACACTAACCTACAGCAGCTTTCCCAGGGCTGTCGAAGTTTTGAAACATTAACCAAAGTGGGAAGAGTTTGGATGTTAGCCCTATTCACATTAGACCTGCTTGGGGAATCCTTCCACATATCAGTGCTACCTCTCCCAATCCATACACCTACACTTAAAGTAGATTTGCACTCCAGAACTGCCTGCTAGTCTCTGCCAACACCAAACAGAGACTAGTCATCTGTCTGGGCTGAAGATTTGTGCAGCCTACAAGTCTGAAGTAGACGTAGATCTCATGCATTAGCCCTGTGCAGACAACATAAGGCACACCCATTGCAGAAGGAACGTGGGTGGTTTCAAAAAGAGCACAAATCCTTTATTAACAATGGAACTAAAACTGTTGCCAGGACACACTATTTTTCATACTGACAATGACTGCTGAAGTTAAATAAGGTGCCTTATGAATAAACATACAGCTGCTAAAACAGGAACAGCACCTGCAACACCCTGTGCTTTTATCCATCCGACAGCTGTTGTGCCCATGAACAGAGTAATTTCATCAGCTGATGATCTATACACTGCTTATAGTTTGAAATATGTGTAAATGTGCAGAATGGGAACACGTTTTTGCAAATACAGTTTCTTTACAGCTGAAAATTTAGCCTGTTAATCTGCTGTTCGCAATGCCTTCACAAAGTCAGTTGAGAACAGCAACAAGAAACAATGTCAGACTTAGCAGCAGCACCCTTTTGAACATGATGCATGCTGCTGTGTGAGTGGTAATACTAAAACCAAAAAACAAATAAAACGTTTACTTTGACTTTTAAGTTCATGAAAAGCCTTCACAACTATTAGATACGGTAAAAAAAAAAAAAATCCAGATAAAATAGTGTTCAAACAACATTGTATGAAAAGGAAAAAAGATTTTGCCAGGGCAAAATTCATTTTTATTACACAAAGTAATACCCAGCAGTCTTGAACTTTTGTTTATACACAGCAAAGAGTTCCCACGTAGAAAGCATTTGTAGTGCTTTGTGTTGGTGTATAGTTCTCTAAGGAGCTATTGAAGAAGAAATCCTATTTCAGAATTTACATTAAAAAAAAACAACAACAAAACAAAACAAAACCCAAAAAAAACAGGACTGATTTGGTGTTTGGTGGAGGCTTTTTGGTTTTGCTTTGTTTTTCAGAGAGACCAATACATAGACATCAAATGTAAAAAGAAAAGACCTAAAAGAACTAAAGAAACTGGAAATAATTTTCAGCAAAGTTTTAAAGAAATGAGTAGTACTGACCTGGTCACAGGTACCACTGACTCCACCGGTCTTGCTTCACACCACGGACTCTTTGGCTGCTCTGCATACAGAAGTGACGACTGACAGTGCAATGTCAGAGGGGAGAGATGGTCAGTAGCAGACCATAACACATTGGGGCTTGATGTTTGCCTCACAGATGCACTCTCTGAATCACCAAAATTGCTGGTAATGTTGTAATTCATCATAGCAGGACTGCAGAATGCCATTGCAGAATATTCATGTCTGTTTTCCATGTAAGATGAGGGAATACAGACTGGACTGTGTGCTGCTGTCAACGTGGACTGATTACAGCTGTAGGGAACTGGAGAGACGATACCAGCGGGTGAGTTTTTAATTTCTGTTTTATTGCATCCAATATCCTGAAGTGGCAGCAACTGAGAAAAGTCCTTGTGAGAAGATGCACACAGGGACATTTTGAAGCAAGAACGAAGATTGTTGTTTAAATATTCATCCTAAGATGTTAAGGTATAAAAAAAAAGTTGAATTAAAAAGTAAGAAAGTTCTGTATTAAGTCTTTTCTGTAAAAGAAAAAAGGAATCAGTAAAACAGAAAGTATAAAAATATCTTGTTAAAACAGATTACATGTCAAATGTACAAATTTACTACATTTAAGAAAAAAAAAGTTTTTGAAAACTTCCTTAAAAATAAAGGCTAAGACAGACATTGACTTCAGACTCCCTTAAAAAATAATAGTAATTTTAAAAAATCTCTTGAAGTCTGAAACAAAGATGCCAGTGACAACTTGGAACCTAAGAAAAGTAACTCGTTACAACCAGGGTAAAACTGCTCTTTGTCAGAGGCCAAATTACCCTATGGTCCACAGCTGTGGTGTGAGTGCCCTGAGAAATCAATTCTCTTTGTAAAAGCTCACCACCTCCTGCTCTCGCTGTAAGTGTACTACTTCAGCCTTCCCTTTATCAACACAAACATGTATCAGCAGATACTTTGAAAAAACACAAACCCACACACATCTCTCCTTTACCTTTCAAAACCAGAACCCACTGCACATGCCTCTCCACAGAAGAGAAAGATATGTAATAGATGTCAGTAAGCGATGCAACTTCATCACGAGTCCGTCCCTGCATACAGCACTTCTGAACAGAGCCATTTTAAAAGTAGAAGTCACAAAATGCAGGTATTTCCAAAGCTGGCAAGAAAGACCTCAGGTGATTTCACAAGGTCCGGAAGTTTTACAATTTCCTGCCACTCTCCATCCCAATCCCAACTACTCTTCATCCTTCCTCCCATCTGAATCAACTATCCAAACAGAGACCTTAATTTGCCCACAGTGAATACTCTTTGTCAGTTTAGGTATATCCAAATTATTTAAGGGAGAAAAAAATTTTAAAAGAAAAAAAGAAAATACCAAAACCATCCTCCTAAGACATAGACTCTGTCCTGGAAGCATTACTGTTATAGTAGCATTTCAATTTTTTTTATTATTATTATTCACTATGGGTTTCATCTGCAGTTCATTCCAGCTTTGAAGACAGACATGTGGCCCTCTTATAGCTTGCAATCCAAAACAATGCCATTTCCAAAATAGCAAGTTTCAGCCCCCAGAACTGATATTGTAGTGTACTTTTACAGATGGTAATAAGATCTTAACGTGAAAAATCACGAGATAATTGAAAAGCCACCCACAGTTTTTGTATTCCAGAAGTGGCCAAAGTATTGATGCTAAATATTCTTACCTTTTTCACTTCACGTGACCATAAAACAAGATGAGGAATATTCAAACACAGGTTTGCTTAAGTGCCAGCAACCTCCCTGTCCCAAAAATTCTCAGCCAGATGGCATTTCTAGTAAGCCATCATGGGTCATTAACATATCTTTCTCCTCTAGGGCCAGGACTGAGGGTAGAAGCATTAGCAAATAATGTAAGAAATAGTCTTTTTGAATAAAACGGATAGTTTAAGGTCCTTCCTTCTCAATTTGCACTCTGTTGATGAAACTGAAAATATCTGTAGAAATAACCAGGAACTCATTTAAATCATCTCTGGCACTTCAGACCCAGCTGCTGTTTTTTCCTTTGTGGGAAACAGGAAAATGAGATATCTCAGCAGCTGTTTATGTCCAGCAGTTGTTGCACTGGAACTCCGATGCAGCCAAAGCAGGAGAATCTGACCTCACTCCTCACACAATCTACACGCTTCATTTGCTGCAGCCGGATGCTTCACAGTCTCCTCTAAGAGAAACCAAGCATCATTCAATTTTCACTGCAAACAGCACTGAAAATCTCAAAGGGGCTTTCACTTCCAGATTATGGGGTGGGTAGCCCAAATAATTTTTAAGCAGCAAATGATGGAACGAAGAAATGATCTTAAGACTGTTTTCAGTGGTTACTATGAATGGGGCCCGTGAGAACAATTCAAATTCAAATTCAATTGAATTCAAAATGCATTTAAAGCTTTTGTGTAGGTAAAGCTGTATACCATTCGTGATCTCAGAGGCTGCATGTATTCAAGGTGTGTGTGGACTCTCTGCAGCAGCATCTGGAATGCCCCCCAAAAGCTGACTGCGCTGTGTCCGTCTGCCCCCCTGCAAAGGGGACACAGTGCAAGGTAACCCCCAACCCTTCTGATAGAAGGACCTGAGAGGCATTACAACAATATCTCTGTTATAGTCAGCTGGAGACATTCTGCTATGATACCTTGACAGTTTTTGCAGCAGGCAACTGCTTGTGTGGTTTCCCTCAGACATTTAGAAAAATATATGCATGTACGCTGTAGGAGAAGAGAGAACACAGAGCTGGTACTACACAATGTCATGAAGAGAAATCAGCTAAGCTTTAAGTAATTTTTTTCTGGAGACGTAATCCAGTAGAGTGATATGCAGGATAACTGACTATTTAGCAGAAGGACATCTCTCCAAAGGGCAACACACAGTATTTAGAAACATACACAGAAGTTACAAGAAGCAACAGCAAAGTTTGTTTTAGAGAGAGGAGTCCATGCAAGCATGAAAAGTCAGTAGAGCATTCCTCAAAAACAGACTGCTCATAACTTATTTACAAGAGAAGGGACTCTGGGTTCCAGGAGGTTAAAGAAAACTGTACTCATAGCCTTCAGCAGACTGCAATATAGTGAAAAAATAACAGCATTGGTTAAGATAATTAACTTGGGTCATAGATATAGTTTAGCCACAGTAGACTATGAATCCACATGAGATCATGTTGTTCACACTTCTTTATACCTAGAGAACTTAGAATGGGAAGCCAAGAACCTCACAAATAAAATGAAGCTACTGAAATTATCCAGTATTGCTCAGAAGGTCCTAAAAACTGACTGCTGGACTACGAAGTTCCAAGGACTGTGAAGTTAAAGAAGGACTGCAGATTCAGGGAACCAAATCTTAAGATTTAAGGCTAGAGAAAACAAACTTCGCTAACACCTATACATCAGAAAGAAGCACGACCACATTTAAGTCAAGGATTAGAATGAGTAGTGCAACAGGCTACTAAATTTGTTCCATCCTGGTACAAAGTTCTCATATCTTAAGCACCATTCATTAAACAGAAATGAAAGTTGCTTCTTACATAAAGTGAGCTCCCATTCCAATATCTCCTCCTTCTCTGAAGAAAGACTTTAAAAGCAAGATTCAATTTTAAAGTACATTATTTAGATCTAATCAATCAGCACTGCACTAGATCTGTACCAGATAGAGAAACAAAGCAGGTATCTGTTATTTTTATACTCCAGTCTTCTGGGAGACTGCAAACATTTCAGTCCACTTAAGTCAGTTTAGCTTAGCAAGATACTCAACAACTGAAATGCTGTTATTAAGTAAATAGCCATTTTGTCCTGTTCCTTGAGTAACACTTACCATTCACAACTCTAAGTCACTAAGGGCAGGGTTCACATCTGGCATAAGAGAAAATAGTTCTATTGGCTCCAGTACACAGAGGATGACACCGCTGTCCATGAGGATGGAGGAACAAAAATGTGATGTTATCAATGTTCTCCACAAAAAAAAAAAAAAGGTTTCTGGTCTTGAAACAGCTCTACATACTAAACTCAATACATCTTGAGAGTCACCATGCAAGACACACAGATCAGGCACAAGAACTAGTTTAGATGTCATAGTCAAACAGATACATGGGTAAATAATTAAGCCATCTGACCTACTTGAACAAACTCAAAAGCCAGTTATTGCACATTACCTATACCAAGTATCTTTTTAAACGCCTTGTATAAATAAATAATTTCTTTTTGTTGTTGTTGTTTTGGAAAGGGGAAAAAATAGGTAGAGAGGGCAGGCTGCCATATTTTAGAGCCTGCTTGGAAATAATAAAATAGTTTTTCCTAGAAAAACGCAAAAGTCTGCAGAAAGCAATAGAGTGATGGATGTTCTCGGGCACCATTCCATCAACATACACTACAACATGCTTAGAATTTTATAGGTAAGCCATATATTTTGAGCAAATAATTTTTTGCAATACAGAATTAAGATGACCTTTTTTTCTGCTAGGCTTAAATTAAAGTGCAATCATTCTTCCTTTCATTTTAATAGAAGCGATTCAGCAAGCATGCATTCCACTACCCCACAGCTTCTCAGTCATCTTGCAAAGCATTCTATTAATATTCTAAGTTAAACTTTACAGAACTCACCACAACAATGAACTGAATCATTTTCTCAAAAACTGATCATTAAAGGAAAGCCATTCCTGATGCATAAAATAGCACTTGTGCTTCAAGTTTTGTGAAAAACTTATTACTCATTAAACAGAGCAGTGCCAGATACTGCCAATGGAAGGCATATAAGTAAACAAGTTTATTATTACCTGAGAAGGACTAGATGCAACAAGCAGGGGACAGATGGGGAAGCAAAATGAAAATAGAGCTGTCTGTCCAAACCTCAGGTGTTGTACTCATTCCTGCAAAATTAATAGCCTGTTCTCAACGAGATCAAGACCTCCTCTGAAAAAGATATTGCAGATTAAAAAGCACATGGGCAAGAATACTTCAAAACACTTAAGCAAAATGAGCACTCTCTTTGGCCTGTCTTACCCTTTGTGTTACTGAGAACACTGACAACTTCTAGGTTATTCTAAACATTCATTAATGTATTTCAGAGCTCAATGAATATGAAATACATGGAAGCACCAAAGGAACTGGGTTTGTTCTACCAGAGTAGAAGTCTTGTTCTACCAGAGTAGTAGTCTTGTTCTACAAGACTGCAGGAAAGTGTAAATTGTAGTCTTCTACTCCCTAAAGTGGAATTACAAAGACAACAAAGCCACTTTTCAGAAAAAGTGCACAAGCTAGGAATAGAGATTACAGTCACAAGTCAATGCAAGGGTCACAAGTCAATGCAAGGGCACTGCACATATGAAAAAAATTCTCCACAATGAGAATTAAGTACAGGAACAGGATACCCAGAAAGGCTGTGAAATCTCCATCTTTGAAGACTTGACTTGACTGACTTGACTGAAAAAGGCCGTAAGCAACCTGACCTCACTTTGAGCAGGATGCTGGATTAGTTGTTCTCCAGATGTCCCTTCCCACTAGAATTCTTTTATGACTATGTTCATCCACTACTGGAGGCACCCATAGCAGAGGAAATTCCATTTTACCTGTGCTGGAAAGAATGAAGCATATCAAAGGATCATTAATTACCCTGGACACTGGCCACCTTGTCAACTTTTTTCAAGAAGATAAGAGCTGTGGGTCTTGTCCAAAGACAACCAGCATTTAACACTTCATGGTACATGCAAACACCTGTCTTGCATACACTGCAACAGGATTAGTTGTTAGATTGTTCCACAGATCTGCAAATACTTCACATGGGCAAACAGGTCAAAAGATCCTGGCCTCTTCTTGTTTTCGTGTCCTGAGTGTGTGCACTCACTGTCAGGGAAGAGCAAAGGCTCTGAATGGGATATGGCCAGGCAAAGGCATGCCTGCAACGGAGCCCAACCATTCCACTAGAAGATATGCAGACAATTGGAAAAGATTTTCAGATTTCAATTCAAACTAGAGTTAAGATTGACTGCGTTAGTTTTTAGCCTTTCAGTTTGTAGACCCTTAAAATGTTATCAGACCCCAGAATGGACATAAGCTTTCTATGATTTGCATTTCTTACATATATTTCATAGACTTAAGGATCCAGACACCAGAAATGGAAAGCCACTGTGCTGCTCAGGAATACAAATGCAAACTGAGAGACTTCAGCTCCTTTACTCTCCATGTCATTACTTCAAAGTACAGCATGGACACTCAATACATAGTCCATCAGAAAGAATATTTGAATTTCAGTGTGAAAATTTTACCATGTTCCACTAGTAAAGAAACATCTATTAAAACTGTTACACAAGTAGCAATTACAAGGATCTATCAGAAGAATTTGTAATCACATTTCAATCCACAGCAGTATTGTGGCAGAAGCCAGTACACAGAATATCACCCTTGTCCAATAAGAACTTTATTATTAAAAGATTATCTCCCTCTGATGCAAGGAAGGGCAGGGAAGAGTGGTACAGGCTGGCCTATATCTGGGACTCAGATTTCATGGAGCTGGGATGTGCGTCTGTATCCAGCATCTCTGAAGCACACTTGAGTCTCTCAGTACACACTAATTAATTAAGCTATTTCTTAAGAAGTTAATGCTGATAAGTTAATTCTTGGTTTGATGTTCAGAACATAGCTCTGTGTCACAACAGCAGGGAATACACCAGTTCCTTGGGTCCAGGAGGATTTTATTTCTTCAAACACCATTTCTCCCTTAATGACAGTGAAGAATGAGCATATAGGAGCCTTCCTCTACCTCATTACACTCTAGTCTTTACAAAAGCCTGTATTGAGGGACATCTTTAATTTGTATGACTCTGCTGAGAAACAGAGCACCATGGTCAATCCTCTGCCTTCAAAAAGGGCAAATCTATATGGAGAAACAGCCTCATTTTGCCCAGTAGCTCTTATACATAGCTCTATACATACCTGCTATACATTCAGCAGGTTACTGAATAACTGTATCTTAGTTATTGGCATGCTGTAGACACAAGCTGGCACATGGACCGAGATTCTTTGACTCAAGTTAAGTTCTTTCTGTTTACTCTTATAACAATTCAGCATCTCCCATATTAGAAATAAATAAATTGGGTAATGAAAATACCACTGCATTTATTCCCTGTTCCCACAGCAGTTCCCCCACGCAAGTCTGTGAGGGTATACAGCAGGCTCACAGAGAGCAGTGCCAGCAGCAATACACTCATGCCAGACAAAAATTTAAAAGAGAAAAGGAAGGGGGGGAAAATGTCAATATGTGAAGAAAAACAAGTAAACCAGTCAATAGGAATAGAGCAGAAGTTGAAACTTCCTATTCTCTCAGCGAGAGAGACTGACTGTCTTGCTTTCTGAGGAAAGCAAAGATGAGAGATTTTCCCTGGCAGCAGCTGTCCATCACCAGACATAAAAACCTGTGATGAGATTAAGAGCCCTTTGGCCAATGGACAATAGAGTAAGGTCATAACTGCCCCTAAAACTTAGACCCCCTTGGCAAGCTGTAGGCAACAAGATTAGATAGGTGGGTAGACAAACAGGACATATCCCCAGATGACATGAACTAATTTATTTCTGCAGCACATGCTATACCACCTGAGGATCTGACCTGCCATAGCTCCAAAACATGGGGTGGGAGTTTCTGTTTGGCATGTATGTCAGTGAATGCAGGATTTAATTTCCCCTGGCTAAGCAGACATGATGCATTGGCTATTCCTTTGAGCATACTATGCCTCAGGCACCTCAAATGACCTCTTGCTTTATGAGGCTGAGAAGCAATGTTGGTAACCATAGTTGTCTTTGGCATAAGAAAATCTTCCTTGCAGACAGGTTCTCAGGGAATAATTTTTTCAGATCTAGGTGACCTGAAGAGCGGAGAAGAAGCAGCAGACTTTTTCCTGTCAGACCAACGTGCACTATCCCTTATTCCACTCCCTCCTCCCCCAAATAAAACCATCTTATTTACTGTGTTTTTTCCAGACAGCCTCTTTACTACGCAAATTATTTATGCTGTAGGATTAATTTACGTAATGAAAGAGTCAGTTTCACCAGTGGTCTTATTAAGCAACAAACCCAAACTTCAACTAACAGCACTTGTCAGCATTGTTTTCAAGACAGCCCATTGTGTCTGTCCAAGAAAAACATGCCACATGCAAGATGCCATTTGCATCCCTGCCACTCAGGCAGCCACTAAATCTCCGGAGTTGAACTGTGCTTTGGGAGACATGGAGAGACCGTCTTCATTTGTGTGACTATGACAGCAAGGAGAGTCCAGTTTGCATCTTGCTCTATTCAGTATCCAAACAACACACTTCATAAATATGTGGCTGCCTTATCTAATACGTGGTTGCCTTACCTCTTACTGCACAAAGCAAACTTTTGTCTTTTTAGTCATAAAACTTGAATAAACAACCTTTTCAATAACTGGATGGAAATGAAATCTATGTATGAATATATATGAAATACAGTACGGTTTTAGCTTCTTTGCTGGTTTTAGCTATAAGGCAATTTGTTTCCTTATTGGAATTTATGTAAAATACTATTTCACTTATATTCATTTTATTATGCATCCTCACATTAACAGAAAATTCAAGGCTAAATATTTTTGCCCCTGCATTTTCATTCTAACTTCTTTAAAAAAAAAAAATTGCAACATAGTTAATTGATACCCGATTTTGATGATTTAAAAGACTTACAACTGCCTAACAAATTAGTAATTATGCCATAACGTTTTCCTCATCATCACTAATTCACTGAAATAACATAGAAATCAAGGTATTGCTTATTCTTGCATTTCAAGCTATGAAACACTGTTATAATGGTGCATTAATTCCCAGATCAGATATGTTTAACACCATCCACAGGTAACAAAAGTTTGTGTATATGTTTTAGTCCCTTAAACAAAAGAAGTTGTTCTGGATTTGTCTCATCATTAACCTGGACATGAAAATCTGCCTTTTACTGTGTGTAAAATCCTGTCTCAACTGAGTTAGAATTTTGTTCTTGATTCACACAGGTGGATATTTGTCTAATATATTAATTAGGATAAAACTTGAATGTCCTCCTAGTCTTATTAAAAAGAAAGCTGAGAAATTATTCTGGGATTTCTGTTCTCTGAGCTTCATATTTCCTGTCTCTAGAGGAATGGACCAGCAAACTACTCTATGAGAATATTTCTCACTGCTAGCAAAAGCGTGTTGCAGATAACTGAAGAAGAGCACAGTATCATAGTGGATATAAAACCTGTTCAGCTCCCTGGATCATGATCCCTTTTCACTGTAAGTTCTTTGCTACTTGTACCTTTAAGTCAATACTCAAGAACCAGAACTAAAACTAAGTGTATTTAAAGAGATCATATACTAACATGGCTTTATAGTGGTTTTAATTAATACATTTTTCATCCATTCTTTATCAGAATATCATCACAGACACTCACAGTGGCTGATTTATTGAAGGCAATTCTGCAATTGCAACATTTTAAGAACAGCTCTAAACCTATGGGTATTTTCTTCCTGTGATATTTTAAGTTTATCAGGTTCCCAAAAATCATATTCACTAGGATATAAAATAATTTTTGTGATTCCACTTTCTCCAGCAATACTTGAAGCTCTGTTAACTGATTCTCATAATTTCCAGCACTTAAGAGATCAACTGTAAAGAAACATCAGATTTAGTCCATCCCTTCACGTCTAAGATTTTTATTGTTATTTCTCCTTTGAAAGGCATAGGAAGCTGAACTGTTCACACACACACACAGTTACCAGTCTGAGAAAGGAGACACTACAGCTGTCTTCCTCTAACCCTGTGTTACAGTCACTGTGTCTGCAAAATGTAAGTTACATCTTCTTTAAAAAGATATAGGAAAGTTAAGAAAGATAAGCAAAAAGGAGGATAGCGACAGAGGGGTGATTCTACATTTAAACTTTGTTCACAAACAGAAAGAGGAATTTTGATAAAGTTCTGAAATAGCAAATAAAAGTTCTAAAGCTTTAAATTAGAAACACAAAATGTATTTGTTGCTTCACTAAAGGCACCATACTTCAGTCTTAGATTTCTCTCCCTCTTGGGGGGACAACAAATGAGCAAGGAATTTCAAGGATAGGGATGAGGAAACAGATTGCTCGTAATACTCAGCACATCAGAATCAAATGCTAAATGACTTTATGTTCAAAAGTGGTTTCTCATGCAACTCATAACCATATCAAAACTTTCTCTGCACATAAATGGTAATTGTGCAGCACTCTCTATATGACAAGGCTGAACCCTTTCCCAAAAAGAAATAGCACATTTATCAGCCATTCCAAGGTCTAAATTGCATAATTTGTTGTTTATCCTATCCTCTCTCCAGATTGAAATGTATTTTCTCTACTAAAACCTCACTTACAAAACCTCCAAGATAAAAAGACCAGATCATTCTTGTCATTGCTAGCCCAAAGTCTCTACTAGCATTCAGGCAGATGGGTCCCGATGGGTTTGATGAAGAATATGCATGCGCTGTCCAATCTTTAGTTATTGTTAAATATACCTTTTAGCACTGTAAGCAAACGTAAGAAACAGGCTTGTATCTTCTTGTCTAATTAGGAAGATCCTTGTCAAAACTGAAGTACTCATAAGAATGTAAACCTATATCACTGATTTTAATAGGGGAAAACTACTTAGGTAGACACAGCAACTGTAAGAACAAAACCTGAGACATTTGTCAGTATGAGACCTGGAATTTGAGAAGCACGATTCACAGTCCAGTCATGTCAATGGGGAAACTTCCAATAACTCCAATTTGCTTTGGATCGGGTCCTAAAAAATACTATGATGCTAAGAAGTGGCTTTTACCTTTTATTAGCATATTCATTTGTGTAGTTTTCCAAAAACCTTAAAAAATCCAAACCCCTAAGTTATGTTCAAAAATACTCCTTCTGCTTTTAGTGCAGCAATCCTATTCTAATCAGATTCTTAAGCCAAAGTACTAAAACATAGCAAACTTCCACAATTTTCTCTGAATCCTCAAAGAATTTTTAAAACAAGCCTGTTGAAAGATCATTTTACCTGCATAAACTGTTAGACTTTAAGAAGAAATGTGCACTGGAACTAAAACAAAAACTCTCGATAATTTAACTATTCCATTTCGCTTACAGATGTTATTGTTCATAAATCCAGAAGCTATCAATTGCAGAGCTTTGGCAACATTTAAAATAAGAAATATTTCATTCAATATAGCACGTACCTGATTGACACTGAATAGGGTTTCTGCTCTTTATAAATGTTCTGACAGGATTATATGTCAGCAAGGTTTTCACATAGCAATTCTGGATTTGTTTTCCTTCTTTCCTTTATCTCTTGATTGTAAAGCAGCTGTGCCCACCACCACTTAGTCATCAGATTTCAAATATTAATCTTTTCAAAGCAATGTGATGCCAGCTCATCAGTGCAAGATTACACGGATACTATCAGGGTTTCCTTTCCCTGTGAAGGCAAGACCTAAACAGAAGTTTCTCCTCCTCCTTTCTGACATAACAAGCTTCTGAATTTGTCGTTCACTGCAGTTAAAGCTCTTACATGATTGAATCCTTTTATAAGCCAAGCATTTTCATATTTAGCACAGAAATATGAATGATGAACTAACCAGCAATTCTGGAAGCAAATACTGAGATTTAAAAAAACTAAATCAAACTTTTTATATCTTTGTCACAGGAAAACCTGGAACATAATTAACATTTGCTCTGAACCAGCAATATACTCATCTGAGACATTCTGGGCAACATAATTAATAAACTACTTTGGCATTGTTTTTAAACACCAGATGCATAAACACAGACAAGGAGGGATTATTTTTTTTTAATGTAACTACAATCATTTTCAAATGAAGAAAATTAACTAGAAGCCATTTGAGGTGATATCTTTATTTAACCGAGTTAACATTTATTGAAATACAAAAAAATAAAATTGAAGACATGCAGCAAGGTCTAATTCTCAATTATAGAGATTGCTTTCAGAATGATTGATTAATTGCACAGCATTAACCTCATTTACTCTAGGGAAACTGACATGCTTGTAGATATGCTTGGATAAAGCCTGACGTTTTTCATTCTTGCATTTTAGACTCCAAAATACCTCCAAGTCTACAAACCTTCTGAAATCTCGTCTGAGTTAAGAGATTTGACTGTTGTCAATCCATGCAGCCAAAATAGTCCTGCCCCCTTTGCTATCAACAGCTTCTCTGCAAGCACAGCCAGAACCAAACCAAGGTAGTATTACTATCCACTCAGTCAGCCATTCCCATAATTACTTCATGCTAATGTAATTTTTCTCAGCATCAGATTTGCCTTTCTACCTTGTTTCTATGTTCTTTTCCTTAAGCCTCCCCATCTCCTCTCATTACTATTTTGCAGGTCCAAAGACAGCTTCTTTTAATCTGAAATTCCTTTTGTTTTGACAGATAGAGCCTTTTACAAGCTACAGGGGATTCAAATCCCTACTACCAGCACCTTTTGATGATGAGTTCTTATATGGAGTCAGACCTGTGTCTATCCCATCCCACTTGTGCCTGTAGTAACCCTTAAACACTGTTTAAGGGCAAGGTCATGTTCTCTACCACCCTCAATACAAATGGGATAGGAACATAAAGATTTACTGCTAAATATCACAGAAGTGCACCTTAGCTGTTCGCACGCTGCTTTCCCCTCATGTCCTGACATAGCCCCTAAACCACCTCTACCAGGCCCTAGTCCTACAAGTCACTTTACTCTAAATACCTGACCCTTGCCAAAGCACCACTCTATTTTTAGCAAGTGTCCTCCTGCCCCTTTCCCAAGACAGCAACAGAGACTCTACTGCTAAAGGACCCCTTATTTTCCACAAATGGATGGCAAAATTTTCAAAACCAATCAGTCACATTACAGCACACAAGGTTTTTGCAGAAGAAAACTGTTCTGTATTTGACTGCCTTCAATAACTTCAAGATGTGTTGCCACAGGAATATCTAAGATCTAATATACATGTACAGCCTGGCAGGCAGCCCTGACTAATATTAGAATAATACATGTGCACCTCCGCAGAAGTGCCCACAACATGCAGATCTAAGAGGGGAAAGGAGAACAAGGACTATGGATACCAAATAAGCATTAGGAGCAGTACTAAGTAGTTACCTGTGAATTGTATCTTTCCTCTCCATTCAGATCTTCTCTTAGTCAAGAGCCACAGCTATTTGGGGTAATATAAGCAAAAACCTTCAATCAAGGCAAATTAAGATTTTATTAAGGATTTCATGTGTCAGATAAGCAGATGGAACAAAAAGTAACTAGATAAATGATCAGGAACAGGTTGGCAGTAGACAAAGAAAAATAAGTCAAGTTCTCTTCTCTCTCTTTTATATATATAATGTATATTAATGTTTCCTAAAACAATATAAAATGAGAAGGCCTTTAATTAATGTACTTTCCTAATGTCTTTTTTCTTGGGGGGGTGAGCGTCAAGACAGGAGTTTCCATGCATAGAAAGGGATGATTAGACTCTGAGCTATGGCAGTTTGTAACTGGAGCAGCACCTGTCTAGCAGACATGTGGAGCAGCTACGAGGAGCCTTGAGACAATATATCAGACAAAAATAATCCAAATATAATGTGGCTCAGGATGGTGCACTCCCCTGTGTGTACAAGTGCATGAAGTAGAATAAGTTAATGCCAGTAGATTCAAGAAGCAGTTCCCTTAGACAAAGGTGTAGTGAATAAAATGGGTAAACTTACCAACTAACAACCCAGGCGCATCATTGATGAATGGATAAAGTCTGTATTGTTCCACATACACAGAGTTACTTACATCATTATCACCTAAAATTATTCAAGGTTGAGCAGCTCCTGGGACCACAGGATTCACCATGCCAACTGTATGGTGTATACTGTCTGTATACTCCCCAAGTCAAGCACCAAGTTTTCTTCTCAGCATTCCCACTATATTTAGTACCCCAGGTCTCACAGTCATGACTTGGCTTCCTAGCAAATTCACGCTATATAAGCAATTTGAAGAGTGGTTTGACTTGAGGATTCACCTAACAAAGAACTTTTTACCACCTCCCACAAGTTTTAAAGGTGTTATAGTAAAAGGATCACACTGAAGGAACAGTGAAGAAAAAGGGCCAGAACAGAACTGCAGAAGGAATCTTTTTGGATAGTGTTCATCAGTGGTTACATGTTCTTGCATGTCTATTATTAAATTGCCGTGGCAATCTCTTTAAGGACACCCGCTGACAGCTGTAAAAAAAAAGCTACACAATTTCATCTCAGTATCTCACATATACATAAAAAGAAGTAAACTTTAAGGAAAAGAAGGGTGCAATATTAAATTTGCAGAAATAAATACCACAATTATGCCTAAAAGAATTTGAAGGAAACTACCCATCCCTGTATTATCTGGGCAAATCCACATCACCTGTGGGTATCCCATAGATGAATACCTTGCTTTGCTACCACAGTTTCCACCCCAGCACCATACGCTTCATTCCCTAACTATTGCCAAAATAAATGAAAAATCAGTATCACAAAGGAAAGCTTATTTCCACTTCTTACAGAAAAGCTTCTGTAAAAAATTACCAGCTTTAAGTACACCCACGTGGTTCACAGCGCCTCCAAAATTGATAAAGCTTTCTGCCACAATACTAGACGGTCTCCTTGAGCCTCCTAGCTTCAAGCTGAGCAGGAACATGTGACATGTCTGGATGATGCAATATATTCAGATTGCATCCAATGCTAGCTGCAGGTTCTGAAGGTCCACTTTTTTGAAACTCAGCTGTAGCGATAAGCAGCTCTGCCATTGCACTAGAGGGAGACCAATAAACATATGGAGTCCACACCACTAAGGATCATTTCTTGCTTTCATTCCAAGGAATCCTGTTATCCAGATCTCTTATCTAGTAGGCTGGAATTAAAGAAAACCATTTCTAATAAAGAAAAACAAATGCATCTAAAGTTTTAAATGTTAAACATTAAATTATTGCAACATGCATTAGGATTCAAGATTGCTGTAGTATTTTATTCTATTTTCAATTACTTGCAGTCTTGGCAGGAGACAACTGAGGTCAAAGGCTGAAAGTCACCAGCTGGGCATGTGGAACTTGTGTTTCTTGATTCTATGCAAGACAGAATTCTCTCTTTCTCCAATTTACCTCACCCAATACAGATTTAACAGAGGTGGTTTTGAATTTAACTTGGTTTTTAAAAGTAAGAATCCTGGCTTTCCAGATACTCAACATGGATCCAAAACTTTTATATATATCATACATGAAAAAACAAGCAGTCTCCATATCACATATGCAGTATAGGGTATTACTAAATAGGAGTGGTCTGCTGGGTCCAAAGGATTTCCTCTACTGCCACAGCTCAAACTCCCTTCAGCCCTCATTGAGGTCTTTTCAGATACAAGCCATGATTCATGGTGTTGCAGCACATTCCTGTAACTTCCCTTGGATGCCTGGGTCTTGAATACACTGCTGTACTAGAACACGTCTATTAAGACTCATATGTCCTGCAGTAGCAATTAAGTTATTATAAATAAATATTAATTTTCTTCTGAGATCTTAATTTACTTGCTGATGCTATGAAGGGGGAAATTCTCCTCCCCAAAAACCAAAACCAGATCTTGTTTCTCCAGCCTTTCTGCTTCCAGAGAAGTTGGCCTCTAGAGATGACAGAAACAAAGTCCTTTCCATACCACGAGCCCTTTCTTGCCCATACACAACCATAGTCAGGTCACAGGGCAGGATTTTGCTTCTTGTTGTCCAGGAGATAAATGTCCATTTCCCTCTTCTCCTTTTCACTTACTTCCTATGCTCTTCACGGCCCCAAACTGCTACTTTTTCCCCAAAAGAATTCTTTCCTATGCATGCCAGGGCTAAAGGCAATAGAGTCATTTCCCATCTACTCTACCGTTACACTAGCCAAAACTGTCTTTTGAGGAGGGTCTTAACAATTACTCTTCATTTAATCTAGTTAAATTTAGTCTACTAGACAAGTTCAGAAAATAAAAGAGAGATAATCCTTATAGTGTAGGAACCCTTGTAGAAGCCTGCTTTCCATAAAGCCACAAAGAATCAGCAGAGATAATTAACTACCTTATATAAATATACACACACTAGATAGGTGATATAAAATGTGAACCATGCAATTGCAGAAGATGATAGCAACTGCTTTGAAGGATGTGACTGATGTCATACACGTGTTTATTAGATCTACTCAACCTAAGCTTACAAATGATTGCTGCCTCCTTTTTTGCTATGATTTTATGAGAAAGTAGGCAGCAGGAGAGGGAAGAATAGTTGGGCAAGACAGAGAAGTCCTGCTCGCTCAAAGCAATCACTAATAAAGTGGCTTTCATACAGGGATGAAATGTAATTGGTTACATCCACTGCTTTTCAGTAGTTTTTCAACAGACATCAAGAAAAGCTGTCTTTAGTTCAGAGTCTGTCTTACAATACAGCAAATATAATCAAGCAAACTGAAATATATTTTCTTTCCTCCACAGACAACCTGAATCATCTAACTAGCAAAGCAAAGTTCAAGATGCAGAAGGTTCTGCCAGTGGAAGAAAAAGAGAAGAGAGAGAGTTAAAAGCCACCTAAAGTGGCTGAAAGATTCCCAAAGTATTTACAACAATTGAAGCAACTGAGCTTTATTCTTTGATCAATGCAGACACTTAAAAACAACTTGTCCTTTAAGGAGTCTGTTTAAAAAGAAATCAAACCTTCACAAACACCACAATGGTGAAAACTCCTGATTTTCTTTTCAATGTCACCACAAAGAAGTAGATACAACAAAATGGTAACTCTTCCCACATACCTTTTTAATTCACAGTTTTCTGAATCAGACCTCATTTTGCAGCAAGTTGTAGTTCAATTTCCCCTTCAAAAATAATCAGTCTTCAATGGCAGCAGTTACTGGCTGAGGTCAGATTGGGTCATCTCCTCTTGTCTGACAGCTCGCTGCCATCACCAGCTGCAGTGTCTCTCCCTTGCTTTCTCAGGACCACGTGGTCCCTCCCTGTCCCTTGTGCTGGCTCTAGAGCTCACCTGACCCAGGAGAAGTCACTTCAGCTTGTGAACTTTGCAGAAAGCTATCCCAGCAAAAGGAGAGGGAGGGATAGAGGGAGAGAGGGAGTTTCTTTATTTTTCTTTCTTTTTTCACCTCACTGCCAGGCTAGTAAGATGAATCTGCTCCTGGAGAGGTCAGACAAATGGCAAACCAAGAGAAAGGCAGGGCTGCACAAGCAGGAGTGAGGGAGGAAAGACTGCTCCTTTGCCTGACTGCAAACTGTTAGATCAGATCAGTTCCTTTCTTCCTCCAAGGAGGACTTCTAGCTATGGCTGAGGCACTGATTGGATAAAATTAGAGGATAAAATTAGATTCTAGTCAGACCACACATCTTGTATGCACCCGTCTTCCCTCATCATCCCAAACTGTGGAGGAGTCAGTCCCCTGCCCAGATTCATTAAGAACCATTGGGTATCCCTCTTCCCCTTGCTCCCCAAGCAAGTCTTCCTTGCCAGCCCAGGGAATCAAAGCTACAAATAAGATCCAGCAAGAGAACAGCATGACAGTGAACACTCCTGCACTCACTCCACTTCGGTTTCACTCTACACCAGCTTTCTCCCACTTCTCAAAACACATCCTTTTCCTACCTTTCTAGCCAGCTGATCCATGGCCTACAACCACCCCCTGAAAAGAAGTGCCTCCTCCTTCTATTCCCATTACCATAACACAGATTAAATGGTGGGAAAAAAATCAAACCAAATAAACAAAAAATTACATCACTTTCTCAAGGAAACCAACAAACAGCAGAATTTTAACCTAGAAGGGTTCTCCTTAATAAATGCAATAATCAAATGTAAACATCATATTCAGTGGAGTCATGAAACAATAGCATCTTATGTACATTGCTGTTTTACTGAGAAGCTTTAGAGCTGAGGTGCTGTGATGCAGAGACAGAACGTTTTGGAATGGGTTAAATTCCTACAGCGGGGACGTGACTTCTGCACTCTCCCAGGAAAGCAGCTCCAGTTTTTCAACCAGGGTAACTCTTGAAGGATGGAGGACCTAGTATATTCCAAGACTAATCAGGTTTGCTCTTCATCCAGAATCACTAGGAATTTAGGCAACATCTTAAATGCAAATAGGCTTTAAACGAAATAGAAGTTCAGAGAAAATCTGCTGCCAATGTATTAGCACAGAACATGTTGCTTTCACCAATTACCTTGCTAAAGCAAACATAATAGGGGAAAGGCTAGTAGCAGAGTCTGATTTGCTTGCACTGTTCGAAAAAAAAAAGCTATAATCTCAAAGAAGTCTGGCTATCCAGTTGAGGGGATCAACGTGGATAATAAGCTGGGTGACTGGCTGTGGTTTCACACTTGCTCTGTTGAACTCTGCCCTGTCTGTTGCCTGGTTTCTTAAAGGTGGAAGGATTGGACATAGATTCCTACTAGAGGAGTGACAGCAATGAGGAAAGAGAGTAGCACCAGACAAGAAACTGGACCATTGCATTTTAAAAAAAATCACCTAACGCTACATAATACATTGGCAGAATAAAATCCAATCTTCACATCATTTGTCTTAACTATTTTATCCTTTTTTCCCAAAAGTAGCCTGTTTCTTATGCTTTAGCACATTAACTCAATAAAGTATGAGGCCAGACAGTCAAGGGAACTGCATCTTTCAGCACTCCTCCTGTGTTCACTGCTGGAGCATAGTTCAGGGAGAGGAAGACTCTGAGGGTGAGCTCAGAAGTAGCTTCCCATGTTCCAATTATTGTTAAACAAAGGGGCATATCATTGTTCCCACTTTCAGTCAGAATGGAAAGCAACTAGCACACCCATCAGCTTCAAGGAGATTTTTACTCAGCCTTGAAGGCTGTGAAAAGCAAGAAGCAACAATGGTTAGTTTTCACCAGGCAGCTTCCATCTAAAAGTCCAATAATGCAGAGTGCACTTGAAAGGACCAGGGCCTGGACACATAAAATCAGCACCCAAAATTGAGAGAAACTTGACATTTTAACCTTAATCTCTTTCTGTCAGTTTCCTCATCTACAAGATGAAGGACAGAGCTCTGAGAGATCCTCATATGAAACCAGGAGGCAGGAAAAAAGGTAGGAAAGGACATTCACAAAATCCACAGGATTGTGAAAACTGAAAAAGCAGAGACAGCAGTCATTTACTTCTGCTGCACTAGCTCTGAATGTAATAAAGAGAGTGTTAGAGACTAGTGACAGTGGCTGTGGTTGAGTGCAAACAGCATTCTTACTCATCTCTTAAAACTATTTTATCTTCAATAGCCAAAAAAAATAATGAACATTAGAGATATTTCACCAATTAATTTCCAATTTTGTCAACCTCTGCCTGGGCAGCATTATACAGAGAAGGTGATGGTAGGAATTAGGAAGGAACAGAACAGGCCTCTCAATAGAGGCCCATGCCTGAACAAATTTAACCCATAAAATAATGACTCTATTACATTATTCCATGCACATGAAACCTTTGTAACATGCAAACTAGAGACACCTGGCTAGTTATCTCTTTTGAGAGATTTAGAGAAAAAAGTCAGAAGTGTGTATATATGAAGAGAGTCAAAAGAAACAACATATAAAGATGTATCCAGTCTAAGGCTAACAGCAAAATTGCCAAGAAGAAAATACCAGAGTCCACTGCCTGAAAAAGAAAGAAAAACATCAGAAATGGATTAGGGAGAGAAATATGGGGATAAAAGGCACAGTTAATCACTGGGTTGCTTTTTTTTTTTTTTTTTTTTTTGGTGATTCTGTGCATGAACTAGAGAACAAAACTGTCTTTACATCTCCTGGCTCCCCACTCCCTACCTGCAGTATCCTCAAATTTATTCAAAAGTCCCTAGTTATATATATGGATTTTAAATTGTTTCTGGCAACATTTCAATCTAGTGGGCACAGAACGCACTTAAAAGAGCCCCACAACCATTAATTGTCCAAAAATATTTAGAATTTAGCATATAGTCCCAGCTTGTTTCATATTAGAAAAGACCTTTGGACTTCTCCACAGTCCACCCCACTTCCTTACTCCACTGACAAAGAATGATTTCATGCAGTTGCAGTCCCACTGGAGGAGAGCACACCACCAAGCAGATGAAAGCTTCAACCAGTTCTTACAAGGGTGGTCCATGTGAGATGAGAGCAAAGGAAATATTTATCTTTCCGGCAAAACAGAAAAGGCACGCAAGGATCTGCATTTCATTACCTTTCCCCTCAGTTTCTCATCACATCTCTCATAGGATGACACTAGAGGGGCACCATCCAGTAAAGCTGAACTAGCATCAATATTTACAAGCGCTCATTAGGTTTTTTCAGAAGTTAAAATTGAACACACTAGGTCCTTTAACTATTGGAAGCGCATATGCTCAAAATGGCTAAACAGAGCTCCCAGGAGCTGCAAAGTTTTAACAGTGAAAGCATTTAGGACAACTATGTACATTTATAAAGAAGGCGGCGGCAAGAGGGAAACTATTCTCTCTTCTACTCTGCAGCATGTTTCATGTTATAGAACTGAAGAGCAGCTGCAGCTAGGTGTATGTCCCTAAGTGACAGTCACACATCTCCTGGGACCACAAATAAAATCTAGAAATAACAGTAGTCTGTGTCCCGTTGCATCTTTACCATGCTGATTTCTATTTCAAGCAAACAGTAACTGTTGGAAGATCATGGCGTTTAGCCAGTTACTGAGATGCAAATATGGAAGTGCTTTATTCCATCTCTGTTTTGCTTCTGTGTTCACTACTGAAACTTCAGCATGTACAAGAACCAGGAGATCTTTCTTTGGCACTTGCTGAATTGCTGTTGTTGCTGGGTAATGCATTAGTCACAAATTTGAACAAGAATCCACACCAGGGCTAGTGTGCCTCAAGGAGACTCTAGCAGGCCAAGGCAGCAGACCTTTCCTATGAATGCTTTGAAAGATATGAGCCTATCTTTGGTAGCCACTCCTCAAGGATGGTGACTATTGTAGAATTACCAGGAGAAACTGACTGCATACTGCTGGTTAATCCACTCTCCTCCAAATGTTAAACTAGATTTTTTTTTAAAGTGTGTTCAGCACGGAAAGAAGAGCCTGTAATTCTGAAGCTGACAGATTTCTATACAACGTATTTGCGACATTCAAATTATTTCTGCCAATGCCTTTTGCAGTCTTGGAAGAAAGAGAAAGCCAGCACAATGAAGGATGCTTTTGTGTAATTTACATAGTTAGTTTCTGGTTGATATTTAAACTATTTCATGCACATGCATTGTACATTCTGCATCGCTGATCAGCAAATTGCATTCAGCATCTAACTTGTTAAATGGTTTCCTCTGTCAGGAGAATGGTCCCACTGTAATAGTGATATTTTATCCTGTCAAAAAAATGATTAGGCTAAAACATCTTAGTAAATACCATAAACTACCCAATAACATCAAAAATTGAAGATGTACAAAGGCTATTCAATTACTCAGGAAACTTCTAAATTTTCAGGTAACAGAACTCATTTTCTGCTTGAATGAGTAATCAAGGAAATATCATTTTCTTTTATATTGATCATGGTATAAGGCACAGCCTAAGGACAGGAACATAAAATGGTCTATTACATTTTCTTTATTAGTGTTAGAAAATCATTTTCAAAACTATTTCACTGATTTTTTTCTGGGAAAGGGACCTCCTTTCTAGATATTTTTATGCCCTGTCTCCAAATTCTTAGCTGTGTGAAACTGTCGCTGGTGGAATGGCATGGTGTTTCTTAAGAAGTTCTGTCCTTGCTGAAGTCAGTGGAAGTCTGACATTAAATTCACCAGGGCCAGGATCTCTACTTCCATATGGGATTAAACTGCAGGAAAATTACCATTCAAAATCCAGTACAATCCAAAACTTCATTGACTAGGCTTTACTTGCATTCTGTGCCTAAAATAACCAAAGAGCAAGCACAAACAGCATATTCAGGTTCCCAGCACCTAAATGTCCTGAAGCCAGTCAGCTGACCTCACCGAAACAAGTGAGGTTTTATATCAGCATAAGAATTTTTGATCTGAAGGCTGCTTCTAGACTAATGCTGTGCCTCAGGGAAACTAAAACCACCCCTGGAGTGCGAGAGGGCTGCTAAGAGCAGCCCCAGCAGCAGCAACCGCCTTTCTCTTGACTATACCCGCTTGCTGAGATCCGCTCATGTCACAGGGTGAGTACCTCAAGTATGGAGCACTGTTATGCCAAACTCCACGCTCAATAGTGAAACAGCCTTGTTTAAACACGTCTTCCAGAGCTGGGATACACTACTAACACATGTTATCAGAAACATATCAGGTTGAAGGTGATCCAAAGGTAGCAAAAATATTTTTTGCCAGAAGTCACAATTCATAGCTTTGGGGAAACAGACTGGTTTACCATGACGTAGCATGCAGTAAGACTGGACTTGACTAATATTTCCTGAGTTGCATTTTTGGGAATAAAGAATACATGTATTAGATCTACCTGTAATAGACCTAATTATCTCCTGACTCCAACTTGCACTCATTTTAATTTTGACTTCATTTGAATTCCTTCCAATTTCCCATACTGTGAAAAGTGGATTAGGCTACTAGGACAATTTATACAATCTTAATTGGAAAAGCACACTGTAAATACTTTCCATGTTCTGGAATACAAGATGTTTCATCAAGATACAGGTTTGTTTAATTGACTTTCTAAACTGTGAGTGCTTGCTTGCTGTCTATAAGTGATCCTAACTTATTCCACGTAGTTTGTAATCCCTAGGTTTCTCTCATGAAAAGCCTAAGGAATGTTTCTTAATACAAATGCATTTCCAGTGGATAAGAAGATAATAGCTGTCAATAATAAGTGAGAACCTGCCCATAGTCTAATACATCCTGGTACTTCCTTCTTCTCTTAGTAATAAATTTGAAGTTCTTTGGTACATTTACAATTACAGTAACTGGATGTTTTTCATCCAACAGGTCATGTTCCCAGAAACATCACGAAGAGCAGTGAGGCAGAAATAAGAAAGATACTGAACATTTTCTTTCTTATAATGAGCAACTTGCAACAGCTTTGCATCTCTTACAATCATCATTATCCAACTGTACCTAAAGATGCACCCAGCTTAATAATTGGGCTGTTGAAGCATAAAATTAAACATACATATGTATACACACACATAAATGTGTATTTTTTACTTCCTTCTACATATAGTTCAATATATAATTCTAAGTATAGTTCTGCAAGAACAAAACAAAAGACATCCACTCAGACGTTTCTCAGAGTTTTTGGATTGGCAACTGGTCACTTGTGATAATTTCTTCTTCTTCTACCTCCCGTTCAGACACAATGGAATGGGAGTTATGAAAATGTGTTGATAAATAGGCAAGAGGAGGAGGGCTTTTTTCTGAATACTGTTTGCTTTTTTTAACATCCAGCCTCCCAAAGGAAGGGTGTCAGTCTAAGAACTCAATTAAGGGACCAAATGCAATAAGCAAGTCACTAAAAGGAGTGTACTTCAAAGTAAATCTCTGAATCTACATCTAGATGAGATTAGCATGGCAATTATAGAAGTGCTATCAAGCAAACAACCATCCCTTTCACATTTTGTAATTTAAATAGCTTACGGAAAATAAATGTTCTGATTTTGTAATATGCTTTGAATTAGATATTTTTTAATTTGACACACATGGAAAGAATGCAAATATTAATGATGCATTACATCAAGCTGGGCTACTGGACTAAAGTCAACCAGGAACTGCTGGAAGTCCAAAGGCTATCCATTCATTAAATTCAAAGCATGAAAAATACATGTAGTTCTTCACGAGTTATATGACAAAAAGCTTACCAAGCATATGTTCTCTCATGAAATTTGACTTTCACTTCCTTGTACTACCCTGAATCAAAATTATCCAATCACAAAAATACACAAGAAGAACAAGCGAATAGTTCATATACTATGATTTATGTTAACCACCATTGCAGATATTAAAGGCATATATTCTTGAGACCTCAGAAATGCCTAATTGGTCCAAATATTTGAGACAGAGACCACAGAACTGAAAGTAGCATGGAGTGTACCTAAAATATGTCTCTAAGATGGGCGTGCAGCAGAATTGTAGGATTTCTGCAAGACAACTGGTCAGTGAAGAAAAGTGTCAGAAAATTAATTGGAATGCAATTAGAATTCAGAGTTCCTGATGTTAATTCTTCCACCAGCTTTAAACAATGAGAACATATGGGATGAAATTAACCACCACTTTAAAAGATTTTAAGAGATTTTTTTCCAGCTTGGCAGCTGTTCTTCTGGAATATATTCTTTATCTTCCTCTGTAAGCTCTTCAGATGCAATAGCAATAGGAATGAACCTCACTGAATCCCTGGCAATTTTAAAGAAAGCCGGTACACTTTGAGAAGACATTGATGTGGACCATAAAATCACTGCTGGTGGTACCTGTAGCTTGAGTTCTCTCTCAAAAATTAGACCTGGGCAGTCAGACAGAAGGAAAAATTTAGCAAAAAAAGGTGGCACAACTACTCCATTTCCTGGGGTTTGAGTTAACTTCTCTGTGTTTTATCCCCTAGAACCCAATCCACAACTCTGACCCAATCCACAACTACACCTATTTATTTTATTATACCTTTTCTGTAGGTTTACTATCTTGACCATGCTCACAAGATATTTTTAACTCCCCTATACATTGTGAGAAGGATGAATGTTAGAAAGATATCATAGCAATGGGTGTTGTTATAGAAAAATCATAAGACTAAACTGGGGCAGAACAGTGAGAATAAGAGAGTTGCTTAAGATAAACAAACATAATTTACAGAGATACTCTAATAATCCTGCTCATAAGGTGTACCTATTTCCTGAACCTTTGGTCAGTCTTCATTTCTCTACACTCCATAGGAAAAGAACCTGTTTTCCCTTCAGCTTAAAATGTCCACAATATTTTGAAAATCTGCAGTCTCGACATAAATAAATAGAAAGGCAATGGGAAAGAGAGCTACTCTGTGTATTGCAAATAAGAGCAAAGACAGACATAGAATCCAGTCTCATATTTTGATCACTTGAAACTAGTGCCCAATTCTGATTTTACTGAACATATTTCCTGACATCCAGGTTCCTCTGGTGCTAAAAAACCCCCAATATTTTGCAAGTACTAATTAATTCTTTAAGTAACTTCAACAGTTACCCTATTTATCTAATGTTTACATCTGATACAACTAATGCATTTATATTAAAGCACATTATCTTCATAATATACTCTGTGAAGCCAACAAGCTGTAGTGAACCAGTGAATGCGGTTACTTTCGCAGATTTGTGCTAATAATAGCAGCAGTATGAAAGCAATGAGACTGTTACTAGAATGATTTTTAGGATAAAAGATCAAGATTGTTTTTAATTAAACCTGTAAAATTGTTCTTTGTCCATTTTTTAAAAGTCTGGATAAACCACCTCCTGATTGCCTTTTAAAGGAACAATATAGTTCTTGTGACTCCTCTCTTACAAACAGTACTTTTCTTTTGCAATGTATTGTATCTTTCTTTGTGACAAAAAACATTCTTTCAAGTTGCTGAAGAAGTCTCTTAAAAACTCCTTAAGCTACCATCATATGATCAGAGAGTCAACTTGTATTAGCTGGAGCACCCAAAAACTGTTTAATAAGCTTTTAAAGAGTCTCTTAAGAGACCTTAATGATTTAATAGCAATGCAGAGAGAAAAAAGTACCTGGCTCTTTTTTTTTCCTTGTCTTGCTATTTCTTCAAGTGCTCTTTTGGCTGAGAGCAGCTCATTAGTGACTGCTTCCAGCATATGCTGTCTTTGTCTTTCTCTATTTCACAGTCTGTGGAGACTTGTTCTGCTTCAAACTGACCACCTTTCCAGATACTTCTTTTTCTTTTGTCTTCTAAAATCTTTCCAAAACATTTAGGGTTCTGCTGTGATTTTTTTCTGCAAAATACATTTCATAAAGACAGGAAATAAATCAGAAATTGCATTCAAGAATTAAAATTGTGAACAAGGAGCTAAATTCCCCAAACTAGTGGCTTTGTCAGACACATCTTTGGTGTAATTAATCCAACAAGCAGTTTAAAGTGGAAAGAATGAGATAGGGCAAATCTTCAAATGAATATCTAAGTTTTGAGAAATACGTAGGTGATAGAAGAAACAGATGTGTACCTACTGATTTGCTTGAAGCACCTATGGTTAAATGGAGACATCTTGTTCCACCTGACACAGATTTGGGTTAAAATGTTAAAACTGCACCGACTGATCACTTTTGCTCACTGCTGTAACTTGGGTAACATTGTGCTCAGTCATCTGACTTGAAATGAGCTGCCTAAAATTGGCTGCCTTGGTGCTACTGTGTTAGCAATCTGCAGCAATGTCCTCTACCTGGTCAGTAAAATAGGACTGCTGTACTTAATGTTCAGATTGTAAATTGAGCCTGTAGCTGTTGATTTGGCATCTTCCTTTCACTGAGCTATTCCTGAAGTTTTTCAGCACCTGTCTGAGTTTTGAGGTTCTGAGAAACTTTCAGCATTCAAACAAACTTCGTCTTTCTCAGGCTGCCTAAATCTCCTCTTGTATTTGCTTATCTGCTGTTCTGTACATTTATTTCACCCCCTTTGGAAACCTTACCCATACCACAAGAATTAATTTTATACAGCATGTGCTATGAAAAACTTGAATTCCTCCTGCTAACATTTGACATCTCTTCCCTAAAACAAAGACAACCTGATGAACAGGTTTGAATGAAAGGGCAGGATAACACAGTTGCTTCTCAACATACATATATTACTATTCCAAAGTGTTTTCATGCATTTATGAATTTACCATTTTAGTAACAGTTAATGGCTTATATAATGCTTGGGAAGTAAACTAGAATTATTTCTAAGCACTGAAAATGTCCTAGTGTGCTAGCAATCTCTGAGGGAGAAAAGCAGTCTGTTCCTCTTGTGAAACAGTAGGAAGACCCAACTTTCCTCCATGATGAGGCTCACCAGGAAAAATATTGCCAAAGACCTGTGTGAGATTCATGTGTGACGTGCTCCCTCTCTACTCTCAGGTAAGATTACCAAAGACAGATTCTTTTTTCAACGCTACCGATCAGATTTTTCACCTCAAGTTTGCTTCAAGAAAACTTGCCTTAATACATGGGACATATTGTTGCCTTTTTAGTAGTACTTTGTGACCCAATATTGTATCTGAAGTACTTGCAGATTAAAGTTACAGATTTCTGTACACTGTAGGAAGGGAGTGTAGTTGAAAGGGGAATATATTTTTGTGTTTTTAATTTAACTAATTCATTAGATTCATAATCCAGTTCTCAATCTATTATGTTTCTGCTCATCCAGTTCCTACATGGTTTCCCATGGCATCACAGAAACTGACACAAGACCCCTGCAGCCGCGTGATACTGATTCACCACCCTAAGACAGGAGGAATCAATCGGACTGGATTTTGCACATGAAATGGAAAATTTACATTGACTTTCCCTGTAGGTTAGATGTGTAATTTGTATTGACAGAGATAGTCTGGTCTTCTTCATTAAGCTGCTCCACTTTTTTCCAAGAGCGCAATAAGCATCCAGATCTCTGTTAAACTGAACTCCTGTATCTTCAGCATCCACCACCTTTCTTCCATGTCTGTTGTACAGAAAACATGACAGTAAACAGCATTAAATTAATTTTACCATTGTTCTGGCCAAGATGACTAAGAAATAAACTGATAGTCTCTTTTAGAAATCTGTTTAGCATTTTCCTTTCTTTTTGAATCCCCTTGTCTTGAAGACATATTATCTCAAATAGATTTTATGCAAAGACACTGATGGTGTCTACTATATCCATAAGAAATGTCATCAAAGCTTTAACCCCAAAGCATCACACTAGAAATAGAAATATCTTGATTCTATTTGATTATTCAGTTAAATCAAGTTAAGAGAAGTACCTAGGCATAAAGAATATGGTCAGATGTCCCTTTATACTCTGCACAGCAACAAAGGGAACGGAGAAGATGGATGCAGGCAGAAAGACCCTGAAATCAACAGAAGTACCGTGTGTATTTATTCCTTATCTTCCCATAGACCCGTGTGTAACACCCTAGAAGAAATGGATGTATGTAATTGGATGAAGCATCAGAGAAAGTAATAGGCAAGAGAAATGAGAAGAGTCATGAACAACAATGAACAAAAGCACTAAGGGGAAAAATGTAATGAAGGGAAAGTGTAACAGAGTTCCCAGCTTGTTCGCTCACTGGGCTCTTCTTTTGCCTTGTCAAAATCTGCCACTTCTCCCTGGAGGTGTTGAGTGGTTTAAAACCCCGATGAAATCTGAGAGCTGCCAGTGCCTTAAAAGCTGGTCCCCTCCTGCTTTATACCTTGTGTTGCTGCCTCATCAAGGCTAAATACAGTGTAAATTAGTCAGCGGGATGTCAGAGCTGCTATTGCCAGAATTAGACAGTGGCTTTAACAAGGTCCACTATTCTTTCTTTTGAATCTTGCTTTCTCTGTATGCAAACTTTCCTCCTCAACCTTTCTCTTCCAAGCGTTTCAAATTTTTGAAGTACATCTCTGGCTATACCAGTTGTCCTGAGAGCCTTGTGGTAGGGTTCTCACTTCTATTCTAGACAACAGGTTAGTGATGGAATTTTTTTTAGAATAATTGAGTAATTTAGGTCATCTGGTCCAACTCCACTGCTCAAAGCAGGGCCCTCTGTAGTTACATTAGGTTGCTCAGGGCAGTCAAATTCTGAGTATCCCCAAGGACTAAGGCTCCAGAACCCCTCTGGGCTACTTGTACCAGTGCTGGTTCAGTCTCATGGTGAAGAATTCTTCTCCTTATATCTGATTGGAATTTTCCTTGCTGCAATTTGTTTCTGTTGCTTCTTGTCCTTTCATGGTTCACATGAATGGAGAGTCTGGCTGTGTTTTCCGGTGGGTGTTTATAGAGGTATTTGAATTAGATTAATTAGATTATCCCTTTCTCTTCTTCAAGCTGAAAAAAACCTGCTCAGTGGGGTTCTCCTTGTGCATCATTTGCTCCATCCCTCTGACCATCTTGATGGCCATTTGCTGGGCTCAACGTAGGGTGGCTACAGGGCTGCTACAATTCATCAGTTCTCTTTGGTGCAGGACACACTGGCTCCTTCATGGCATCTCTCTTTCAGGCTGTTCACCTCTAAGAGCATTTACAGACTATCTTCCTTGTAAACAAATCCATGCAGGAAGAGTGGAGGGCAGCAAGAGCTGTCATAGAAGATTTTTGCCACAACAGGTAGTGTTTCAACTGGGCAGTGCAGAGGATGCTCTGCAGAAGGGTATGCCCATGTGTGCCTGTATCCTGTTTTTGCTTACAAAACTAGAAAGCTTAATGACCAAGGGATTGCAATACTTGCCTAGCTAAGAAGCAGTTACTGAACAAAACTGGTCCTGTTTTACCTTAAACCAGGACACTAATCATTCCCCACTTGAGACCATATTCATCAGGCAATTCAGTAGCCATTTGCTTCCAGACTCTCTATTAATAGCAAAGTGAGAATGCTGCTCTGCAAGAACACTGGATAAAAGAGCTGTGCTCTGCCTTTATTAATCTGCATTTGCAGTGAATATCCACAGTACTCCTATATTGCTCCGGAAGTCAAGGAGTTCAGGAAAAGTGGACTACAGTAGCCAGGGAAAATGATTATCCATTTTGTTACTTATTCTGCCTCCCGTCAAAACAGTCATCACTGTATCAAATAGTATGCCTGTACTGTAGAGATATTCAAGATAGCTTTACTAAGTGCAAGTTCCAGGAGCATCTAACTGTAACGACTTGGTGTTTCACAGGGCTGTCATTTCTCTACCAAGTTCTTACCTCTCTGATGCCATAGCTAGTTGGCTTCCAGTAGGTATATATGAAGCTGCCATCTGCAATGCAGACGAACACTGAGGAAAATAAACCCATTTGAAATGTTTCAGCCCAGGTGTCCAATATTAAACAGTATTGCCAGTATCTTCCTGGTTACCAGCAACCTACATTGTGAATTCTGAAGATGGCATAATTATTTTTAATTAAGTGACAGCAGATGCTATGTTAATTTGTGTAGGAGTGTATTTCATTTTAAAATTTCACATAAAATGGTCCATCAGTTTGTTTTTAATTTGAAATTTTTGAGAATAAGCGTAAATGCAATAGATCAAATGGCAAAAATATTGCTAAATGTCTTATTAGCTCTAGTATAGTTTCATCAAAATTATATTACATAATTACTCATCTGCTTCTTTTATAATACAGTGGGGAAGAGGAGGGAAAAAACCTCCAAAAAATCATTGAGAAAAATATTATTTAAGTACTTTCAGGAACAATGTAATTATGAAGGGACCTTTCCACAATCTGATAGAACTAAAATAAAATCAGTGACATTTCACCAACTGTGAACTTTATTATTCTAGTCATAAAGTAAAATATTTTTTAAAAAGACATTTGTAATTTAAAGCAAAGTGATTCCATTACATGCTTATGTCTATCCCTTCCCTTATGTAAGGGATATGCTATTTGAGAGCAAACATAGTATCTGTACTGATCCTATGATCACATTCCACAAACTGTTTTTTGAGGACACTACAGGAAAGCAACAGATGGGGAAAGACTGATGGTGGGAAGGGAAAGAAAGGAAATTTCCTGAGTTCAAGGAAGAAGCAAGAAGACAGGGTGGTTTCCTGTGAAAGCAAAGTGAGGAAATTCAAAAGATCATGTGTGGGACCACAAAGAAACATGCATTAATTTTGTGGTGTATGTTGCTACTACACCAACCACAATGATTGCCATTCTTTCTCAGGAAGTAGGTCCACCGCATGAGTGGCATAAATCTGGGGAAAGGAGTAAGCATCCTTCCAGCCAGAAAACCTGTAGTGCCCTGGGAATTAGGCTAGAGTAAGGGCAAAGGAAATTTTCAGCCCTCCACTTCCTCACCCTCCAGGAATGAGTGCCTCTGAGACTGGTCTTTGCCATCAGGACAAAGCAGCTTGCAGATTTAGGGAGGAGTTATGAGGCTCGCAAGGACTATCCATGCAAATGGTGTGCATGGCAGAAGGGCCTGACAAGAAGTGGTGTTGTAGCTGTGTGACACAGCAGGCTTGTGTGACATGCATCTATCAAAACACACTGTGGATATCAGAGGCAAGGAACAGAATGGGCACAGCTGGCTTGAACTATTTGGCTCTGTGAACCCATTGCCAGATTTGGGCTTAATTATGGAAGAGTAGAAAGGGATTCTACAGTTCTCTAGTTTGAACTCCTTCCAGTGCAGATCCAGAAAATACTTGTGCTCAGAAAAACACTCTCACTTTTCTGTCTGCTGGAACTATATACCAATGAAACGAGAACATCTTTAAAACAAGACCTCTTCCCATAATACAGCTAACTTACACAAAAATATTTGGTGGAGGCTATAAATGTCCGGAAATTTGCTATAAATTGCATTGGTTTGGTTTTTTGTACTATTTCTAAAATAGAGATAGTGGAAGTATACATCCAAATAATACTGATTTATTGTAATAATTTTAGCAAGAGTTTTCAGGGAAAGTTCATCCATCTTACCTTTTCTTCATAATCTGTGAAGTTTCACTATAGATTAATTTAGCCCATGGTCACTCTGGGTTATTCCAAAAACTAACAGGCAGACATTTGGAGACTAAGCATTTTTCAACATAGTCATATATCATGCAGGATATAATTTCAGATTTATCAGAAAGGCTGAAAACTAGCAGGCATGTCTGCCACATTTATGCGAAGTCATTATGTTCAATCCAAATCTCACATGTGGAGAAAAAGCAAACAGAATTGTTGTAGCAGGTATAAGGGAAGCCTGAAAAGGAAGAAAGCTTCACTGAAGTAAACCTCACATATTCTACTCAAACCCTCCCTTTAGTTTTTCTCAAAAGCACAGGGCTGAAAAGCAGTCTAAATCTGCCCAAATGCTTGTGGATTTTCATGATGCTGAAGTGAAGCAGAAAACAGAAGCAAAGACTTTTTTAGAAAAATGTGTGTGGTTCTGCATGCCATATTTTGCCAACTGAGGTAACTGCAGCACTTCAAATCCTTCCATTGGAAATAATTTACACTGAAGAACTGCAGATGTACCCAGTGTTAAAATGGAAGATACAGAGTTCTGCATTTTAAGACTTACTATAAATCCTAAAGGAAATGGCAATTTAAATTAGGCAGATGCATCTTGCACATTTCTGGAATCTTCACTGCCACAGATTTATTATATTATTTTTTGGCTGGTTTTGTCTCAGTCATGCAGCTGTTGCTCAGGAGTGCAGCCAACCGAGGTAGGCTCTGGGTAGTTTTAGTCTTGTCCTTGGAGGCAAACAGAGTTTTAACTTAGTGGGTTTTTTTCCTCTTTATGTGGAAGTTTGTGGAATTAGACCTTGGCAAATATTTTGCCTGTCTCTAGGAAAATATTATTGTTCCTTTCAGTATTTTGTGTGGTCAGTACAGCCTCATCTCTGTCAACAGTACCAAATTACATCAAGGCATTGCTTCTCAGGCTATGAAGATGGTCACAATCAACTAACACCAACTTCACTCAGAAAAATAGCAATTATTTTCTCTTGTTTATTAAGTAGTGTATGTTACTGCTGTTTTCTAAGAGAAAGACTGTGACTTTGTTGCATTTTTTTGCTAAATCTTTTTATGACTCCTAAACACACCAGTATTCTCATAACACAATATTCATAGGAAGGTACTCCCTTTCCTTGCAAGTTGTACATCTCCAAAAGGGATCAAAACCCTTTTATATTTCACTATCTTTTGATTTTTTGTTTTATAGGACAAAACCAGAATGTTTTGCTCATGCCTGAAGCATGGATGGCACCTGTACTTTGTGCTTTTTACTGCAGAATTAGTTTCAGGAGTCTCCTTCATCATCCAGTACGCCCATAACTTTTTAACCAGGAATTATCTGGGCACTAAAGCCCAGCAACAAAGGAAAGTGACCTACTGTTGAACTTGAGAACAGCAAGTACTATGCCCTAGATACATATTTCATTTAGCATCAACAGGTAGCAGTTTAAGGTACCATAAATTAAAGCTATTTCTCTCACAAGGTAAAAAGGGCATCTTGCTTTCCTTTTTTGCTAAATAACATAGCTCCTCACAATCATGCTAGCCAATTGATAGTTATCAGGAGAGGTAAATAAGAAGAATTTCCTACCTTTTCTTGGTATCACTTGTTGTTCAATGAAGCCAGCTGCTGCTGCTTGTTCCCTTTACTGTATTTCTCAAAGTAAAGCCACCCTAGCTTCCCTACTAATTTTAAATTTAATTTCCTGAGCAGTCAATGCCTTTTCAAGACTGCAGTGCTGGTCTACCCCAGCCAATGTTCTTCCAAGGTATTGTGAATCATATAGTTAAAAAAGGCAGATGCCCAAAGAAAGTGCTACATTTTGCTGTCCTACTTAAGGCTCAAGTCAGGGGATGAAAGTAATATTGACAGTATATAATGCAATATGGGAACACCCGTGCCATTCAACAACAAACACCTTTCATTATTTACACAAACCTTTAACGTACTTCTGGATATACTAAGTGAATGGCAAATCAACAAAGGAGTTACTTTGCACCTCTGAGATGCCATTGATTGCTCTGACCTGGAGCAGCTGGTAAGTATGTTTCTTCTAGAGACATTTCACCAGTTGGAAACTGCTGCCCAGGTGTATGTTGGTTACAGTGAGGAATCCAAGTACATAATGCATCAAAGAGAGTACTATGTCTCCCTAGAACCTTTTCTTTCAGCACAGAAATATGCACCATGGATGTTCTGCCAGCACTGCTCTACCACTCTCTGTTTTAGCTAAAGTTCACCTCAGGCAGGAATCATAGAATGGTTTAGGTTAGACGGGATCTTGAAGATCATCTAGTTCCAACCCCCCTGCCATAGGCAGGGACACCTCCCACTAGACCAGGTTGCTAGTTGCTCAAAATTTCAGAATCACAGAATGGTCAGGGTTGGAAGGGTCGTCTGGAGATCATCTAGTCCACCCCCCCTGCCTGAGCAGCAAGTTGCACAGGACGGTGTCCAGGCCAGTTTTGAATGTCTCCAGAGTGGGAGACTCCACAACCTCTCTGGGCAGCCTGTTCCAATTTATAGAAGAGATACTACTGCTTTCTCTTAGAGGAGCTGTTGACTCTCATCACATCCACTGAGGTCTTTATCCCAGACACAGCATGTCTACTGATATGCTGCATGTACAAAAAGATTTGATATGCTAGCCCACAGCTAAACCCACTTGTACACTTTTAGTAAGTACAGGTTTCAGGTTGGAGTTGGTACTAATAGTTGAGAGATGATTAGGAGCACCTTTTTACTTTTTCATTCAGCTGTTACTGACTATGGATATGTTTATTGTGCTTCAGTAAAGCTGGAGCATGAGACTTTAAATTCACCTGTGACTTTACCTGAACGTCCCTCACAGTTGGGTATCACAACTCACCTCCTTCGTAGCTAAGCCACTAGACTTCACAACCACACAGCAGGGAATGTGTGCTCAGCCTTTGCCACCCTGAAGGACTATTATTTCACCTGAAAGTCAATTACATCCAATGACACAAAAATATGCTCCATGTGTGCTGGGGTTTCTGAGCTGGGCACAAAAGCTCCCTCACCATCTCCCATTAAATCAGTCCTGGTGGATTTGACCAGAGACAACAACAAAAGCAAGGGTCCCCTCTGGAAAGAGTTTTATAACAGACAAAAGATTCTTTCCTTTGGCAGCATGGAGGAGTGTAGCCATGAAAACTGTATCATGGCAAGTTACTGTGATGATTCTCCTCATAATCTCTGCAAATAAAGAGGGAGTTGAATACCCTCACCTTTATTAGTAGAAATCTCAGCAGATCCTCTTGCTATTAATGTCATAGAAGAGGATAACCTGTCTCTGGCCTCTCAGCTTCTTCTCTAGGCTGTTTCTGCTCTTCTTTCGCTCCCTCTATTCAGAATAAAATATCAATGAGCACTCTTCAGAACAAAATTGGCTGAAAATGGTATCTAGGGATAAGCAAATATCAAGAAAGTTAAGACTGCACATATCTCTTGGATATTTCTTGGCTTCTCAGGGGTAGGAAAGCTGGTTTAAGTAAGGAAAACTTTTCAAGAAATAGTTACTTTTGTTTATAACAAGCTGCAGTATAGCCTACGTGTGAGGGCTAGAATACCTCTACAGCTAGATTTTCCCTCAGACAATGAATGCTCTTATATATTGGACCCAGGACTACATATGATGGTTCATAATAGTTATTCTTGATTAAAATATTTGAAAATGCTTGTTAAGACATAGCTCCAGTGTAGTGTCAAGATTTTAACATTGTTGTTCGAACTGCATCTCTTCAGAGGAAGCAGTAAATTACATTGTTCAGATACTATTCCTACAGTCATTACAACTAGTGAGAGGCAACCCATTGATATTTTGGTAGCATCATACTTTCTAAATGCACATGATAGTAAGGAATACCAAAAATTATGAGGTGTCAATACTTTCATGCTATTTGAAAGAGTATTCTGGACATGACCCGGCAATGTGCACTCGCAGCCCAGAAAGCCAACCACATCATGGGCTGCATCAAAAGAAGCGTTGCCAGGAGGTCGAGGGAGGTGATTCTGCCCCTCTGCTCTGCTCTGGTGAGACCCCACCTGGAACACTGCATCCAGCTCTGGAGTCCTCAGAACAAGAAAGACATGGACCTGTTGGAGCGGGTCCAGAGGAGAGCCACAAAAATGATCAGAGGGGTGGAACACCTACCCTATGAAGAAAGGCTGAGAGAGTTGGGGTTGTTCAGCCTGGAGAAGAGAAGGCTCCAGGGAGACTTCATTGCAGCCTTTCAATACTTAAAGGGGGCTTATAAGAAAGATGGGGATAATCATTTTAGTAGGGCCTGTAGCAACAGGACAAGGGGTAACAGTTTTGAACTAAAAGAGGGTAGATTTAGACTAGATATAAGGAAGAATTTTTTTATGATGAGGGTGGTGAAACACCGGAATAGGTTGCCCAGAGACATGGTAGATGCCTCATCCCTGGAAACATTCAAGGTCAGGTTGGATGGGGCTCTGAGGAACCTGATGTAGTTGAAGATGTCCCTGCTCATTGCAGAGCAGTTAAACTAGATTACCTTTAAAGGTCCCTTCCAACACAAACTATTCTGATTCTTGTATACGACCTGTGCTGCCTCCTATGGCTTAGCCTGACTCTATTTGGTACTACCCCACCATACTGTCTCTTCCTGTGTCCTGCTGTTCAGAGGATGCCAGAATTATTTGTGTTGACCCACCACTCCAGGAGTGGGGAAGTGGGCAAGAGAGGTTGTGATGAGGTAAAGAATTCTGTATCACAAGAAGAATGGAAGAGTCCCAGTGGCGCCAGTCCTACCTCGTGGTGTAAACTCCAATGCAGAATGAAGTGCCCAGGAAGAGTTCCAGGCTCCTACTGAAAGAGACTCGCTAACCCACCATCATCTACTCTGAAACCACACTGAAACTTGCCTAGTGGCACTGTGACACTGTCTATCATGAAAGAATACAAATTTCTTCCATTATACTCATGGCACTCAAGCCAGTAATCACAGGAAAAGCCTGGATGATCCATGTCTTATAACTCCAGAGGTAACAATACTCCAGATCCCATCACCTTGCATGTCCCTTAGCCACTCTATGCAGACCCATAACATATGCACTGTGGCTAAGTGATGTCTGAACTCTCTCCTAACTCCTGGCAGAGATCAGCGTTTAAGATGCATTTGGACAATGCCCTTAATAACATGGTTTAACTTTTGGTAAGGCAGTTGGACTAGATGATTGTTGTAGGTCCCTTCCAACTGAAATCTTTTCTTTTCTTTTCTTTTCTTTTCTTTTCTTTTCCATTCCATTCATCATGAGTGTACTGGATCCAGACAGGCTACCTTGGTTCCCTTTTGTTTAGAGCATCACATGTCATACTGTTACAGTCAAATTGTTAACAACTGTAATAGCTGCAAAACTGACACTTTTGAAAAAGATCTGGAATCCTACTTCAGACACTTTTTTCAATTCTCATACTCTTTCGCTTAGTTCTCCATACTAAGTGTATAAATACTGATATTTGACTGTGACTCTACAGTGGTTACAGAAGCAACAATTTCTTCCAGCGACTTGACATGAGCATGACTGCCAAGAATCATCTTTTTTTGTAGATTCCTAATTCTGACTTTATTCCTTGCAAAGGTGACTCTTTGGTTAACAACTGGCTTTGGAGAAGCCACACCACAGAAACAAAATAGATAGAAAAGGATAGAAGGAGTACCTGTACTGGCAAGAGACAGAATTACATAATGGTTGAGGCTGGAAGGGACCTCTGGAGATCATCCAGCCTCCCTGCTCAAACTAAGGTCAGCTAGAGCAAGTTGTTCAGAGCCATGTCCACTGCAGTTTTGAGTATCTCCAAGGATGGTGACTCCACAACCTCTCTGAGCAACCTTTTCCAGTGTTTGACCACCTTCACAGTAAAAAAGGTTTTTCCTAAATTTAAGTGGAATTTCCTTTATTTCTGTTTGTGCCCGCTGCCTCTTGTATTTTTTCTGGGCACCACTGAGAAGAATCTGGCTCTGTCTTTATGCCCTCCCATCGGGTATTTACATACATTGATAAGATCCCCCCTGAGCCTTTTCCTGACAATGCTAAACAATCTCAGCTCTCTCAGCCTTTCCTCATATGGTAGATGCTCCAGTCCCTTCAGTGAATTCACACCAGTATGTCCATGTTTCTCCTGTGCTAGGGTGCCCACCACTGGCCCAGCACTCCAGATGTTGCCTCACCAGTGCTGAGGAGAGGGGAAAGATCACCTTCCTTGACCTGCTGACAGTCATCCTCTTAAGGCAGCCCAGAATGCTGTTGGCCGCCTTTGCTGCAGGAACACATTTCTGGCTCATGGCCAGCTTGCTATCCACCAGGACCCCCGGGGCTTTTCCTGCAAAGCTGTTTTCCAGCCAGTTGGGCCCCAGATTATACTAGTACATGGGAGTTTTCCTCACCAGGTGTGGGACCTTGCATTGTTCTTTGCTGAATTTCATGAGGCTGCCCATTTCTCCAGTCTGTTGAGGTCCCTCTGAATAGTGGCACAACCACTTCCCAGTTTTTAACATCTGCAAATTTGCTGAGGGTGCACTCTGTCCCATCATCCAAGTCATTAATGAAGATGTTACACAGTACTGGGCCTAGCATTGGCCCTTGGAATACACCAGTAGCCACTGGTCCAGCTGGACTTTGTGTCATTGTTCACAAGCTTTGAGACCAGAAGTTCAGTCCTCAATCCACTTTGCAGTCTATTTGTCTAACCTGGATTTCATCAGCTTGTCTATGAGGATGTTATGGGAGACAGTGTCAAAAGTCCAAATAAACAACATGCCCCTTATTCACTGAGCTTGTCATTTCAACATCGAAAGCAATCAGGTTGCTCAGCTCTTTGCAGCGGATATACGTGTAGAAGTCCTTCTTGTTGCCTTTCACTTCCCCAACCAGATTCAATACCAGGTGGGCTTTGGCTTTCCTAACTCCATTTCCATACACTTGACAGTGTCTCTATATTCCTCCCAGGTCACCTGTCCCTGCTTCCACCTCTTTATGCATTCTTTCCATGTCTGAGTTTACTCAGGAGCTCCTTGTTTATCCATGCTGGCCTCCTGCCACCTCTGCTGGATTCCCCGGCACATGTGGATGGACTATTTCTGGCAACCTTTGAAAATCAGCCAGCTGTCCTGGGTCCTTCTTTTTTCCAGCATCATGCACTATGGGAGTCTTCCAAGCAAATCCCTTGAATAGGAGGGGGAGTCCGGGTCTTTGATCCTGCTATTTGCCTTTTTTCCTTCTCACAGAATGCTGAGCTCCACCATCTTATGGTCAACTTTGCACAATATCTGTAATCTGGAAAGAAAAGGCAGATCAGAAATTAAAAACTTCTGGTAGATATTGCTACGCTTTGTGTGATGCTAACTGAAAGAACAGCAGCAAAATTACACCCCAATTATATGTGACAGCTACAAAACTTGGTACCTTTTAAAATAATTTCTACAGTGGCTAAAGTGGTCTGAAAGAACTTGCAGACAAAACTGAGATGTTTAGCATCCCTCCAATACTACAGCATTATTAAAGTACAGAACTCCCCAAATCCCTAAATGTAAGTAGAAACTGCAAATATAAGTTAATCAATTGTTTAGTTCTCTGCATAATCATTGCCCAGGTTCTGCCTCAAGCTAAAGAATTTATGTGTGAAGTTTGTTTAGCTTGCTTATAGCTATCTCCCCCTTTTGGAGTGAGAAGTCCACAGGAGGCACGTCACAGTCAAAGCAGAAAAGCAGGATGCTCTGATAAAACTTATCGTCACGTTGATCTCAAAGGTGGAAAGAGAGCACAGAGTAAAAATGACCTCCATCATGAGGTACCATATCCTCCTTGCTCCTCTCTCCTCTGAACTCTGCCCCTTGACAAGCTCTCTTCTACTGAAACTGAGGACTTTGTTCCTGGGTTTATATCTTGCAAAGCTGTGCTTTGCTTAACTAGAAACCTCAGGTGCCAATAAACAGAATAAAGTACTTAATTCTGGCAGTGCAAGTATCATTTCTTGACGGGGCCATTACTGTTTGCTGTGGGATCTGGCTGGCAGTTAACATAAGGAACTGGCTGTGAACCATTTCCTATGTCCTTATTTTGCAAAAGTCTCCCTGCATTAAAAGGTTATGTTCTTCAGTGTCATGCTGCCAGCTCCCTTGCTCTCACACACATACATATATGTTCTAATTGCTTGTAAATATGAAAAATACTGAAATATTAAAATTCAGGTAGCTGTTTGGTGGTCATTAAGGTCTTCAACTATAACATTCTGTTCTAATCTACTTAGTTCAAATTTCTTATTAAGCGGCCTAGTATATAACACCATCCTTGAGAACTAACGGGAGAGGAATAGGAGCGATATTTGATTTTACTTGACATACTAAAAGTACATTTGCTTTTTGATCAACAAAAGGTCAGGAACATTTTGTTATTGCAAGAAATTGCATCAATTACAAGCTGGCCAACCTCTCCCTGCAAAAGTAACATGCACACAAGTTACCTGCAGCCTTCAGGCTTTGTTCCTTGTTTTCTTGTGGGTTTTTCCTTTGGGAAAATAAGTTGCCTTTAGATAGGCCCAGCAAAATTAACTAAATACTGTTGAACATGGCATGCAACAACTTATTGAAGAAAGAACTTAAGAAAACAGATTGCACAATTAAGTCAGGAGTAGTCATATCAAGGAAGGATCGCTCCATACATGAGCCTTTCCTTATACTTTTCCCTAGACTTCAATTACTGACTGGTATTAGAAACGAGATATTGTTCTAAGAAGAACTTTGTTCTAAACTATGTATTAATTCATAGGTGTTATGAATCCTAAATTATGGCGTTTACTACACTTTCTGGATGAAGGAATGGTCTGCATTTCTTAGGAGAAAGAGTCACTTTATAGAAGAAGTAGGAAGCTGTCATACTTAGTCCAGAGCTGCTCGGATCTGCGATGTTGCAAATATCCAGATTTTGCAGTCCATAATCAAAGTCGAAATCAGGTGAGTTTTGATGGTTTGATGTAGTACCTGTACCTGTAGTTACAGTCACTGAGGTTCTGCTTGCCCCTCAGGGTTATGTTTTTTCCTGCCCATGACTGAAACAACAGCATTTTTTAAAATGACTGTACAAACGGCCACGCATCCATTTTACATGAAAGACATATGAATGACAGCTTCCCCAGAAGTATAATACTCCATCATGTTGGTTATGTTCTTTTCCAGATTTTACAGTATTGCCCAACTACATAGGAATTCATGCCTGAATTTTCCATTCTGGTCCAAGAAAATATTTAGGTAAATCACATAGAAAACTAAGACTGTTCTTTGTAACTCACTCCAAGTAAATATATGATTCAGCAACACATAAAAGATGTTTTGCTAGCACATATTAAAATTAGATGCAATGGAATAGCATTAAGGAAAGGATGTGATATAAAGCAAACAAGTGCTTATCAGGCAGTTTTGCAGGCGCAGAATAATGCATTAATGTGGTTACTCTGAGTTTCTCTTTTTCAAGCCTCATGTTATTAGCTACTTGAGAGGTGCAGTTTGCCAAAGCAAAATTTACTTCTTACTACTCATTTTAGCTTTAAATTGAATTACCTTTAAAAATCTTTTTTGTTAAGAAATAACAGTAATATTAGCTGTAAGGAGTTCCTGTAAGTATATTAAGGAATTTTAAAACATCATAAAAACTTCCTTTTCTGCTGACAATACTACACTGACTGGTCCTAATGCTTGTATATGCGATATCTGCAGTTTCCTGCGTCTATGCAACTAACAAGAACTCCAATGACGTGATTTCTAGCTGTTGCTCCTGTTCTCATGGAAACAACTGTCAGAAGTAGGTACTTTAAACTAATCACAGTTTCATTTTAAAAAAGTCCTTTGAGAAACCATGAGCAGGTATAGGCATGAGTGTCCCCCTTCTCCTTTTTTTTAAATAGGATCTTTGGTAGATGTTTTCCCTACTGTCAGTTATTTCCTATTCTGTTGGTACAATCATTGGAGTGAAAGCTAATGAGTTCCAATCTGGGCATGTTTGTGGTGGTTGGTACAGTCTCCAGGTAAAAAAGTACCAGTTCTTATAATATATATTTTGTAACTGATGTAGTATGAATCTGCTAGCACTACTGCAATTACTTTGAAATTTTAACCTATTTTAGCACATTACTGAATCCAAAATCCAATCAATCGCTTCCAATTGTTTCCTGACTGCTTTTTTGGATAAAATTGACCAGTGTCATACCATAACAGAGTGGCTTTCATCATTTACTAAGTATCCAAAAGTCATTACTATTTTTGTATCAGGTCTGGCTGAGTTGCACCAGCCTCAGCCAGTCTGATAATATCTTTCAGGAAGCACTTGCCAGGGGAAAAGCGAGCAGCTGCAGACGATCTGTGATCTTTTTTGCCCAAAAAGCAATATTGGTCTCTCAGCTTACAAAAGCTCTCAGTTTCAAAAACAAAGGTGGGATCTTTTAAAATAAGCTGATCTAACAGAGAAGCCATCCAGATAGCCAGAAAGAACACCAGTGAAATTCTGACACAAGCAATGATATACAAATTTATCTGGGAGACTGGGAGTTTGAAATTGTCCATCCGATCTTAACACAGCTATATAACTATCAAGACCATGACTAGATTGCAGAAGAGCCAAAATCATAAGGTGAAATAAAGCAGCTGACTGCCTAAGTAGGCAGGTGCAACACATGTAACAGGAGCAAGTAATCATGGTTTAGCGTCAGAAACAAGAGGTGTGTTACTGGAAATGCAGGAGATCTAAAACAGGAGGACACGTGCAACTTTAGTCAAAGGTAAACTTCTTATTTGCCAGAAGAACTAACCAGGTTTTCATGCAGACACCATTATCTCCCTACCTGCTACCACAATACCTGCCAGATCACATAGTTCCACCTGACAAAATGTGAGGATTGTACGACCCACAGGAAAATGTCAGAGGCCTAGCTGTGATGAAGACAGTACTAATTAAACAAGAAACCATCACATCTTGTTGATTACAGGCTCTAGACTTGTCTTTCACAGATAAGAATCTTTGGTGATACCAAAGGTGGTGATACCCTTACAGTGAGCAGCATCTTCCTGAACAACCCGGACAGTCAGAGAAGAGAAGTACTACTGGGCTAACTGGGGTACCATAATATAAAATATAACAGAAATTGTGTAAGTTTGCAGACAAAATTCAAACTGGGCTGTTTATCAGATTTGGACAGAAAACACAGCCAGAACAAGAAAAGTTTGGATTTTTTTCTCAAGCTTGAGCCAGTCCTTTATGCAAACATATAGCAAGCGAGCAACCAAGAAATGAACTGTCATACCAATATGGGAATCAGTTCATATCTTGCTCAGACAAACTTCTCCAGATGCTGGAGAGTAAAAAGGTGTCATAATTAAAATAAACTGACTTCTGCAAAAGAACTAAGTGGTCCTCTTTCAAAAAGCATATGAGTTTGCTTCTCATGAATTGTGCTGTTCAGGTTAAAGGCAAATGGGATAACTTTTGGGTGTAAATGAGGAAACAATTCCTGGCATCCATGCCGCAGGCAGGGAAAGGCTGTGATGCAGGTTGTAAGGCTTTAAAAACCCTTGTCATGCCATGACAAAAATCCAGGTGAGACATGATTAATAGTCAAGAGTTTTCACTATCATGACGAGAACTAAACTTACAGAAGACTGATAATATTTTTCCCCTAGTTCACCATGTCTCTGAAGAATCTATAATCCACAATGCAGCATAACAATATTTATTTTACATATCACAGTATGAAGGCAGCATGTTTTCACCTGCAGGGCTGACTATTCATTACGTGCTGTATTGGTGGCTGTTCCACAGTGAATGCAGGACCCTGCCCTTGTGGCTCCCCCTGAGGGAAGGGGAGGCTGCTGTCAGTTCGCTAAGCCTTAATGGCCCTGACCAGACCCATCTGGGACTTCAGTCCCTGCCTGAACTATGTTATATGCAAACCTGTCTCCAGTCCTGTCTCAGGCCCTGCCTCCCGGATGGGCCTCGGAGTTATACCGTAGGATGCTGGTCTCCTGGATGGACCCCCTGGGTGTACATTGTAGCTTGTCTTCAGCCTATTTTCATCCCTGTCTCCTGGATGGACTTTGGACCCATGTAGTAACCCTGTCTATAGCCCTGTCTCCGTTTGTTCCTGACTCCCTGTTTGGATCCTGGGCCTGGGACTGTTCAGAACCCTGGTTCATCGCTTGCCTGGTCTGAGACTGTTGATGGACCCTGTTACCACCATCCAGCTCTGCCCACCATGGTCAGACAGGACATGGCCATCCATCAGTGAGGGCACTGCCCAGGTCGTCCTCCACTCCTGGCTTGCCTTCTCTTAGGGAGCAACCAGCCTTTGCTGCTCCCTGGCAATTATTTTGCAACCCAAAAGACTTTAAGATAGTCTCGACTATCCTTGTCCCTTTATCCTATGCATAAGAAAACAGAAAAGGATCAATAAAATTATAGTATTTTGTTTCCTTTGTTAATAATAACATATGAGATCATTTTACAACAGAGGATCTTGCCTTCAGATAAAGTATGTACCCTGTTTTTTAGACTAGGTACAAACCAAGGGATCAATGGGACTGAACTAATTTATAGCCAGTAGAACTGTGCCTGAAACCTAAAAGATCAGAAAGAGAAAAAGAAAGCTTTTGTCTTCAGCCAGACAAACAGGAGGTCAGTAGCACACAGGCATGTGTGATTATTTCACTAGCTGTATGAGCTGTAGCCGCCTGCATAAAAAAGAGCTCTTTTTAAATAAATGAGATAAATACACTTAGCTTTTGCAAAATAAAGCCATAAGACTAGCCTAACGCTACAAACAGGTTTACACCATCTTTTCCAGTTCCGTGTCCATAGATGATGTATGGCATGTCTCACTTCTCTGTTACAAGAGCTCCCCTTAGTGTCAAATATGTGAATAACGGTTTTAGCTGCACAATTCATTTGAGCTCTACATTGGGTTGTCTTCCAGATTCTCTCACGCCAAAAGCCATATGGTCGTTAAACTCAGTGTACAGTGGAGCATATTTACTACATGCTGGAGTGAAAATGCAGTACCGAAATACTCAGATGGAAATATGTGTAATCTACCCCAGTTTTACAACTGTAGGAGGAGTTTTGAGGCGAAAACCAGAGGCAGGTCACTTAGCAAGAAAAACCACTCTACTATCTGTTCTCAGTCTACTGGCCTGACACCAGGCTCTGGGAAACTGCTTTGTCTTTTAACATTTTCGATTTTATCAGATGTATGCCAGGAAAGGTTTTACTACTAGGACAAATGGCAGAATACACAGTTAGATTCGAAAGTTCTTGTTCAAGTTAATGAAAACTGTAAATATTCAAAAGACAGACTTGAGTGGTGGGTCTGTTGAATTCAGCCTAATATGTTTCCCATGTTTTTGAATGATACAGAGGACCTCCCAACAAAGCTGCAGGATATCTATGCTCTTCCAAGAGAGACTTCTGACTATATTACCACTTGCAGGACATGGCACTGCCAAAAAATTTCTTGAAAAGCCAACGGTTTGCAGCGAAGAGACTGACACAGGAGAACTCACATCGCTTTTCTGTAAATAACTGGCTCCCTCCAACTAGAATTGGGAGCATGGAAAGTCTTGTGTTGCTGCAAAGACTTGGGCAAAATGCTGTCTGGCCTAGCCAGCTCTGCTCCTGAAGCTCAGGGGAGCATGTCCTTCACTGGGAGCATTGCCACCGTCTGAATGGGTTCAGCATGTGCTGTCACTGCTGCTTGTCATGAAAGTATGGGGGAAAAGGTTCAGTTCACATCCATCACTTCCTCAGAACTGGAAGCAACAGCACTGCCCTTTACCAAGAGAGTCCTTGAGGAGTTAAATACAGCTGTTGGGGTTTTGTCGAAGAGCACTGAGTGAGCTTGCCACATTCATTACATGCAGCTTAAAATGTCCCCTCTGCTCTGTGCAGATTTTCATCCCATGCTCATCTCCACCATAACTGGATGCAGTATCTGCCATACCTGGTGCAGAGTCAGGGCCGTATTCAGAAACTCTAAAAACACATCTGAAGTGATTGCTTTTGGCTGGCCCCTTGGCTTTCAGAGGGCTCAGCCCATAGGGAACAGCATACCTACGGACATAGCTGACAGATAACCCAATTTACACCCCACAGAGTGATAATAAAGGAGTTCTTCATGAAATTCGTATTTCTACAGCACTGACAAAAGAAGCACTGATTTCTACTCTTGCTGTGTGAGGAGCATTTCCTTTGGACTTCTGCTATAGCCAAAATCATAGAATCATAGAATGGTTTGAGTTGGAAGGGACCTTAAAGATCATCTAGTTTCAGCCCCCCCTGCATGGGCAGGGACATCTTCCACTAGACCAGGTTGCTCAAAGTCCCATCCAACCTGGCCTTGAACACTTCTGGGGATGGGGCATCCACAACTTCCCTGGGCAACCTGTTCCAGTGTCTCACCACCCTCACAGTAAAGAAATTCTTCCTAATATCTGATCTAAATATACCCTCTTTCTGTTTAAAACCATTACCCCTCATCCTATCGCTACACTCCCTGATAAAGAGTCCCTCTCCACCTTTTCTGTAAGCCCCCTTTAAGTACTGGAAGACTGCTATAATGTTTCTTACCACTTAAGAAATGTTGACTAGTTCTTCTTCAGAGCTAATTAACAACAAGAACAGAAATTCTGTGTGTATCCAGAACACTTTGTAAAAGTAAAAAAAAAAAATAAAAATCCTGAGTGACTTATCTTTTTCCAATGCTTTATTTGCCTTGGCTAGCTGCTACTGTTACTGTTTGTTTGCTTTTTTGCCACAGGGTCAAGCACCTACATTGTGACGTTTGTAACATTGTACCACGGACATTGCATCACCTGTGATAACAGAAGTCACTGACATACTCATAGAACAAATGGCAAGATTCCCACCAACTTTGTTGTGCTGGGATCTCACATAGTGTGTACCACCACAACACCACAACAGGAACAGCACTACACCAGGACCCTGTGTGGGGTGCCATATCACTGTGGCAACCGAAACCAAATGAGGGACTTTTTAGCCTGTTTGAATAGGTCTGCCCAAGTATGGATTTTGGTATGAGTACTCTTCATATCACTCAACGCTCTGTTTGCTTCTTAATCCTGTCGTAAAGAAGTATTTCAGATCTACTAATTCTGGGGTATGGGACATAATTTTGTGACTTCAGCACTGTAATGAGTAGTGGTTTATGCCTGTATCTTCAGGAAAAATCCCTCTTCCTCCCATCAGAAATGTTAGCTCTCACTGGGCACTTAACTTGAGTGTACAAAGTCTTCAGTAAATTCTAGATTAAAAAGTAATCAGGCTAGACTGATTTTAGCCTCTTTCCTTGCTCATAGCAACCTTGCTGTAACAAAGCCCACAAAAGAAAAAAAAAGAAAAAAAAAAGAAAAAAAAAGAATGCTCTGGACTTCTTAAAATACAGTGCTGAAAAGTATGAAGTTTTACAAGAAGCACCTGATAGAAACTTTTCTACAAGTTATGTTGTCCTTTTTATGTACTAATAAACTGTTCATTCATCTCTGTAAGGCTGACTCAGAAAGGCTTTCCTCTATTTAAGGACCTGCAAGCTTCAGGTCTTTTTGCCTTGATGACATTCAGGGCATCTACTGAATTTAAGTATTTAAGAATTTGAGAAGATTACCTGTGGCCAAAAAATCACAGAAGTTACTCTCAGTTGATAGGCAAAGCTCTTGGTTTATAAAACAAGTTACGGTTGTTTGACCGATCCAAGCATACATTCAAGTAATGCCAAAAAGAAAAGCTTTCTAGGAATATTGTCCTGTGGTGGTATTGCCAACTGTTCTGGTTTGGCTCACTGCTTTCTAAATATGAGGTGGGCCTCAGGACGGAGATGTGCAAGCATTAAAGATGAATAGAGCACAGAGTGCACAGTCCAGCATAAGGAAGTGGTTCCACGAGGCGATAGCTGAGACAAGGGGAAAAAGCAACAATAACAAGGGAGATGTGAGGGCGGCTGAACACTGGAATAGGTTGCCCAGGCAGGTTACAGACTGTATCCTTGGAGATCTTCAAAACCCAACTGGACACAGTCCTGGGCAAACTGATCTATCTGACCCCGTTTGAGTAGAGCAGTTTAACCAGATATTTTCAAGAGGTCCCTCCCATCCTCAACTATTGGCACAATAGCAGAGAGAACAGCTGGACCCAGAGGCCAGGGATGAGAAGGCGGCATTAGCAAAGCCTGCTAATATAAGGTCAGGAACCGCTGTTCAAAAGAGATTATAACAGAACAGTCTCACGTGTTGTCAATTGATGCTTCTGGGAATAGACTATTTCTGAAGGGACCACCAATGCAATCAAATTCCTAAAGTGTAACAGCCAACTCTGCATTAGAAATGCTAAGAGCTCCAGGGTTCACCCTGTCTTCCTTAGAAAGTATTAGGGAGGCATGGACACTTGAACTACGCCCACATTTTCTAATTTCTTCACACATAAAGGCAGTCCCCTTCAGACTTTACCAATCGCATAGCTATAAGGAGCACTGTAGAAATAGGATACTGGTTCATGTTTGTATGTTTGTCCTTCTACCCTGGAGTATTCTGACTGATTAATTAAGGGGCATGCAGTAGGTAGCTTGGAGATCTTTTCCTATGAAAACCTGGAAAGTACTCCAGCTAACAAGGCTTTGAACACCTTAAATTTTAGATTAAAGAAAGACCAATGCCAAAGTTGGCAGTTATTAAAGCAAATTGTCCTCACATCTTCCATTAATGCAGTATACACTTATCACTGAGTCAACGGAAGAGCGTGTCCTCCTTATTAGTGTCACCTTTGCAAGAACTAGCATAACACAACCCAAACTCTGAGGAAAAATACCTTTTTTTCCCCTTGGTTCCATTTTAAAGTATCACTGCAGAAAGCACCTTCCCTAAATGTCTCCCACCTTGTATGAATTTTCTTCTTTCTTCCTTCATCACAACTTCCTTGGCTCCAAAGATGCAACAAAGCTTGGACATCAAGAGTGGCCAGTTGCCCCCAGCCTTTTTGTCCTTCCGACTTGAAAATGACTATAAAGAAATTTTAAATGTATTTGTTATGCCAGTTTTACGCAATTGCCTGGAGCTCAAACTGTGGAGGGCTGAAATAAGCTAAACAGAAGTGCAAGCAATTATGCACATGGACAGGAAGGAGGGGTCCCCATCCTAATGCCTTGAACCCATGGGTTTAACACTGGCTCTGCTCATTGAGAATACTGATTCACCCCTGAGGATGTCAGCCATTAGCGATTGCACAGATACATTTGACTACATCCCATTGATCAAACAAAAAAAGTTGGTGTCTGTTTGCAGGAAATCTTGCTGCCCTGAGTACAACAACAGACAGAGTAACACAAGGTACCTTTTTCCCTCACTGGGTGTGCTACCTCTGCAGCTATTAGCACAAGACACCATGAGCTGGGAGGTTTTGTATGAACCCAGGTACTACTGTTGACTCACTCTAAGTCCAATTTTAAGCCCAAATTCATCTTGCAGTCAAGCTGCCCGGTTACATGCCCAAGGTCAGAAGCACATGTTTATGTCATGGTGAGATTTGGGACAGTTAGAGGGAAAGCCTGAGCTCATCCAGATGCTCAGCACAGGCTCTGACACGTCTACCCCACAGTGTGGTTTGGCAGGACACCAGCTGCCCACCAGACTCCTCCATCCCCTACTTCCCAGGGCCTTCAAGGGATGTCATATGGCTAATGGCAAGCAGACAACCTGGCCAGGCTCCTTCATCAAGCCCTCTGTTATAATATCATATAAATCTTCCTAGTCTAAGCCCGCATAATCTGTAAGAAGGGTACTGGTGAGAAACAGCCAGGACAAAAGCCAAGCTCCATATCCCAACTGCTTTACCTGCTCACTGAGCAACACTGGGGCAATTGAAAATGGCAAATGGCAGACTAAATGAAAGTGAGTGTATCCCTTGTGTTTGTAAGCAATGTTAGCTAATAACATGAATGTTCTTCCCCTCGTAACAATCCCATTTAAATAAGATATAATAAACATTACACTAAGAGCTACCAGCATCAGTTGTTACATTTAAAAGGTAATTGTGAAACATTTCACAGGGTGCAGTAAGGTGTGGAAGGAATTGTAGCTGCTGAGATACAAGCTGAGGGCAATGTAGGTGTACACGCAGCTCCCCATGCCCAGACTCATGCCTGCAACCACACAGACCTGCGACTTCTCAGGATTCACACCCCTCTCCCACCCTACAGCTTCCCCATGTGCAGCAAGAGAATCTACATTCCCTACCACATGGCAGTTTCATGTCGGCAGCCACACCAAGAGCTGTCTCCCTGAGAGGTTGCCCTCAGAGCCTGCCGCTCCTTCCTTCCTCTCAGTGGCAGCCATGACACCTGCCTGTCCCCCTTGCCAGACCCCGCTGTTTCACCTCCAGAAACCATGTATCTTACTTCACTTCAGTTTTCCTGTAAGGCCGATCTGTGGAGAGATGTTGGTGTTAAACAACAGAAAGATCTGGTTTGTACAACTGGATCATGAGCGATCATGAGTCAGGGTATTCTCTTTCAGGCAAAGACAAGCCCACTTACAAAATGGCGCCTGGAAGTGAAGGGGAAAGCTTCAGCAAGGCACCCTTGGCATCTAGCTAACATTAACTGAAAAGGACACAGCAAGAGTAGAATTTGAAAGCACCCGAAATATTCCTTTCCTGTATTGCTAGCACCTTAGGTTACTGACAGATTTGTCAATTCAATTCCAGCATACAGCCATTTTTTGTTTGAAGAGAGAAGAGGCTGCTCCCAGGAGTGCAGAGATGGTGTTCCTCTGCTCCTGGTAATCCAGGCCTGCTGTACAGCAATAGCACAGTCACATATGCTGGGTTTAGAAGGCTTAACTCTGTTATTCTTGCAAATAGCAAGTTCTCTATATAAAATAAATCAAAATATTTCTTTTAAGAAAGCCATTGACAGCATAATTTTTTACAAAATCTACGGTCTTGGCCTAGATGAGGATAGTGGCTTCTCTTTATAGAACAACAAATTTTTACCCTTTTCACTCTTAAAAATGCCATTAATGTTGCTAATGTCAGCGACAATGAACAACATCAGACCTGAAGAGAAATCCACCAGTAAAGGGATGTAGACATGCCTGACACACAAACATTTCTGAATCAAGAGACACAGCAAAAAACTCACTGATTTCAACAGCACTTGGATCCAGCAAAGTTAGAATTGCTTGAAAGGAATTTGGCCAAAACCATATTAAAGAGCCCTTTCCCAAGCCAGAAAAATGTTCCTACACAAACAACAAAACCACAACTGCCCCTGTCCCATCTGACATGTTCTGGGATACTCCTCTTCCCCCTGCAGAGCTGGGTACCTCCATGGAAAGCAGGAGACGGGACGGTATTGCAGCCACCCCTGGGAAGGTGAAATGTGGGCACAAACCACCCCACAGCAGGGTCACAGGCAACAGATGGGTGGTTTAGCAAAGGCTTCTGTCTTTCTCTCCATCCTCAAGGCCTTATCCTTTGAATTCAAAACCATTTCTGGGCACTCAACATCACTGTGGATGCAGGCTGTGTGCTGCGCTCTGGTTAACTTTTTCCAAGACCCAGCTAAAGAAAAAGACATTTTCTTCAGAGTCCTAAGTCTCAGCATGCTTTGTGCATCCCCGCTGTATAGAAACACTACCTAGTAAGGACATTTCAAATTAAACTGCCATAAATTTGCCATCAATCTGAATATTTCAACAAGGAAATGTCCTCTCCTTAGAAAGTGTTAATAAGCAAATTTCAGAACAGGCTCATTTTTGTATGTCCTCAAGCACTTCGTTTTACATCTGCTTTAAAAGGCAAGTGTCATCCAAAAGTATCCCAAGAACTGGCACTTAGTGATTTTCCATAGGCTATTTCTTTCATAGTCGGGGTTCTCCTAGTTCCAGGAGGAAGTCTGTGTGTATACATGCTGTCATTGATATATATACGTTCATGTACACGGAGTTCAGACTCTTTTGATCACCAACACTAGGTAACAGATCGAAAGCATGAAGTGAGGTGGAGAACCCAAGCAAGCCATTGTTCCTCCTCTCCGCCTGCATGTAAACTGGTCATATCTGAACCTCTCTTCTCCATGGAACAGGTGAAGACAGTTGAATACCGATCATTATAAATGCTACAGAACTGTTACACTCTTCTCTTTGAAATTCACTTATTTGTTTGCCAACGTGTCACTCTATTTCCCAAATAGTGAATACAATTTAAGACAACTCTTCAGGCTTTAGAAATCTCCCCTCATGTGAAGCCGTAACGCTTCTCTGTCATGAGCACTCATGCTTGCGCTGCCTGAGTGAAGGGCACCTTCCTGAGTGAAGGATGCCATGTGTGCTGACTCAAAATCAGACTTTTTCAAAGAAAAAATCTGGGTTGACATGAAGTTCTGTGTGAAAATGTTCCTGCTTAGAATGTCAAGGCATCCCTCCTCAGATCCCAGGACAGCCGGGAAAGCAGCTTCTCAGCACTCCTCTGAAAGCCATACTGGCTGCCTGTAGTACAAAAGCTCCATCATCCCATAACTTGTAACAATGATAGGAAATAAGAGGTACTGGGAATAAAAAACTGTCCACAAAGCACCCTATTCACTGGATCCTTTCACAAAGCTCCAGGAATGCTACTGAATCCTCAAAGGAAAAGGGAAAGGAGACTCAGGCCCCAAATGTGGCAGCAGCTCAGACCATACTACTTACTTTGTCCTATACTGACATCTCACCATGTACGTGCACAGGGTCAGTGCCTACACTAGTGTCAATGTTATACTGCAGGAAAGCCCTTGGGGCCAAATCTTTTGTCTGTCTCCTTGATCTGGTGCTACAATATCTTCTTCGCTGACCCTGTATGACTAGCACAGGGTCTTAATCTCCTTCAGAACCTGCCTGCTGGTCGTACACTGCTATGGCGGGCACAAAAAGCCAATAACATCACAGCTCAGCACAGCTCCTCTTGGAAGGATTATTCATTTTCTTCTCCAGGCTTCCAGGCCATAAAGAGAAACCACAGGCCAGCAGATTTCCCCCTACTGAGCTCACCATATTCCTGTTCCACACCAAGTTTACAGGCTCTTAACCTTCCTGTGGCCCAGGCAAGCGACAGTCACCGTCTCTTCTCTCGGCTCAGTTTCTAAGCTCATGGTTTGCTCTGCCAAGCAGCAGGGCTCCAAAGCAAAACTACTCCCTGTGCAATCACAGCAACTGCACCAAGCTGCACAGGCTAGAGATGTCAAAATGTTTACCTTCAGAACGACGGCTGGAGGGGACCAGAAGGGACGTTAAAGTGCTCACACAGGCCATAGGACCAAACATTACACTGCCCTGCTGGATTATTTAAAGCTCTTGGAGATAGCAGCGAAGGATGGACCATTTCATGGCACAGACTTTCTAATGAGATCTCAAGCTGGTTTATGAATCTGAAAGCTCAGAGACAGTTCACAGTAGTAGACATGAGCAAGCCTTGCTGTTCTTTTGAGGAATCTTTCTCCCAGAGATGCGCAGGACAGACACTAGAGCTCTGCAGACTTGCAAGGTTAATTTACTGCTTTTCTTCTCTGAAGCAGCTAAGCATACAGGAACGGACACGCTCCACAGCTTCAGGGCAAACATTAGCAATGTCTCTGAATCTGATGCCTCCACCAGGCTCTGCCTCATTGATAAATGGAGCAGTTCTTGTTTTAAATACCAGACAAATCACACAGCTCTTAGGCAAAAGGAAAAGGTAGAGATGTGATCGCTTCGATGACAGGCTGACAAACTTTTGGGATACAAACATTTGTAATATAAGGCATATAAACTAGGAAATACATGCACATGTATATAGGCACATATATAAATGAGTGTGGAACAAGCTTACAGTAAGATCACTTATGTTCATACTGTTCAGAGTGAAAAAGAATGAGATATTTGAATAGTCTTGTGCATCACCACTTTTTAACTCCTTTCAAGCTGTGCTCACAAGAAGCTGAAACTCAGCTCCAAATACTTAGATTAGGAGACCTTCAAGGAAAGGAAAATCTTTTTGTCTCATGTGTGTGTGCATGTGCTTGTATAAACATCACATTACACAAAGGTCGGCTTTTCCGGAGCAGTTAAGTTTGGCCTCTTCCTCCTTCAATTCACTGTTCCTTTCTAATTACAAACAGCAGTCATCAAACATGGGCAATGGGGGATAAACGTGGATTTTTAATTTTAATGCTAGGAAATTGAAGTCTAATTATTAATAACCCCAATAGGGAGATAATGAAGCACAGTGGGCAAATATATCCATATTTAAGAGACAGAAAAGAATATGCACATATGAAATAAGTGAAAAAATATTCACTACAGCATGTGAAGGTACCTTATCAATACCGTTTCCATTAAAACTAACCAACAGACTCACATGGCCAAGAGGTGTGACACAAAAGGGGAAGCACACAAAGCTCCTGTATGTTAAGAAAAATTGTGACATTCTATATATTACATATCGTGAGGAAATTACCTATGTCTCTCGTGAACCTTTCAGAACAGGAGGCATGGGGTTTCGAACCATTGTGCTTGTCCCTAACTTTGCCCTATTTCTCCCCTGCTTCCCTTATCCGGTTTGTCTTGGAGATTCTTTCAGCTGTAAATCGTTGGAGACCAGGAATATCATCTGTTTGCCCTGTTCCTATAGTCTTCCTTACATATCTGCAGCTGGCCACCATTAAAGTTATGACCCTGAGCTGGGACAACCTGTTGTCTGATCTGGCACAGACAGTCCTATGATCTAGAGGCAATTACACAGAAAGATGAACACGTATTGGAATCAGGAATGCTGTAAGTAAAAGCACATTGAAGGTACAACTTCTTAAGCTTGCTCCACATTATGAACTGTGTGCATACATCAATATCAAACACTGCTCAGTGTTTCAAACTGGATATTAAGACATGCATAAAGACTGTATCACCCAAGTCTGAAGCACAAAACTCCATTTACCTGGTTTTATCTCCAAATACCCCACTTGCTGGAATTATGGTGTGTGGGAAAGCTGGTTTCATGCCTGTCTTGGACTTCCCCTACCAGACTTCATAGGATCTGTTCAGCCTCCTCCTGTCTCTGCAGGACACTGCAAGAGCAGGATTTGCTTGGTTGAGAGAGGACCCTGTAAAGGTTCTTGCAGAGATGGTATAGCTATGCACTCTTGCTCTGTCAGCGATTTCCTTCCTTGGGCTGGGAGAATTATGAGAGGCTGTGTGGATTAAACTGCAATGGAAAGACTATCTTCTGGGCATCCTCCTACCTGCAGCCCTGAAACTCACCTTTCTCCCTGCCTACCTTTGCCTGTGTCAGTGCGTGCAACTCCCTATAGTTAGAAAGGTGGAATTGGTATAACGAGTATTTCTATTAAAAATATTGGAAATGTATTTTTTCATAGTCTTCTGATGAAATTTAGCAGTTCGGAAAAAAGGAGGAAAGTCCTATGTAGCCACAAGCCATTAATTAAAAATTATTAGCCAAAGAGAATTAGGAGGAGTTTGAAATGAAAAGCTAACCGCAGCTCCATTTCTTGTGTTTATATTTTGCTTTAGGCAATCAATTAACCCTTTCTCAGTTACTTTATCTAGAAAATGCGGTACTATATTACTCACAAGATGAATCAGCTGGGATGCTGAATCGGGCTGTTGTTTATTGCATGAGTGCCACAACATGCTGTAAAAGTATTAGGAATGGTTATTACGTGAGAGAGGACTACTTAGAACATGGTTTCTTTGCTCTGAATTATCTCTTAATATGAAAGAGTCAGGACAACCTAGGACCCATATTTATCAAGCACTCTGGCACTGTTCTCAGCAGAATCCAGCATGACACAAAATTCTTCAAACTGTTAACAAGACATTTTTCTTCCGCAGGATCCCTAAGAGGTCAATGAGAAGTGCTGGAAGATTTCTGTGTGAAGGTAAGATGACGTAGCTAAAGGAAGTTAGCTAAAAGAGCAACAAGAAAAGCAGCCAATGGAAAATGCATTGAAGTACGTACAAACTTGCGTCACTGGCATAGTAGCACAAGTGGAAATTTGGAGATAGCCCGAGCTGTCTTTAGAGTGACAGATAAACTATGGTCAATATCAAACCCCTGCATGGCAGGCAAGTGAATGGCAAGCTTGAGCCAGAGGCCAGAAAAGCACTTCAGAGGCCAATTTGTTACTGACACTCTGTTGTACACAACCAGCTTTACCTCCCTGCCAGAAAAACCTACGATAAAAGTACCCTTCACTTGCATTATAGAAAATCAGTTCATTGGTAGTTAAAACTGCTCTTGGAAGTGATTAATCTGTCTGCCTTTGCACTGAAATGGATGAGGATCACTCCAAGTTCCCATTCTGCAAGTTCAGGCATCAGACCAGGAACCCTGAGGAGAAAGCCAGAGAGCAAATACCATCTTAGTCCAGGACAGCTACTTTTGCAGTGACTGCCCAACAGCTAGCTGCATCACCAGCTTGGCATGTATTTAAATGTGTCACTGTTATCCCATTACAAAATTTTGTTCTCCATCATGGTAAATAATGTACATTCTTGAGTAACGTCATTCATTTAACCAATCCTGCTTTGTTCAGTGGGGCACCTCTAAGCTGGAAAGGTTCCCCATAAGTGTTTGAAGAATCAAAGTCTAATGCTGTTTTTTTCTGTGTGCTCCTGCAAACAGGCTTTCTCAAAATCTCTTTTCTGACCAAGGTTTATGAAGCTAATCTAAGTTTTCTGTTCCTCTTCCTTTACTGGAGACAATGTCCTGTCATAACTGTCTCACTTAATGGGTGAAGCAAAGCCTAATGTTCTTCCTTAGTCTTCTTATTTGGGGTCAGTTTCTCACAACAAATGTAGCTCCTGGCGCCCTGTGCCATCAGAGGCATAGCTGTTAGCTCATCAGTAACATTGAAAGTCTTTCTGGCATGCACTTTGCAGCCTTCATGGCTTTTTTAAAGAACAAGCTCCATGACTTTTGACATGTTGGGTAAGAGGGGGTGGATGCAAAGGTAAACAATCAAACTGTGGGGGCAGTTGCCAAAACAAACCCAGGGATGCCTGGCAGGGAGAGGGAGTAAGGCAGAACAACTGTTCTGGGCAACACTCAGAGCAGAGAGGTCTCTTACTCTGAGGCTTCAGCCCATCCTGAAGCAACTGGTTTTATCCTTCTTCATCCTAACAGCCATTCAAAAATAAGTCTGCTTTGGTACAAAACAGACTATGCTCAGAGCTGTCTGATCTTATCATGGCATTAGTTTTTTTCTCATTCTTTTGCATTAATATGGTCAAAAGAATTGTACTACAAGCATAAAATATTGATTGTTGCTGTCAACTTTGAAAACATTTTCACAATGTTTGTTTCCTTTGCCACTGTGTTTCTCTGAGATTTCCTATACATGAACTTTTAACTTTTACTTTTTAACTGCTTTTTGGGGCTGGATTTGACTCTGATATGAACTGAGTTGAAGAGTCTGTTCAGCCATTTCTCATCACATTAAGGCTTTTCTGTTCCCTTCCCACCCCGTTTCCAGTATTTTGACCTCAGGATTGCAATTAAGAATAAATGTTAAAGAACATTTTCTTATATAATGGCATGACACACACAACTTCTGAGTAACAACCTCAGCTTTAGTACTTGACTGCCACATGAGACAAGTTAGAAATACAAAAGAACTTCCAGCTATGACAAAAGAGGTTAGCTTGTCTGATTTTGTGGCATAAGCATTTAAAATTCATGAGTCTGTCCCTTCCCCAAAATAAGAATCTGGCTCAAAAAATAATTAAATAATAAAATAAGTTGTTTAGGGTTATTTTTATTTCCTTTCCTATTTTTTTTGTGACTCTACAATAAATTCAGGTCATTTTCAAAGTTTTACCTGTCATCATGAGACATCTTTTTTCAGGAGCTGGGGCATTATGAAAAGCACCAAGTGACATTAATGCTCACACACATGCAAATCATGCAAGTTAGCAACTCTGGGGAGGAATCTACAGCTCCTGATGGCAATAGCTTCTTCCGTTCACTCTGCAAATAAGGTCACCTGAATATTTTAAATAAGGTGGCTTTCTTCTTTTTCTTTTCCTGACTGATATTTTTACACTACTATCTTGAGTGTCAAATCTTTTTTTTTTTTTGCAAAAGTTGTTTTTGTGAGCTTATCCTGTCCTTAACTGAAAGAGTCTGTCTTCTCCATTTTTTTTAAAACACAGGAGACCGCCCCCCCCCCCGTAAGAGTTCATTCAGACCTCAGATAAAGGCAACAGAAGAAACAAATAAGGCACAGAATTTTAAGCAGCCTAGAAAAATCCCTTCTCTCAGTTAATTGTGTAATCTCAGTTTTGATTATATAATACTGCAAGTGCCTGTTGGAGCATTCCAGGAAATACAGGGAATACATAATGAAAGAAGAGAAAAATAAGTTCTTTCTAGCTTTTTCTATTTAGCATATAAAGGACCTAAAATGCAAAGTTTTCTGTCTTTTCCAATTCACTTTTAAAGAGAAATTTCTGACCTTTAGTCCTACAATTACAACACATTGCTAACTTAAGGCAATGTAATCACTCAAGGTAACAAGCTCTCCCCTCAATAGAAAAGCAGAAAAAAGCAGAAAAGATGTCACTTGTTAGACTATGAAAGGAAACACAAAGAAGAAAAGCTTTATCCTCAGAGAAGTTTTGAACTATGTATGGTTTATATTCCCCTCCTATAATACCCGAGAAGCAATGGTAAAGCTTCTGAGCTTCTGAAACAGAAGGGCCCATATATTTCCATCCTCATAGCTTTGTGCCCTAGGTGGAAGCTGCAAGGCCTGCACTTCTCCCTTCTCAAAATCTGACAGTTCCTCAAATCCCTTTGTGAACCAATTACATTATGGAGTAGCAGGATTGGATGCCTTCTCAGCAAACTCTTCGGAACAGGCACTTTATTTTTCCAAATCTATGCATTCTGTCTAAAGCAAAAAACTTATGTGAAAGCATTCCACACAGGCCTTTTAAGTCTCAAATTCTCAGCAGGAGGACTGCTGTTTTAGCATCCAATCTTTATTCTCCATAGCTTGTTAATTTGCAGTGAGGTTATCCCGTTTCTTTGCTGTACTGCCACCACACGTGGCAGATGTCGCAAGGTCCCAAAACAGTGGGAGGAATACTGCTTTACTGCAGTCACAGGAATGTGCTGCTACTCCCCAAGAGCAACCTAATGCTGTGGGTCCATCCCATCACCAATCCCAGTTTGCCAGTTCCCCATCCCTGACCTTTTTATCACCGGTTTCTTGAATCATGGACCTGTTCTCTAACCATGTGCAAGGAACCATTAGCAAGGAACACTGATGAGTTCCTTAAGTTCTCTGGGTCATGGTGTTATCTTATCTGAGCAAGTCTGCTTCAGTGACATTTAACTACTTTTCCCATCTCCAGCTCTGGCTGGACCCTAATCACTTATTTGCCATATGTGTGAGAAAACCACCCAAAGCTGACTCTCTCTGCAAGGTCCTAAAATGTCTGGTGTTGGCCTGCACAGTAAGGAAAAGACGTGGTTATGTAAATAATAGCACACACAGAAGACTGCATGGCTCCCAAGAACTGCCTGGCAGGAAACTATACCTTCATCAGTCCTAACAGGATTTACTTACTGCAAGTACATGCCTTAGAGGTAACCATTGGGAACCTGTTTCTCACCCTTGGTGACTCCTGTGACCTTTAGGCCACACTCCTGCCCTCTTCTTCACTGTCCTTTTTCCATGATGGCCAGCCAGTAGTTTGGTGGCTTTATGTTGGACAAACGACTTGAAAACCTGAAGAGTAAGAATTACTCTTAGCATTACCTCTCAAGAGTACCGAAGTACTACCCAGGGGCATAAATCGCAGAGCTTACTCTTACACTGATTTGCAATTTGCGCAAAGATACGACCAGGAATTCCATGTGCAGAGCCCCACCACCGGCAGACGGCCGCTGCCAGCCCCCCTCCCCGGACTGGCGGGCAGTGAGCGTCCCACCACGGCGCACACCTCAGCCGCCCGCTCCGGCGGCAGCTTTCCCTCTCCCCACCCAGCGCCTGCAGCCGGCCCTACCCGCCCAGGCCCCTTCTCCGCAGAGCGGGGCGCCAGGAAAGGCCGGCGCCGGCCTCTCAGGCGTTTTGGCGGCCATTTCGCCGCGCGGCCCAGCCCCGCTCCCCTCAGCGGGCGCGCGCGAGGCGCCTCACGGCGGCGGGAAGGACAGGGGCGGAGACACAGCACCGGAGCCGCCGCGGTGGGGGGGAGGGTGGGAGCTCACGGCCGCCCTTTGGTGTCCCTCTCCTCCCTCCCTCCCGCGGGGCGGGGGCAGCGCTTGCGCGGTGGGGCCGGCGGCCGCCGAAAGTTTGGGGCCACGTGGGGCGCGGAGTAGGGCAGGGGTCGGGGCAGCTCGTCCCGCAGACGCTTTGGGAGCCCCGCCGAGCTCGGCCGCTGCCTCCCCGCTCTCGCCATGGCCCCTGCCGAGATCCTCAGCGGCAAGATAGTCTCCGCGTACGTACCCCTCGGGGGCCGCCCGCGCCCCCCCCCGCCCTTCCCGCCATGCGCCCGGCGCTGCCCAGGGCGGAGGTTTCCTCGGGCGGGGAGAGTCCGTGGCGAGCCGGGGGGATTTTTCCCCTTCGGCATGGCCGCCATCGGGAAGGAGACCGGTTGCGGCTGGGGGGGGTGCCCCGGGGGACCCAGCCTGGCTGGCCCGGGGAGCGGGGCTGTGGTGGCCTTTGCGCTGGCTCGGCCGCTGGGACGAAAGACACCCTAAAGCTTTTTCACTGCGTTGCATTCAAAGCTCACTTCTGGCTGGAAACTGAGAGTTATTAGATGAAGGTAGTATTAAAGATCTTCAGAAGAACGTAAGGTGCGGTCACGGCTGCGTTGCCCCCCAGAAACCAGAGCGGTGGCTCTGCCTGGTTGTGGTTGGCAGCATCCCGCGTCAGCCCTGCAGGGCGGCGTGCGGTCGCTCAGCATCTCTGCGCCGAGACCTGTGCCCAGGCAGGGGTGCGATGGCTTACCGGTTTTGTCTATTAATGCGGTGGTCTCGGGATGCTTTACGAGCAGGAGTTGGGAACCAGTGCTTTAGGTGTGGTCTCTGTGTTCATGTTGTACAGGCATTGGTCATTCATTCCTTTTTAAAGCAAGGTAAATTAATCCATGTTTTGGATAACATGAAGATGAATGTTCACAGGTGGCCTGCCCAAGCTATTTTGAAAGATTTGGCAGACCCTAAAAGAAAAGGCTTTCTTGTGCTTTTCAGCTTTTACTTAGCTGGCAAGCCCTGAGTACAGGTGAGCCTGTGTTGTGTCTTCTGGTTTGCTTGCTTTTCCTGCTGCTAATATACATACACATCTGGTAAGAAAGCTAAATAAATTTCCCTAACCCTAGGAAAATGCAGTGTTTAGCAAAGGGTAATGTTTCCATTATATTCTGTGCAAACCCGGTTTGGTTAGGTAGGTTCATTGGGTACCTCCTGTCTATAACCAGGGAATTCAGACAGAAAATGTACATTTGAAATGGTCTAAAGTAACCTCTGAAAAGTTGTTAGACCCAGTCTTAGGTATTGCTATGTACAACACATCTATCTCTAACTGATAGTGGAGCATTTTTTTAAAAGTAGGCCTAAAGTGTCTTGAATCTGAATATACATGATGAAAGGCTGCTTGCATATTTTTTACTCGGTGATTTTGGGCCAGTACCACTGAGTATTGCTGTCTCTCAGTCTTGTGTGCTTCCTTAGACCTTATGTTTTTGGCAGTCTTGAAGCCAGCATGCTCTGCGATGCCCCTGTGTGGTGCTGGTGGTACTTAGTCATCTGCCTGTTGCAGGTTTCCTTTTTCTGCCATAGAAACTGCCCCTGAAGTGTAGTAGGTCCTTTCAAGCTACATGTTACTGCAATTTTAGAGTGACTAGAAATCTGAGAATATGATAGCCTGAGTACAGTGAGTGTGTTTTGGAGGTATTCTGAGCATTCCCCTTAAAACTTCTCGCTTCCTTGGCAATGCATATTGCATTACTTACTTTCTTTAAATTTATAGATACAGTGGTGATTTTTTTTATTTCCGTTTGTTTTCTGTATTATAGTAGCAGCTATTTTCAGAGATGAGGACCTCAGATATTGTGCAAATACCTGGGAAAAGGCATAAGCTTTTAATAGACAATGTACAGGAGAAACAGTTGCTTGGTTTCCAGCACAGCTCTGAGGAGTTTGGCTGAAGCCTGTCTTCCAGAGGCATCAAATTTTGACCTGAAGGCAACGTAAAATGGAAAAATAATTAAAGCTGTACAGCTGCCCTCCAGTTCCTTTGTTTCTGCTGTATTTATGTCCAGTGTAGTAAAAAACATGATGTGCTCTATAGGAACAGGCCTTACGTAGTTCTGCTTTTTCCTAGTGTAGTACTTGAAGGAGTTATGAGGAAATGGGCTATCCGCCCTGCAGATACCTGTGCCTTTCTTCCAGATGCTCTAGAGAAGTGCTGGTCCAGAGGATTCTCCTTTTTCAGAGTCTACCCCCAGGCCGAGAGTCTGGCAGCAGCAGCAGAAGTGATAGGGATGTGTTTTTTCTAAGAATTCTCAACTGAATTATCTGTTTTAGAAAGGGAGTATTTCTGACTTCACATCAACTGCAAAGTCTTTTCAGATACTATCTTTTAGGGGGTGTGTTTTGTTACTTTGTCCTTTAATCAGAAAAGTGTTTGTTTATTAGTCAGTCACATATTAACAAATATTACTGGATATAGTGATGATTGGGCTAAACTTATAACTGAAGGTAACAATGCAGTAAAGACAACTCTTCAGCTTTTTCAGACTGGGCCTCAAAAGTTTTTTGGAGTTCCTGTTAAAACTCCAGCTAAATCCATCCTGAAGTGAAAAAATTCCCCTGTGAAATCTAATTTACGAGATCCTACCCAGAATGTTTCAGGCATGCACTGAAGGGTACCACACCGCAGATGTGCTAAGATGAAGGGAACTGTATGGTCCAGTGCTGCTCAGTGCCACCGAGCAGCCCCAAATATGAGCGAGAACCCTTTGTGTTAGGTGCTGTACAGGCACAGAATTTAAAAATGGGACACTGCTCCAAAGAGATTACAAGCTAGGAGAAAACACTATCCGATGGACAGTAGGGCCACAGGGCTGTCATCTGTGCACATCAGGTTACGTGGAAAGGAGGAGTTATAAGGGAAAGAACATGTAGCAGACTGCCATGTCCCCTTTGTGGAAAGAAGAAAATCGTGATATCACTCTTTGTGAAGACAGACCATTGTCGATATGGCCTAGAGTATTGTCTGCTGTGCTTGCAGCCCCACAAATGTGGATTGAGTCCTTTTCTATTTCTCTTACATTGTCCTCTGATGAAATCACTTGATAGTTGGGTGTTGTACGTGGTATCTGTTTTGGGATGCAGATCTGATTGGTGTGATTGGTGTTGCAGCATGGGAAGCTGGTCATGACAGTTCGTGGTATTGTAACTCATGTTTGGGGCAAACTCTTCTGTGTAAGCTTTAAAGACTCAGCTTTGTGTGAAACTTAACTCTGTTGTTCTGTTGGCAGCCAGCCACATTTGAGAAGTTCCTTAAATGCTGTTTATCCCATCCCCTACAGATGATTGCTTCTTCAGCTCAGCCGTTTTGTGGCCCTCCTTGGATTAGTGTTCTGGACATGATGACAAAGTGTCTAAAGAAGCGAAAGCACCTTCATGTATTTATTTGGCCTGAAGAGTGCTTATGCAAGTTTTTGAGCTGACACAACCAAAGGAGTGGTTAAAAACCTTGGGAGTGTGGAAGTGGTAGAAAGTAGCAGCCACTTCTCCTAGGAGATGATGACGGTGTGCCAGGATCATGCAGTGGTGGAGCATGAGACAAGAGGGCAGGAGACTTGTGAACTGTTTCCAGCTCTGTTGTCTAAATGGTGTCTTCCCTCAACTGGAGCCATCTGTTGAATTACCAACAGCATTCAGATAGACTTTCCCAAGGCATTTCCCATCCCAGTGCCACTGGGACAGCCAACCTGTGACTCTCCCCAGGAGAGACTCTTCTCTGTCTCGTCATTGGGCTACCAGAAGGATGTTTTGTGGTGTGCTTGCTCGCAGCCGCTTCACAGTATTTGAAGATAATGCAGTTGTCCTGCTAGCTAGGACATGGTGCCATGGTGGTTTGAAGAAGGGGAACCTTGCCTTTCCACACTGCAGTTGTTTGTTTGTCATGGGGGCAACAGAAAGTGAGCAGTGGCAGTGCTGCAGGCTGTAAGGAGGAATGGCTATAGGGACAACAGCTTTGACCAAGATGGTGCAGGACCTGCAGAGGACCATCAGCCTTATATGGCCATTTCTGGAGGGCTGCAGCAAGAGTATTTCTGATGCATGTTTCTGAAACCTTTGGACAATCTGTAATCCAGGCAATAAGGCCAAACCCTCCTCTTTTGGGGGCAGGCCTGTTCCAGAGCATCACTGTCTCTGAGGAGGTACTTGCCAGGTCATATGTTTGGCAGTATTCACATAGACCCTGGACCCTATTACTCATGGAAGGGACAGAAACACAGCCTGGTGTCACCTTCAGTATGGTGATGTGTGTGCTCGCCACCCAAGCTGTTGTGTATACGTAATCCTGTGGGGAGGGTGGATGTCTGCCTGAGGAAGCACAGACATGGCAGCTGTGCTTCTCTTTTCATGTACAGTAGAGCTGGAGAAGTGTGGTTTGTCCTCTGTTGTTCTGGGAAGTTCACTTGGTGAATTTAAATTCAGCTCACTGTTGCAGTCTACAGAAAGAAAGGCTAACAAGTTCTTTAATCTTTGGAGCTGCCTTTTGCACTGTATGCTTAGAGCCATGTGTTGTCCTTAACCTGTGTGGACCCTGGACCCTTGTCTGCAGTGTGAGTTTGTTTGTGAAAGAGCGTGTTGGCACAGGAGGGGTCTTAGCGTCAGAGGGAAGGCTTTTAGAGAAACAGCCACGTACAATTGCAAATTTATGTTTGAAGACTTGAAAGCATTTTCATACAGCTAGTAAAAAATGTTGGTTTATCAATATCAACTTCTATCTTTGTGAAGGCCTGAAGTCCACGATAGAATTTTGCAAACTGTATCACCAAATAGCTGCTGGCTTGCAAAGATTATTTTGTGATTTGATTTATTTGTAAGTCTGCAGAGTTAAAACAAGGACTTTTTTTTTTTTTCCTTGATTTTCTCTCAAACCTTTGCACCTATGGCTTTTGTGGTAACTAGAGAGTAGTGGTACTTAACACTAGGTGGCTGTCTAACAAGTGATTTCTCGATTAAAGGCTCCTAAAGCAAATCAGCACTGGCAGCACCACTTTGTGTGTTTGTGCATGTTACCTTTCTTTTGTAGCTGAAGGGGAAGTGAGCTAGTGCCTAATTACAGAAAATGACAGCAATATAATATGTGAACAGTCATGGCTGCTGGAGATGAAAGCACACCACAGCCCTGCCTCACAGAGGACCTGGGAAAACTAGACCCTTGAGTGGGCTTGTTTCTTCTCTACTGAGAAGACTGGATTAAAAGTAAAACCCAGACATAAGACCCTTTCCAGTTAACTGTCCCTTATGAGGGCTTTACTGGGTCATAAATTATGATATATTTCATGTTTGTTTGCATTTGGTTTTGTTTGCAGGTCACAAACCAGTGCTGTGCCTTCCTTACTGGAACACCGGAGCCTGTTCTCAGAACTAGTTCCCTCACAGACCTGGCCCACAGCACACGCAGTGGGTTTCTGATGCTCCTTGAGATCGCTGCATTGCTGTTCCTGGCTGCTTGTAAGCTTGGGCCCTGTTGTGTCTGCAGCTGTAGATTTGGTGCCTTCTCTAGAGGCTTGCAGCTGGAGTGTAAGGAGAGGCAGCTGGTGATTTTGCTACCCAGAAGATGAACTTTTGTCACTCCAGCGTGAAGAATTGCTAGGACAAGGCTTGCTATGACAGTGTTTTCTGAACTCATCAGCCAGTCTTAGTGTCAAGTCTTTTACGGAGGTGATAGCTAAAGGAAACCTAGGAACCACTGCTTCTTAAGAAAGGTTGAGAACAACCTCTTTGACCAAAGCTCGTTAACAGACTTTGAACAGCTTGGCCAGACACAAACACCTATAAATACTCTGAACCTGCTCCTCAGGTGCAACGGAGCTCTAACTGCATGATTCGGGATGCAGCAAAAGAGGTAGCGCGTGGTTTGGGACAGAGCAGGAGGCTGAGCGAGTCCCTCAAGATGGGACTTATAACCGCCTCAGGACTGCTTCTGGCTGGGCCAGCTGCAACTGTCTCCTGGGATCAGTGCTGCTGGGTTGCAGCAGAGCCATGTGCTGCTCCCATTTCCCTTTCTCCTTGCCTCTGGCATTTCTGATTTGGAGCTCATAGCTGCAGGGTAGACTTGGCTTCACTGGCTATATGTCATCCTGGAATTTCTCTGTATGTCAGGAATCGCAGCCTCCCAGCTGGCGTCATGTACTTACTCTGTCCCCATACCTGTGCTGTTCACATTTTTAACGGACTGGCACCAACAGCACCTCTTCCAGTCTGGGAAGTCTGGTTCCATTTGGGAAGTAGCAGACCTTGTGATACTGATTTGAGGGTAGATGAGCACGAGAAGACCATCTGTATTTTAAACGGTAGGGTGTTTGGAGCAGGGTAGATTTGCTAAGCATGATGGTAGTGCTTTATCTCTTTGGAGAATAGTAGTTGGAACGCGGGCTGGAGATCATGTGGAGGAAGACAGACTTATCAAGCCTCTAGGGTGTTGTGAGGTTTGCTTACCTGGCTTTTGCCTCTGAGTGAGTATCTCCTACATTTGCAGTGAGGGGCCACAGCTTCCTTCCAGCACTGTGAGCCCATCAGATGGGAACACTGGTCAGTTCTCTCTGAATCCCAAATGCCTCCGATGAGGAAACAAGCAGTGGTGCTGTCTCTGCACCCAGGCTTTTCACAGAATTTCAAATTCGAAATAGCATGTTGGGCCTGGCACCAGGACCTCTTCCTCACCACCTTCCCTGGTGAAGGATCATGCATATGGGGCCAGAGAGTGGTTGAGAAATTAAGAGAGGAGTACAAGGCTGGGAATGGTGGTGATAGTGGCTTTTGAGCTGTCTGCGGCTAATTTATCACTGATGGGTATCCATTTTTTTAAAAACATTGCATAGCAAACTGGGTGTTTGTTGACATCTTAGCTAGAGTAACTAACTAATCAGTGAATCCTCTCATGCTTCCATTTCAAAGTTGTGTTTTAATAATTGTATCCTTTAACTTTTCTTTGCTGAAGAGTTGAATTGAGCTGTGTACCAGGTTTTAGCTAATTTTCCTCACTGCTTTGCCTGTCCACCTCCCATTGTCCTTCCTGCTCCCATGGAAAAATCTTTGCCTTGTTTGGAAGCCCTTGGGCTGGGGGCATTTTCTCGAATGCGTGTTGGCAAGCACAGAAGCAGACTGGAGGCAGGAAGGTGGGCGTAGGACTTCAGCCTACTCAGCCTGGGTTAGGCCAAGCAGGCAGGAAATAGAGACACATTGTATTGAACAACTGTAGAAAAGGGGTATCTTTGGGTGCCTTCTGTTTGTTTAGCTATTTTGCAAGAGTTTTACCATTGTAGATTCATCATCCTTTACCAGGACAGCATGTATGACAGTGTTGACTGGTGCCCATGGAAGACAGGTAGATCTGGTATGGTATATGTGGAAAGAGGATTTGCTTTGGAGTAGGGAGTTTGAAGTCCCAGGAATTCCCATGCCAAATTTTGAACTTTTTTTTTCTTTTTTTTTACTGTTGTATCTTATGAGAACGTGAAGATGAGGGTCAAGAAACACAATGTGGACTTAAAAAAATAAAAAATTTGAATAAGTTTGAATGAAACTTCCAAAGTGTCTTAGTGGTTTATCGACATTAATCTTATTTGGAGATTGTTGGAACTTGTGACCTCAAGGCATAAGTACGTTTGCCAGTCTGCCCATCTGTCATCTTTTCAACTCCTGACTTAGCACTGTATGAGAATTCAGCCCCTTGGTTAACTTCTACCTTGTTTTTTTTGTTTGTTTGTTTTCCCTCTTCAGACAAGTGAGAGAGAGACTAAAGCAGCAAGTTGTTGAGATGAAAGAGAAATTTCCAGGCTTCAGACCAGGACTTGCAATTTTGCAGGTATTGTTTTCTTTAATGACAACTACATAAAATCTGTGTTGCTTTGTAATGGTAAGTGCACAGCTGATTGAACTCTATCAAAACTGCCTTGCAATGGTAACATTATATAAGGAACAGAAGAGCAGAGTTCCCTGTGGGGTGGTAACACAGTTCTGTGATATCTTTTCTCCAAGTACTGGGGCCCAGAAACATTTTTGGGGTTTGAGGGTTGTTTTGTTTTGTTTTGTTTTTTTCTTTCATCAGACCCTTGCAGTTCTCTGAGCAATTATGTTTGTGAAACAGTGAAAGTAGGCTTCTTGCCTATGATGAGGAAGCAGTGCTTGTAGACTCTATTCCAAGTCTATGTATTTGTGCCAGCCCCAAAGCCTGTCAGCTTTCAGAGATGTGTTTGTAGCAGAAATTTCTGAAGTTTGAAATGGGGTGTTTATTAAGGAATTTGGTCTGCTGTTACATCAGAACATGAAGAGAGAAGGGGGGCAGGGAGGGGGGGGAAACGACAACCAAAACCACCTTTGGCCAAGAGACTTTGAGCAGAATTAAGGTGATTTTTTCCTCACAGCTATAAAAAATGGAAACCCATTGTGCTTAGATCAGAAGGTGGCTAGCTGTAGCAAGTGTCATGTAACAGGAAGGAACTGTGTGGCCACAAATGATTGATGGACAGTTAGTGGCTGCTTAGAGAAGTGGTTTTTTTCCTTATTCAGTATTTTGGGCTTCTGAAGAGCTCTTGGTGCCTGTCTCTGGATTCCAGTGTTAAGACCACTGTAGTACACAAAGACCATGCTCCTCTTCAGTGCCAGGAACAAATTTGTTTGTGGTTTGGTTTTTTCCTGGTTTTGTTTTCCATAAGCTTTAAGAAGATCTTCTCCACAGAAGGTATTCTTCAGGTGTTTAGAAGGAAGGAGGAAGGTCTTTTATACAAAGTTTAGTAAGAGGTGTTTTGATGGAAGTTGCCAAACTGCTGACCTTGTAAACTGTCTTCAAAAATAGATGTCTTGTAGTGTTACTGGATAATTTTTTTTTGGTTGGCCTGTGTTCTCTTCAATCCTGGGTTGTCTCAGAGTCCTTTACAACCTGTTTGGTCTTTGGCTTTCTGACACCTTTGTAAGCTACCAAACAGTCTGGGCTTGGAGTTCATCTCCTAATACTGATGTTCTCGGTTGTCTGTTTTTCAGTTAAGTCAGGACAATTAGCTGTTTCTGATGTGTAGCACCCCACACAATATGTGCTGTTTTCTTAGGAGGTATCTGGTGTCCTCTGAGCAAAAAGAATAAGTCAATCTTTATTTTTATTTTATTTTATATCTTTTAGTCTTTATTCCTGTAGTCAGGAGTGTCCTCTTTTGCACAATATATGTAGTCTGTTTGCAGACATCTCCTGATGCCCACTTTCTTCCTTCTTTTCTGCCCTGTATGAAGCTTACCTTTCCCTAAACCCAGCAGTCTTTAAAGGGGAGACAGCCCCTTTGTCTAACCCTAGGGAAGAAGAACCAGTGTATTCTGGCTGATCGGGCAATGCAAGCACCCCAGCAGCTTGTAATCTGTGTGAGAACCAGGGATAGTTAGCAAGTATCAGGGAATGGCAAGAATTTGCTTATCAGCTTTTCCTTATTGTCCCTCATTTTCTTATGGTTACAAGGAGTGTTACCTTTAACAAAACATACTGGATGTTGCAAGCAGTCTTCTGAAATGCAATTGGACTGTAATCACCCAATACTGCAAAAAACTTACAGGCATTTGCTCCACTTGCTGCTTTCTCTTTGTGCATCACTTTGTTCTTGTTTTGTTGGTTTTTCTTTGGCAGGAAAATTCTCAAGATACAAAACAGCAGTGGAAGAAGTCTCTCCATCAAGGCACATACATATATGTGCATAAAATTAAAGATTCCTGGGTGTCAAAGAGGCCCTGCTTTTCTGAAAGCCTTAATCAGATAATTGGATGTTATTAGCACCTGCTGATCATGTTAATTAGCTAGAGATTTAACTTTCTCAGATGAGATGGCAGGCAATATTTTTTGCTTTGGAGAGCACTGTGTTTCTAAGGTTTTTCAACAGGTGTAAATACTGTTTATGTAGGAGATTAGACAACTTGTGTTTAGCTGCCTCTTACTCGAAAGAACACTTCCCTGTTAGCTCCAGCTACTTGTAGCCTCTAGCAGAGTGTTTTACAGTTATTCAAGAATACCTCTGTCTCCTTGGTGTAGCTCAAAGGAAGCCAAGGAAGCAAAGGGTTAAGCCCACCTCAGCCTGTGACTGGGTCTGTATTCTGCAGTTGTGACTCAACTGTCTTTTCATCCTTAGGTTGGAAATCGGGATGATTCGAACCTCTACATTAATATGAAGCTGAAGGCTGCTGCTGAGGTAATGCCCAAAATCTTAATGTTTCTTTTTACCTTCCTACAGTAGGTCAAATCTGAATATGAAAAAAATGGATGCAAATCAAATAGTTTTGTCTAAGCTTTGTCGGTATTGGAGAAACAAATGCTGGCCTGAATTCCTTGTTATGAGGAATTAATATAGGTGCGTAACCTGACACTTGGCCAAGTGGGGTACTCCGGTAACAACAGCCAACAGTGGGTTGGTGCCACTTTTTGTGTTATGTATCCTAGATTACATGCATCTGAAGTGCTAATGCTCTGTCTTTCCTGACCTGTGGCCATGCACTTATCTTCCCTGAATGTCTTGTACCTGCAGTTGCGTTGCATCTGGCACCAAGTGGTATACTACATGCTACTGCAGCGCTGGGAACATAGATGAGTCCTTGTTTCCCTAGGTGATAGCTGGCATCTTCTCTGGTGGCATTTCAAGGCAGTATGCTGTCAAGCCAAGATTACATTGTTCATGTCAAAAGCTGTAAAGGACTGTGGAAGTATGGACCAATCTAAGTAGGCAAAGCGCTGTTCTTTCATTGATGGTATTTCCGAATAATAGGACTGTAGCCACAGGAACAGGAGATAGACCTGGGAAGTGTGACAGAATGTAGCTATGGCTGGGTTGGACGGAGAGAATAGCCAGATCAATCTCTGATGTCAATTCAGAAATGAGGTAATTTGTTGGTATTCTCATTTGCAGATTGGGATCAGTGCCAATCACATAAAACTGCCAAACACAGCAACAGAAGCTGACGTAAGTAATACAGCCAATAATGAAAAAATACATAATTTGGGGTTTGAGCTCAAGAGATGAACTTATATCTGCCCTCTTATTTTATAAAAAAAGACTGCTTACCCATAAGATATTAACTCATGAAAAAAGAACTGGAACCTGCTGAGATTTTTTTTTATTTTTAAAAGAAAACTAAAACACTACAATGTAAAATTTAGAGACATACAAGGTATTTTTCTAAAAATAAAAATTTGAGTCACTTATACTCTTAAGTGGAAAAACTAAACATATTGTGTGTGTCTGTTAATCCAGATAGGTTTCTGCTTTTTCCTTTGCATCAGTTGTATCTCAGTTTATCGGCCATTACGTTTTTGGTCTTTACTTGTAGGTCCTCAAGTGCATTGCCTCTTTGAATGGAGACCCTGCTGTTCATGGCTTCATAGTGCAGCTGCCACTTGACTCTGATAAACCCATCAATACAGAGAAAATAACAAATGCTGTTGCACCTGAGAAGGATGTAGATGGGTAAACTGACTTCACCCCTGGAGAGCATGACAGCTACTCCAGAAAAATAACTTTTTTTTCTTTTTTCTTTTGAATTGTGATCATGAGGCTCAGAATCTTACTTGGCCTTTATTCTTTCAAAACACAGCTTAAGTAGCATCAATGCTGGGAAGCTGTCTAGAGGGGACCTTGGAGACTGCTTTATTCCCTGTACGCCAAAAGGATGCATGGAACTTATCAGGCAGACAGGTAAGGAGGTTTTCATCCATTATTCATATGTGCAGTAGGCTTCAATAAGAAGAGAAATTATGCACCTTGCAAGGCTATGCTTCGCATTGAAACTTTTGTCAAGATGCCACATTTCATCTCTGCCTTTTTGGATAGGATAAGACCTAGTTTTAAAGTGGTCCTTCCTCCCTCCCAGCTCCAGTTCCTTGTTGCACACAACCCAGAAGAAAACTAGTATCCTGAAGTAACAGAGCCGGACTTAAACTGACCAAAAGACTCCAGAGCCGTTTGAGTTAGTTTGTACTGGAATGCACAATGACCTGTTTTTGCTTTCTCCTAACTTTCTGTGGTGCAGGCATCCAGGTTGCAGGGAAAAGAGCTGTAGTGGTTGGTCGCAGTAAGATCGTTGGTGCTCCCATGCATGACTTGCTGCTCTGGAATCATGCAACGGTAACCACTTGCCATTCAAAGACCTCAACACTGGCTGAGGAGGTAAGGACAGGATTGATGCATGAGGCTGTGGTTATCTGCTGGAAGCCAATGTTGCCAACTGCACATTGCTACTCGGTGTATTGCTACTCTAAGTCGTTGGGTCTCAGTTGTCTTTCATCTGAAACAGTTTCCCAGTCCTGTTCATTGGATGGTTGTGTAAATGCTTCTGCTGGAATAGGATCCTGATTATTTTTGGCCCTTAATTAGAGGCTTTTAATTATAACAATAAAATTATTATTTTTGTGTTCTTTTGTCAAGTGCTGAGAATTTAATCGTCCCTTCTTAATCTCCAAGTAGTGGCCTGCAAGACGGGATATGTTTTTGTTTTTTGCCGAAAAGGCCAGGTGGTCTTTTGCTTTAATGACTGGGAAATGCTAGACCAAATGTTTTCTCCAGGTTATTTTTTTCCAGTCTATTTTCTGTGACTGGGAGTTGGTACCATTTTCCTCTTAAGCAGTGAGAGTGACAGAAATAGTGTGCTGCTGTGCTGCCACCTACTTTGATTTCGTAGAGCAATCGACACTGCCAGGGTCTGTAGGCAAGTATTAAAGCTGAAAAGAGGGTAGGTGTATTTGAATATAACTCACAAGGAAGATCAGAAACACTGCAGTGCTTCATGCTGTTAAGTTGCTGTTCGATAAGACTATCATTAGGTTGACTAACAATTGAAGTGCTAATTCTTAGTGAAATCTTAAAAATAGTTTATCTCCCTTGAAAATTAAAAGAAAATTATTCCAAGGGATAGCAGCTTCCTAAGCAAACATGAATGAAGCACTGCAAGAACTGACAACACACTTCAGTCAGAGTCTCTAGCACCAGCTTTGTGACCAGATCTGTCAAATTTACTGAGGACCGTCTGAATGAATATTAGTGCTGAATTACAATCAGTTTTCCCTGGGGTTGTATGTTGCACAGTCCTGGACTTAAAAACTACAAGGCAGTGCTGCCATAAGTGAAGTGCAGCTTAGAGTTCTGTGCAGGGGTTGTTCTTGGCTGCCATCCGATAAGTGCTGGGTATATTTCTAACATTGAAAAGAGCAGCTGAATATGCAGGGATATTTGAAGGGAGGAGGATAAGAATATGCAGAAGGCTTTAATTTTATCTAAAAGTAGTCTGTGTGATCCACTTGGGAATCATGGAGGAGTTCAAAGGAGGTTGTGAAGTGTTGACTAGCAACAGTTTAGGGTAGGAGTGTGAAAATAGGCCATAATTTCTGGCTGCAGGAATTTGTGCTTGCCAAGGAACTGCTAGCTACCTTTAACTGCTGATGATGCCCTTCCATCCCTCTGATGGCAGTGGGTGAGCACACAGTTTCACTGCGATTGAAGCTGATCTAAGTTGCTGCTGAAGCAGCTCTGCATTTTTTCCACTGCCGGTGTAATACAGAGTTGTTTTGGCTTTTTTTATAGGTTGGTAAAGCTGATATCCTGGTGGTTGCAGCTGGTAAAGCTGAAATGGTAAAAGGTGAATGGATCAAACCTGGTGCAATTGTAATAGACTGTGGAATTAACCATGTGCCAGGTGCGTGGGTAATGTATAAAGAGTGGGGATCTGTTTATTTGTATGTAAATGCAGTTGCTAAGTAAGTACATGGATACTGTTTCCTTGGTGTTTCTAGTCAATGCGGACTTCTTTCTCTTTTAAGTCTATCTTAGGTAATGATGGTAACCTCTGAAGATGCCAGAATAAAAAAAAGGTTGGTCTGAAGTACTGTCCTAAAGCAGATCAGTGGCAGTTTTGTTTCTGCCTTCAGTGAGGCTGATGATCAGTAGAGGAAAGAGGAGGCCTAGGAAATGTTACAACAGAATATCCATGTAATTTGCTCCAACTGCATAGTGAAGTCTTGCTGCCGTTGTCACTTGTGAGCATGCAGCTTTGCTGTCATTACTCTGCAGTTAGATCTGATTAAGCTGTTCTGTTTGAAATACATAAATGGCAAGCAGTCTCTTAAAGTAGCTGTGGATTTGTTGAATCACAACATTAACTTCTTAGGCTTGAATGGCTGTTGTCTTGAAACAAAGCATCTCCTGCAAGAGAGTTGGTGACGGTGGCTCTGGCATAGAATAAAGTGCTTGAACATAATGGATTTTAGGGTAGGGTTTCACTTAGCTGCTCCTTCCTTATAAAGGAACAACAGACAGTCTGGCAATTTCTGTTTTCATCTCATTTTAAATCCAAATTACAGATATTGAATGATATGGAAAATTAGTCACCATCCAACTATCTCTGTGCTACACCCACAAGGCTTTTAAAAGGTAGTTTTCATAATTAATCAGTCATTTTGTTGCCATTATTTAATGGAATGTAAAGAAATTTCTGTTCAGCAGTCTTGTTCCTCAAAGATGACACTGAGTTCCATTTAAAAACATTAGTCCTCTGTGTAATTAAAATTAAAAAGTCATCTGCTGTTGCTGTTTGTTGCTTCATGTATGTGCGCCAAGCTATCCAAACTTAGGCAATTTGCCAAAACCCACAGGGTCACTGCTGATTTTCCTGAAGCAGAATGGCGTGGAGTCTCCCCCACTAACATGTTGCAAATAAAACTGCCATTGTGTTTCTGATATATGATGGTATGACCTTTTTTTCAGGCTTGATGCGAACTGCATCTCTGAGGGCACAACCCTGTTTCTTTGCCATTAGTCTGCCTTGGGCAGTGCACCGAGATCTGAGCTTCTTGTACACCCAGCCTAGTCAGCATTGCACAGCAATGCCATTAGTGGCATCGTGAGACTCAGTAATCAGGGCTTGATAGAGTACCATGGAAATCATCAGATTTCAAAATGATGGATGCCACAGACTTTTTTTCTGTGGTTTTCTGAAGCTGCTGAGTTTTCCTGCCTCTTTCTTGCCTTCTGATGGGTTGCGAAAAAGTTTTCAGATTAATCTTTTGGGAAATCAGTGCCAGAATTGTGGGAATTGCAGTGCTACAGAAAGAATGGCAGCTAGTTTGCCAGCTTCTCCAGCTACATCGCTGTACAGATAGAATATTGCTGCTAGCTGTGATGGTGCTTTGAATGTGGTAGGGTGAGAAATAGCACCATTGCCATACATCTTACCATAGCTGTAAGTGCACCCAGCTGGGTGCCTCCTAGGTGTAGATGTGAGTTGCAGCTGGAGGACATGGCAATCTCTGGATATGCCTATAATTTGCAAGTTGGGGTTCCCTGTACAGGCAAATCCCAATATGCTTTGACAAATCAGTACATTAACTTCATGTAGACTTGCCAAGTTGGAGTTAAAGAAAGTTATAGCCATGTAGTGCCATGCAAATGTAGCTGTTGTGCTTTTGAATGGAGGGTGGCCTCTACTCCCAGGGCTGCCAGTTTGGAGGCTAGAATAGACAATTTAGGCACATCTGGCTTTTTGCCCATGTGTACTACAGCTGAACAGAATTTCTTCCAGGTCTCCAGGTAAAGAGAGAGGAAGAAAGGATCTCCTGAGACCTCTATTAGAGCAGACAAGTGTGTCTTATTCCCTTTCCAAACTGGATTGTATTTGTCTTTCTCTCCCCACTGCTGCAATTGGATGGCTAGTCCAGCAAATATTCTGAAGGCCTTATTCCAGGCCTGTAGAAACTGTTCTGCTGCAGGAAGGGAGAGCAGTGCATCCAGGATATTCCCAGAGATGGCATAGTCTCTGGAGTGTCCCTCTGTGAGTCCTGATGGAGAAAGCAACCCTGTCCAGTGCCCTCTGCTGTGGGATTTTCCAGCCCTAGCCAACAGGGCACCTTGACCAGTGGGATACGAGAGCAGCAAAAGGATCAGCCTCTACAGATCTTGGTGCCATGCTTTTCAAACACCGGAGCAGCTAGAAAGATATAGAAAGCCTTGACTTGATGCTCTGTTTATATCTTTATGTACCGGGAATCAAGCTAGCGTCACAGGGCTATAAGATCAGATTGTGTTGGATTCCTCATGAAACACCTCTCTCAGTGGTGTCCCGAAAAAGAAGCAGACTGCAAGCAGATGGCCTCATGTTTTATAGATGAGGGTCATGTATGGTCTTGTGTGCTTGCAGTCATATATCCACCAAAAACGTTACAGTTGGATGTACGTTGGCACAAGTTAGCTTGGAAGCCATGTGGATAATCCCAGCATTTGTCTGTGAATTAGCTCCAGGCCAGAAGCTGCACTCAGACTGTCTGTCATGCAGCTGTCTCTGGAAATAGATGGAGATCATCATACCTGTTCATTCCATATGTGTAGGCATGTCCTTCACTTCTTTGATCTCAAAGTCCTTGGATGCTCTCTCTCATTCGTTCCAGCGGGCTAGAGAACCTACTGGATCAAAGAAAACACAGGCACTGGCAATGGTTATAGTGTCACTGATACTCTCTGTAAGTAGTTTGGGTTTTTTTTAAGAGTGTGATGATGAATATTCAGAAGGTGAAATTATGGGGAGAGGCAGAAAGCGTTGTATGTGAGCTTTCCTTCAAAAGAATATTTTAAAGGTACTGAATAGCTCCTAGGTTGTGCTCAGCAGTGCTTGGCATGAGGTGTGGATGCAGAGGCAGGGACTGGGGGTTTGTTTGGCTCATGCTCATCACTGTGTCTGTGTAGCAGATTAGGCTGTTTGTCTTTGGAGTGCCTAATTCATTGCTTGTTTTCTTCATTATTGGGCCTGGAATCTTCCTGGCCAGGGTGGCTGGTAAGCCTGCTTGGCTTCCTTGGAAGAAATTATGATTATGTTATTTGCCTTTTGCAACCTTAATTAAACTGGTCTCTAGGCTGGAAGGCCAGATTGGTCTGCAGTTTAGGCAGCAAAGCTGACAGAAGCTGTAGAAACACTGTTTCACAGCTGTGATGTTCAAGCTTTGAACTTCAGGGAAACGAAGTGTTGCTTAAAACACAAACACAGCAAAACATCCAAGCTGCTAATTGTCAGTAACAATGCAGCTAAAAATTAGTGTTGGCAGGAGCTGCTTTTGTTCCCTCTTTGGTTTTACCATAATCAGCTGTTTGGGAGTTTGGTTTCTCTGCCACTCCTCCCCCTTGCCAAACATATGTTAAAGTTATTAATTGTGTTGTATTCAAACATACACTTACTGTATCCAATATAATGTTCCAATGTAACAACATTAAAATCTATCTTCAGGGTTTTTGACACTGCTTAATGTCACCTGTAGTCCTCATACCTGAAATGAGGATCTGACACTCCAGGAGAAACTTAAATTTACCTTTTTTGGTATGCTCCATCTATAATCAGTAAGTTCCTTAGATGACTGTGCTAGTTTACTAATGCATTTTGTCTTTCTCTCTCTCTTTACGAGTAAGCTTAAAGGTCACCACTGGAAAAAAGTGTTATATTTGCTTCTGAATTGTCAGGTCATGTCGTGCAGTAGGATATAGCAATTTTTTTTGCCAGAGAGAAAGGAGATTATTCTAGTGGAGCTCTCTTAAGCCACCTGTGAGATTTGTTTTGACAAGACTCTGATCACTGTGAACTGCAGTATTTACCAGTCTTTCGTTAGAATGGCAATGAATAATTGAAAAGCTTAGCACATTCTGTCTTCAGTTTCTGTAAAGTCAGGTGATTTTGTTCAGTAGTAAGGCCTAGATTTCCTCCAAAGTGGAACAAAGTAAATGTAAACCTGGGTATTTGGAACAAGTCAACCATGTTTATTCTCTCACTTCTACACCATTGGCTTATATCTCCTTCAAATTGGAAACTCTACTAATCCTTCAGAGCAATACAACAGGAGCTTTGAGAGGATGATTCAGGTGATATCTCTATTGTATGTCCCATTTGTGTTTTATTATTGCACAGATGTAAGACTTGGTCTGTGCTTTGGTCCCCCTGCATTTATTTTGGAGTCATCTTCAGAGTGCCCTGTGGGCCATGTGCCACTGGGAAAATACTTGCATCCTCAACAAAAGGGAGATCTATCTGGCTAAGGATAAATGGCGCTTGACGGGAAGATACCTTGCATGAGCTGTTGACACTCTGAGTGAAGTATGATGAAAACAGCTTCATCTTGTGATTTTGTTTTAGCTTTTTATCTTTCTTTACAGCTTCCTGGGTACTCAGCTTCTGTTTTGTTCACTCCAACAGAGGAAGAGACTTCAGCTTCAGTCAATGCTGCCTCCTCTGTTGTTTTGGTGAAATGTGATGTGGAACTTACTTTTTTCTTAAATCCCCAGACAGCACAAAGGCCAGTGGAAAAAGAGTTGTAGGAGATGTGGCATACAGTACAGCAAAGGAAAAAGCTTCCTACATCACCCCAGTTCCTGGTGGCGTTGGGCCTATGACTGTGGCCATGTTAATGCAGGTACGTGGGCAAACTGTGAGACTACTGATCATCTCCTCTACGCGTGCCTTTAGGGTACGTTGCTACTGACTGTCAGCACACTACCAAAGCAACTGGTGCTTCCTTATTGCTCTTACAGAGGTCTAGTTAGGATTTCCAACTTCTAGTCCAAACAATTTGGATTCAGTTAACAACGGGAAAAGATGGACCTTAAGGAAATGTTAGGACAGAGGTTTTTTTTGGTTGGGGTTATTTTGGGGTTTGGTTTTTGTTGTTTTTTTAAGTGTGGTCTCTCAAAACAGTGAGGATTGGGCTTGTCTCACAATGGTCTGGCTGTAATTCTAACACTATCCATAGGGTGATTTGATAAAAAGGAAGACAGTAACAGTATAAGCCAGCTCCTTCTGTTTCTTGCTTCTTCCAACACACTGGAAGATAGGTAGATGGATAGATAGATATGGTGGGTTTTTTTTTCTTTTTAAGAAAACTATGAGCAGAATCTCATTCTGGATTGTTAGCAAATGCTTTAATGAAAGCACTTTGTGTTAATCCCAAACTGAGACAGATGAGAGGGGAAAAGCTTTCTGAGTCTCTTTGTTAACCAGCACAGTTCATGCAGTGGTGGTTGCTATAATGCATTCTCATGCTCATTTTAGAGCACAGTGGAGAGTGCGCAACGTTTTCTGGAGAAGTTCCAGCCTGGAAAATGGAACATCCAATATAACCAGCTTACCCTAAAGATGCCTGTTCCAAGGTAATGCTTTCAAATGAAGCCACTGTTGGTATTCATGCAGTATAGTGTTCACTTCTGTTCCCAAGCTTTGCATAATATGGGGCATACGTGTATGTAGACTGTAGCTGGCATTGAAGTTTGGAGAGAAGTAGAGAGAAAGCATTGTGAGGCCTTCCTAAGGGAGCAGAGCTAACCTGCAGTGGTGCTGTGATGTGTGCTGAAGTGTAGACTTGGGTCATCCTGATAGTATTAAGGTCTAAACATGGACTTCCACAGACTCTTTAGGCCAGCTAGATAGTTGCTGATTCAGCAAATAGCCAGATACTTGTATTTTGGAAAATTTTCAGTCTGACATGGCAAAAACCTAGTATCTTGAAGTAGCAGTTGTTGGGTGTCAAGTTCCCATAAGGGAGCATAACACACCTACAAAAAGGCATTCTTGGGTTGGGGGGGGTGGTTGGGTTTTTTTCTGTGTTGGTTGGTTGGTTTGTTTTTTTCAAAAAGTAGACTCCAAGGATCTGTCTATTCTAGTATAGCCAGTAGTGGTGGGATTGATTCATTTAACTAGAAGGGGTTGAAATATTTAAAACATGGCTTGGGTGTTTGTAGTTTATACTGTCCAGAAGCAGAGAATTTGTGAAAAGTCTTTGACTTATACATTGACCTTGCTCTCTTTCTTTAAGCGATATTGAAATATCGCAGTCTTGTATAGCCAAGCCCATCGAACAAGTTGCAAAAGAAGTTGGCCTACTCCCTGATGAGGTGGAGCTCTATGGCCAAACTAAAGCCAAGGTTCAACTGTCAGCTCTGAAACGGCTGAAGAACCAGCCCGATGGCAAATACGTTGTTGTTACTGGGTAAGTACTTACTTAAGTGAGGCATCACTTACATGGTGTCCAAGTGAAAAGAAATTTTATTAGCGTGGCTTGTCATTGCATTGTCTTTTGGTACTTTTGGACTGCATGGGGTGCTTTGGGTTTTAGTAAATCACACTGAAAATCTAGCGGTTTGGGAAATAGATTTATCTCTTCTGGCAAATTGTGGGAGTGTAGTTTAACATTTCTTTCCTGAGATGAATTGTTTTGCTCTGCAGGTCAGGGTTAGGAAGGGCAGCCTGGATGATAGCCAAGGTTCTTCTAGTCCAGTAGCCTGCCTTCAACAGTAACTAGCAAGTTTTTTCAGAGGACAGTCTTTGGCAGTTATGTGATAATTTGCCAAACACGTTCCAGTTTCAAACTGATGAAGATTAGCTGAAGTCTGAGCCAATCCAGAATTTGAATTGGCATTAACTTCATTCATTGGGTGACTGTTTTACCCCAGTGTTTTGAGTCTCACCTATTACAAGGGTTTCATTGTGTCTGTTCTGCTTTTTCACTGCAGGATAACTCCTACTCCTCTGGGAGAGGGGAAAAGCACCACTACTGTTGGTCTTGTTCAAGCCTTAGGAGCACACCTTCACCAGAATGTCTTTGCCTGTGTTCGGCAGCCTTCTCAGGGCCCAACCTTTGGTATAAAAGGTATGAGCTGTTCTGTTACTTGCAGCTGGACAAATGGGGAAAGATAGCACTCAGAGATTTTTATTCTACTGCATTGTAGTTTTACATAATTACTAGTTACAATTGCATTTCTTATAAGAATGAAAAACCTTTAGTTAAGTTCTTCAGTGTTGTCTTCAAGTGTTGTGGTGGGATTTAAACTAAGCTGCTCGGCAGTAGCTGCCTTCTCAAGGCCATTAAGCCAACACATGTAATACCAGTCTGGGTTAGAGAGACTTTTATTTGCATGATTTGACTATTGTCTCTCTGTAGGTGGAGCTGCAGGTGGTGGCTATTGTCAAGTTATCCCCATGGAAGAGGTAATTCTTTATACAAAGCCTCATAGCACATATCGCTTACAGACCTTTAAGAGATACTGCGCTTAGACAACTTATGAAATCTTTTTTGTTTGTGGCCCGGTGTAGCACTCCCAAGAACTGGCTGCTTGATTTCAGCAAAGCTTTTTTTTAAAAAAACAAAACAAAACAAAAAAACCATCTTTGGTTGTTTCAGAACAGTAACTGCATGGTCAGGGAACTTCACAGAACTTGGAATTCCTAGTTCTTCTGTTCCCTCCCCTTCTCTACCTTTGAATTGCTGCATACCCTCAGCAAAGTACATACTGTGCCTCTTTTTCCCGGAACTGAAATGAAGATGGTAATGACTTAATAAGTTTTGGAAGCATATTAAGTAGTTCTGTCAGCAGCGGTGGTCACCGACTCTTTCTGTGAGCTATTTTGGTGTGCTTGTGTTTTATATTACTAACATGAAATAGGAAAAGGGAAGTTGGGAATCAGTAATGCCAAGACCTCAGCCTGTGGGGGACTGGCACTGCAGTATATTTCTGACGTGACTTGGCAACAAGTAAAATCCTGTGTCTGGGGGCAGGGAATTGAAAGGCACGTGTAGCACGTGCTCTCGTGCTTCTCTAAACTCTCAAAATAATTGCCTGTATAATTCTACCTTTGTTTTGTGAGCTATAGATTGACACAGGGCAATTCTAGGAAGAAAAGCAGAAATGATCAAAAGAGCTGTTCATTCCAATTGATGCAGCAAGTCCATAAAAGATAAAAATGTTAAGGAGGCAGAATATTGATTTAGTCAGGTGCCAAGAACATGTGTGAATGATAGATGTGACAGGAAAAATAATCTCATCCTGTTTGGGAATGTTAATAAGATGAGCCGAAATACTTAACTGTGTGCAGCAGTGGGAAACAGCACCAGTCTTGGAACCAAACTGGCTGAAAGGACTTTAAGTATGACCCACGTGGTATAACTACACATAGTTTTGTTAGGGGTGTTTTAATCAATGCATGTCTCTTAAAATCGAAGTATCTGGAGTCACTAGTTGCAGTAATGACCTTCATACATCATTGGATATTTCTGCATGAAGCTTTCATCCTAGGGAAAGATCAGCAATTGAAAAACTTTTGCGTTTGTACTGCAGAACCAAGTTGGTAATAATTGCTTCTTGTTGCATTTATGTAGAATGAGTCAACAATTAGCATTTACTAATTAGGAGTTATAATCAGTATGTGACTAGCTCCATTCTGCTTTTAGCTATCTGTTTTTTAAGATCACAGTAGCAAGGCTCCAACGAAGTGTTCCCATAAGGTCTTCTGTCATACCACATTTTCTAATGTCCCCTTTTCATCTTCCTCCTTTGCTGCTCTACTATGGAGGAAAAGGATTGTTTTAACCACACCTTTTAGTCCCCTGCCATAATGCAAATTTGTCACATAAGCCATATATCCCAAGTCTTCTGTCAGTGTAGCTACAGTGCAGCCAGATAACTCATGTAGACAAGCCCACTCAAACTGTCTTTTAATGAGATAGAACCAAGAAAACTACTAGCAGTGTCACTGTGTAGTACATGGTCTACAAGTTCTGCCTACGATACTGTGTGTTTGAGTGGTTAGCTTATGCAGAGCTCTGTGCAACCACAGCTTTACTGCTAGCACTACACAACGTTGCTAGTTTCAATTTAGCTCAGATATCTTTGTGGGAGCAGCAGCAGCTTTGGCTAAAGTATGTGTGAAACCTGTTGTGCAAATAATGAGTGGGTGAGAAGGTGAAGGAGGAGCAATGCAGATGTGCCGTACTATGGTCTTCTCAGGTGTCAAGGAGCCTGTGAGAACTGTTCTCATGAGAAAAAAAAAAAAAAACAACCCTTTTTATTTGGAAGCTTCATTCTGGAAGTTTGTAAAATGACATAAATGTGGGGGAGGCATTTTTCTGTTTTAGAGAAATTCTTTCCTCTCTTCCACATACTGCACTGAGCAATCTCTCCCCCTCCACCCTCACCCACTTTAACATTGCTATTAATACTTCTCTTTCCATCTGTCTACGATGAATTGAAATAAATTAAAATTGCAGCAGGATGAGGTAACTGATATGTTTTATGTCCTCTAGTTTAACCTTCACCTCACTGGTGACATCCATGCTATCACTGCAGCCAACAACCTGGTCGCTGCTGCTATCGACGCACGTATATACCATGAGCTAACTCAGAGTGACCAGGTATGATCCTTTCTTATGATGTATTTGGACCCAGCCTGCTTTGGCCAAGATGTCTTGGGTGTGCCAGCAGTGCTAACTAACTACCTGTTTTGTTCTGCAAGGCCCTGTACAACCGTTTGGTGCCTTCTGTCAGTGGTGCTAGGAAGTTCTCAGACATTCAGATCCGAAGACTACAGGTAAGTTCACTGGTTTCGCATCAGTTTCCAGTTCTGTTCCACTTACGCATCCTTTACGTAGGCAGAGCTAGGTTACAGAAACCCTCGTGTTGTCCTATAGGTCGTTCTGCTGGCATTTATTTTTTACATAAAGTGTGCAGAAGTGTGGTAGCCCTTCGTACAGCACAGAAAACAGTGAGATAGAGCCTCAAGGGGAAGAATCATTGATGTAACTCTCTTTATCATATGCTGTATGAGTAACACAGTGGAAAGAGGCAAAGAAATTAGTGCCCTTTATTAATAATGTCAATTCAGTGTCCTTTGTGCAGTTTAAGAAGGGACCAGAATCACTCTCTGTACCTTACACCCAGTTACAGCTAGAGAGGAATAGTTCCCATGTGACAACTATATAGATAATGCAGCACAAAAAAAGGCAATTTATAAAATTCAGCAAAAAGAGAACATAGAGAATTTTTTGTCTTATCCAGATTAAGCAAACAGGGAAAAATGGAAAAAAATACCCATCCCCTACGCTGCCCAGTCTTCCTCTCCCCAAAAAAGAATTTCCAGGTAAATGAGTAACCCTGGCATTGAGTGGCAGTCCCTGAGCAGACCACAGCTCCTCTGATCTTCAGAAATTAATGTGAGCTAGCATGTGTCCCTGGCCACTGCAGGAATGAGGATTAACAGAGTTTTGCACTGGGCTTGGACCCTCTGGCCAGGAGGACAGCCTGGGGCCTGCTAAGCTCATTCAAAGTACGGACCTGTTTGTACAATATTCACGCTGGATCAGTTGCCCATTTGGAGGTCAGAAACAATAGTCAACAACAGTCAGACTACTACTCCTACTTAAGAAAAACTCTCATTTATTAATTGTCTATAATGTCTCAACCATTAGAAAGTGTGCGGTTTGCTTCCACTACTGAGCAAAGAAGCTATGTTATATTGCTTGGTGTTCCTGACGGACTGTTGAGGGAACTTTACCGTAATCACGCTTCTGGTTATTAAAAGTTGAGATGTGAATGGCATGCTAATATTCCAGAAAGAGTATCTTCTTTATTTATTTTTATTTTTATTTTTTATTTATGTATTTCTTTTTCTAAATCATGTGCTTGAAGATGAAGAAAACAGACTTTCTTCTTCGCTGCTGTTCTTATGGAGAAAAATATGACTTAGCTGTCTAGTTAATTAAAAAAAGCTTGCTCGTTCATAAATCAACTCAATCGTTTTCCTCATTCCTAAGCTTGCGCTTGTATCAGGCTTCTTGAGATAATTCTTCTCTCAATTAAGCAACTTGGCAAACTGCCCATCCTCTCAGTATGTTCAGGATCAGCTTTCTGGGATGCTGACAGCCTTGTGACTGAATTGTTTAATTCCTCCTTTGTGCTGCTTAACCAGCGTGCTGAAAACAGTGTCTTTAAATACGTATGGCTGTGTGCAGTGACCCTAGGCAAACTAATGAGAAATGGATGTAAGCATGTGAGACTAATGATTAGAACAAGGCGTGTAAGAAACTGCAGAGCTTTCTCTCTCACTCTTTCTGTAGATACCTTGCACAAAGCTTGGTGACAGCCTGCCCTAATGAGCTCTATTGTCTGCCTTGCCCTTTACTAGCTTGCCAGCAGCAAGCTCTGCTTCCAGGTACACACTGATAATGGATCATCTTGCGTTGTTGTGGGGTCTAGGAGAAGGGGAACCAAAAAAGCAATCCCTTCTTATTTCTGAATATGCAGATGATGTTGCCGGAGGCTCATTGTTCTAGTGAAAGTTTCATTTCTGTGAATCTTTTCATTATATCTTTTTTCTTTTATTTGTCCTTTCCTCCCATAGAAATTGGGCATTAACAAAACTGATCCTACAGCTTTGACAAAGGAAGAAGTAAACTTATTTGTGAGACTGGACATTGACCCAGGCACCATAACATGGCAAAGAGGTACAAGAGCCATTAAATGAAAGAATTATTAAGAAACAAAATGTGTTAAAGAGAGGTTTGCAAGTGCAGCAGGAACTGTCTTTCCTGGGAAAATGGGAAAGAGGGCAGGGCTGGCCTCTCCTTCTGAGTGTTTGGTGCGATAGATGCCTGCAGCTGGGATCCCATTTCTAAAAGGTTTGACGCACAGCCTCGAATCTGCTCTGAATTAACAAAGATTAAGACTTCACTAATTGGTGCAAGTTTCTGTTCCTGGATTTGTCAGCCACTGAGAGAGTTGAGTTTGGCAACTGCAGCCAACAGCCTTTTTACCTGACTGAAAAGTTCTGTGAGCAAGGAGAGGGTTCTGCTCTGGGATTAGACTCAGTTTTAATCTGCCCACTTGCTCTGTCGGGGTCTGACAGCAAATAAAGGCTGGATTTTTAAAAGGTTTTTAAAGATATCTGAAAGTAAGATCAATCTCTGGTCTGGCAGATTTAATATTTCACTAGCAAAAACCATTTCAAATAAAGACCTTTTTTCTGATTTAGACCCCAAGAGTATTACTTCTTTTTATTAAAATACAGTGTGAAATGAATTCTCCAAAATTTGCTTCATAACCTGTAATGGGGCTAAAGTAGTCTGCCTCATGGGAAATATTTTTTAAACTACTTAGAATTTTTCAAGCAGATAGTAAAAACCAGCAAATTTAAGCCAGTATTTGATAGTTTGTGTTTCCAAGGTAATTTGAGTTAATGGGGCTGTGTGAAACTACTCTCACTAAGTGGTAGAACCTGACCATTTTATCACTTAACCTATAAAATTATAATTTTATTTCTTTTTCGCTGTAATAATTTCCTAATTTCACATTGACTAATGATTGTGAAAAAGCAATTGGAATAATACTAGCAGTTCTGCTTTTCAGAGAGGCTTTGGGCTTGTGGTTAATGCACGCAAAAGGAGGTAGGCTCCCTCTGCATGGAGTGCAGGGTTTGCATGTGACTGAGGGCATCTTGACTTTGTTGCAGCTCAGTTTTGGGGAAGAATCACATTGAGTAGCACTTGCCATTCTTTAGGAGATGATGGTATCTGAAACTGCCATCCTCTCTTCATAGGTTATCGAGCTGAGTGTTTGTAATAGGGCATAAATGTGACTTATGACTTGCAACGTGACTTCTCTCTCTGCATTCCTTGCAGTACTGGATACAAATGACAGGTTCCTTAGGAAAATTACCATTGGACAATCTCCAACAGAAAAAGGCTTCTCACGAACGGTAATTGTTCCCTTTTCTTGCATGTTTTAAAAAGTACTTTGAAAAATGTGGTCCTCAAGCAAGTTTTGTAACTCCAGATATTTCCATCTTTTACCAGGACCTTGTTAAAGAGAAAGCAGAAGGTCCCTTCAGCCAAGCACTTAAATTTGCTACCAGTGCAGTGTTTAGTTTTATGTCTGTTCTCTCCTTCCCTGTTCTTTCCTGAATGTTGACTTCCCAGACTGGGATGACTGTGGCATAATAAGTGGTACATAAATGCCCTCTGTAAATATGATGCATGGCAATGGCTCATCTTCACCACTGCAGATGCTTTGGGTGGGATGTATCTGGCCAAAACTAGACACGGTGTTTGAGTTTGTTGTCTATATTTATTATATAATCAATGAGTAAAATAGGCAATCTGAGCTGTGACTCCTCTCATCCCTTAAGTAACTGTCAAATTAATACTTCAAATGAATTGTGCTCAGAAAAGCCTCTTTTTGTTGACTTGAAATGTCCCTAGGGTGCTTAGCTTCAATGCAGGTGTCTGTTATGTCAGATGAATTCTACCCTTCGTTTCCCATAGAATCTGATTTTGTTTTATTTTTTTGGTCATTTACTGTACTGTTTAGTCAGATGAGTTATTAAGCTTAGTCTTCAAAAATACAATTAGATAGCATTGAGTGTTCTTACATGAATCACTAATGTATGTGCCAGGAAAGAGTCATGTAATAGCAATGGAATAAGTAGCTTTTACTTAATTTTGCAGAAAAAAAAAGTTTTAAATGGCCAAATTAAATGAAGTATGTTCTGAGAGTAATGCTTTGGATTTCTTTTATATTAGTATGTCTGTATTTTTTAATTATTTTGTTTTGATGGTGATGATTGGCCTTGTTTCAAGAATTTAACGGAGGTAAGGATTGCTTCTAGGGAATCTTGATGAGTTCACGTTCTTTATTCATCTCTTGCAGGCTCAGTTTGACATCACAGTGAGCAGTGAAATCATGGCAGTTCTAGCACTCTCTGATGGGTTGGATGATATGAAAAAGCGACTGGGCAGAATGGTAGTAGCTTCCAGCAAGAGAGGAGAACCAGTTACAGCAGATGACCTTGTAAGACATTAATTCACTTCTTAAATGCTAACTTTTGCCTATTCTGAAAGTCCTTGGATTGAAAAGCATAGAGACAGTTCTGTACAGAAAAGACCTTAGCATACAGAAGATTAAAGATGAAATCTTAGCCCCTTGAGTTAATGAAGGTTTTTTACTTCAGTGTGGCTAGCACCTTACCCAGAGAGTGTGTGTGTGCATGTGACCTGGGGAGGGACAAATTGTCCTGTGTGATGTGTTGTGTGTCAAGTTGAAGCTGGCACCATAGGAATTAATGGGGAAATACATGGTGGCTTCTAGATAAAAAGCATATTTACAAATCGGAAGAACTCAAAATGCATCCTGCTGGCCATCCTGTTTCTCAGGCTCCCTGGAGTGAGGAAAATATTGAGCAGGAACAAAGCCGTGTGCAAGTTTAATTACAGATGATGAAATATCTGATTCTGGGAGACTGTGAATGCTATAAAAGCCAAACCCTTTGCAAAAAGTGCAAAGTCTCCATAAGGCAGCCTTTGGTGAGGGACACACATCCTCTATTTCCACTGCATAAAATGCTGAATGTAGTAGCTCTGGTGAAGTCTATTAACAGTATGTAAAGCAGTCCTGAGCAGCAGTTGCAAGCTGCAGCACTGTCTTGCAGCTATCCATACAATAGTTATCAGTACAGTTCTTGGCATGTTTGTGGAGTATGTCAAATAGCACTCTCCCAAACGATGCTTCAGTGTGGCTTCAGGAGAATAGCCTGTGCCCCAAACACTTCTTCGAAGATGGCAACCCTGTTTGGAGAAGGAAAGGGGAGTTGAGCCCTGTATGTGAATTGTGCCCTGCCACTTGGCCTCAAGACAGAACAGGGTCAGGACTGTTGCACTAGTCAATAGAGATATATTTGTGCTTCCTGCTGTCCTGTATAGTAGATTTTTCACATCTTGCTTTGCAAAAGACAAGAGTATTACAAATTCACATGATGTGGTGTTAATGAGGTTTGTCTTGCATTTTCTGAATGAAGCTTTCCAGTGGAATTGAAGAATCCACAGGGAGGGTATTCTGACCTGTTTCCAGCAATGTGGGACTCAGCACTAAGGCTTACCTGGCTCTTGCTCTCTTGCTGTTGTGGGGTTTTTTTTCTTTCTCTTATGTTTTTGGGGTTGTTTTTAGTTTGTTTTACTTCCTCCCAGGATAAGCCTAAGAAGCAGTAGATTAGCAATGTGGCCTGACTCTGGCCTTGCAGGAAAAGGCCTAGGCTGGGAACCATTTATCTGTAGATGTCCTTATGTGAGACATTTGTTGGAAATGAGCGAGGGCATGTGCCAAAGTTCTGTAGGCAGCTTTGAGATTTTAATTCCTACTGCTAGCATGCTGCCAGTTTAACCTTAAGTGCCTGAGTTAAATCCTGTTCTGGAAAATGGGAGTCTCTCCTGCTGCCCATCAGCAGTGGAGGCAGATGGTGCTTGGCAGGGAGTTGCTTTGAGTTTTATGTGAGTCCAGGTGATAAAAGTCTTTCTCATCTCAAGATTTTTCTCCCCCTTTTTTTTTTTTTTAAATCTAATTATATTTAATTTTGTCTATTGCAACTATGGAGTGGAGGATGGTATCAGACCTGTCCAGCAGGTTCTGTTGAATGTTACATGTTTGCACTGATGGTGACCATTGGCTTGCATCGTTAGGACTGTGTTATATACTCCTCATGCAGGCAGAAACGTGGTGATTGCAGAGATCAGACTGGCACAATGAGAGGTCTGGGTCCTTCTACTGTGATATAACCAGTGTCATGGGTGTGCTACCAGGAAGCGCAAAGAAACTGGGAAGAAATGTGAAATCAAAACCTGACTACAGGTTTTTAAAGATGGGATGTATTCAAGTGCTACTGAGTGACACAGACCTGAAATGTCATCATGGAAATCCTGCTCTGTAGTTTTCATTATTCTGGAGATGACTGAAATTTAAAGCTTAACCATTAAATGTTAAATAAGCTTTCATGTGGCGAGATTGAAACTAATGAAACAAAGCACTGAATGTCTTAAAAAAAAATCTTTTTTATAATTGAGTGCTGCAATCCAATTGAATTTAAAAGGGAAGAAAAAGACATCATGGTTCAAGGTTTTCGTAACTGCTGAGAACATTTGGCTCTGTACCCATGAGAGCAATTCTAGTTACTTTTGCCAGTGCTTGGTAACAGCCAGTTTGATTTCTACTGGACTATGTCAGTCACAAGGATGACCAAACCCTCATTTTCTCTTCCCAAAGCAGAGGTGGATAAAAGCACAAGCTTTCACTTTGCAGGGAGCAGAATTGCAGCAGGGTATATTGCTGCACCTCAGAGGAAACATGGGCTCCAGTGCTTGCCTTTCATGATGTCAGCCTAGTCTTGCTCACTAGCACAGAGGTTCACTTTAAAAGTTATTTCTGCATAAGACACTTGGCCAGGATGTAGCAGCTTGTTATGTCATTTTTAAGTCCAGTATGTAGAGCATAGTTGCTGAAATGAGGAAGGCAAAAAGTCCAAGACAAATCTACCTGCAAAACCCAAGAACATCGACATATGTGTAACTTTAAACTCCTTAATATGTTTAGATACTGCAAAAGAAAGACAGTAATGCTACAGTTGAGATATCAGGGTGATGAGTGTGGTCCAGTATTTGAACATGTATAACAACTGTCCTGAAAAACTCCCTGCTTTGTGCCGCTGAATGGTCTATAGTAAACTATAGGTTACTCTCTCACTGCTAGTGTTTACTAACCTTGCTATAGCATTGAAACAGCATTTTTTCTTTGTCTTCACTACAAAGTGATGGCCAAGCAAGGTTCCAACCAAGAGGCTGCACCCAGCAGAAACCACAGATACTTTTACAAGGATGTAAAGGCCATATTCTGCCTCACTAGGGTTAGTTATATCTGGAGCAACTGCTGGTTCTGGTCCTGAAAACTCACCAGGACAAAAGCAGAGCCTTGACACTCCATAGGAACTGTTTCAAAGTCTCAGTACATCTGGAAATGGATTGCTTTTTTTTCTTTTAGGGAGTGACCGGTGCTCTGGCTGTTTTGATGAAAGATGCTGTTAAACCAAACCTCATGCAAACACTGGAGGTGAGTACAGATGGTTTGCTATATGTGTGTTCTCAGAGCCAAGAAGCAACCAGTCTAGTTCGTTCATCAGAATCAGTGTGAGCTTACTTTGCCTAGAGTTGGAGGTTTACTATGGATTCCTACTGAAGGTTCAGGGCTAGGGGAGAAGGCTAGCTTCTTTCTAGGGTTGCCATTGGCATGTGGGATAACCCCGACGAAATGCACTAAACTTTGCTGTGTCTCTCTTCTGTTGTCTTCAATGCAGGAAGTGTTTTGGGAATCTAAATGGTGTGGATGCAGGAGAATGGCAAAAAATTGCTGTGATTTAGCCATCCTTTTCCTAAGCGGATTAGCATCTCCACTTGTGCAGATTATTATAATCCTGTTTGCCCTGTAGTCCTTATTACTGATAACAAATGTTTGATCAGAAGGCTTTAAGATCTGTCTTCTAAAAGCATTTTCTTTTACCTTCAGGTACCATAGTACTTAGCTCCTGAAGTGCTGCAAATTTGCTAAATTTTACCCTCTGATTTTCTTTCTCTTTCTCTCCCTGTCCCCGTCCCCCCCGCTTTTCTAGGGAACACCAGTGTTTGTTCATGCTGGACCTTTTGCCAATATTGCACATGGGAATTCTTCAGTGTTGGCAGACAAAATAGCACTGAAGCTTGTGGGTAAAGAGGGATTTGTTGGTAAGTGTGTGGGGTGTTTTTTTGTTTGTTTTTTGTTTGTTTTGCAGGGAGGGATCTGACTGTCTTTGGGGGTTTTTTTTGTCCTGGAAAAAGCTTCTGATTTATATAATCAGAGCATGATTTCTCCACCCAGCAACCTCTCACAAGCTTCTTTTCTTTTAATTCCTACTCTAGTTACAGAAGCAGGATTTGGTGCAGACATAGGCATGGAGAAATTCTTTAATATTAAGTGCCGCTATTCTGGTCTCCGGCCTCATGTGGTGGTGTTGGTTGCTACTGTCCGAGCTCTGAAAATGCATGGAGGAGGGCCTGCAGTAAGTACTAGGCAAAGTTTTCTTTAGGCCTGAGGGACTGTTACTGTTATTCTGATCCAGTCACTTAAAGCCCTGTAGGGTTTGATCTGCTTGTAGTTGTTTTGAGATTTGCAGTTGTAAAATGAATCCATATGTCCCTGTTGCTTGTAAACTGCTTCATTGTGGTATGTTACAGGCACATACCTGCTTGTCTTATTGTCCTAACTAAGTGGTTTTACGCTGGGGCATTTGTGATATTACCACAGTCAGTCATTTGTTGTATTGTGAGCGCATCTTGCAGTCTTTTAGTTTTCCTTTTATTTTTTTCTTAGAAAAAAGGATCAGCCTGGAATAGAATGTTGTATCTTGACGCTTTTTAATAAGAATCAAGCATGAATTGCTGTCATGGATAAAAATTGTATGAGATTCCATCTTTTTTTCCCTTTTTTTTTCCTTTTTTTCCCTAGGTCACTGCTGGGGTACCTTTACCAAAGGAGTACATGGAAGAGGTAACTTTCTTTAGCTGTTGTGACAGTTGACCAACTAACTGCAGTCACGGCACGATATTGTCATGCAGTGCACGCCTGGATAGCTAGTGTGTGTCATTTCTTTAGCTGCCAGGGCAATGCTTCCTCATACAAGCTTTAATGTTCTTCCTTTTTTTTTTTTTTTTTTTAATGATGTTACTTTGGCTCTGCTCTTTCAAGCATTTATTGTGCTTGACCTAGCCACTGTTCAGAGCCTTTTCGTTTCTCCTGAACTCATGCAATTGTCTATGTGCTCAATTTTTCATAGTAATATCTCCTCTTGTGTCCCCAGACCTTCTCAGTGTGGAGCAATTTCTTGGCTGAAATATGTCTCTGAAAATATTCAGAGTGCCTCTCTAATTATTCTCTTCTTCGCAGCAGCAGTTTCTGGTTTTATTCCCCCCCCCTCCACTACCTTCTTTGCAAGCAGGAAGGAAAGTGAACTAAGGTCTCAGCTTCTATCCTTGTGCCTTGAATGGTTGTGTACACTTGCATGATTGGTCTGGCTCTCTTTACATTGCTGCAGCTTTTTCACTTGTGGAGCTTCTGTATGGATTATTCTCTGCATCAGAAGGGCTGAAGTGTCTGGATTTCCACGAATAGTGTCTGATGCTGCAAAATGTAAATGTGTGTAAACCAAAAGCTCTTGCCAGAGCACTTCAAACAAGTGTCATGAAATTCACTGCTAATGATATTTAATACATGAAGAGGAATGTGTCAGAGAGGAAAATGAGGCTTTACTGTGGGGAGTTAATGAGCACAGGTATTAACTTACTAAGAATAACAAAAAAACCTGTAAAAAGTTATTTATCTTATCTTGGCTTGGCAGCTGAAACCAGCGATCATTAGAAGTAGTCATTCCTTTTCCTGTCTTCCATCCAGGACCATGTACTGGTCTGGACGCCATCTGGACTTCATCCAAGACCATGCACTGGTCTGGACTGTTCAGAAAGCAGCCCTTGTGGTTTCATTCTCATTTTGACTTTTTTATCATTAGCTGTGGACATAGTGGATTTGGAACAAAAGTTTCACTGCCCCTGATGAAATGTGCTTCCTTGGTTGCTGTCTTCTTTACAGAATCTTCAACTGTTGGCAAAAGGCTGTAGTAACCTCAACAAGCAAATCCAAAATGCACGGATGTTTGGTGTCCCAGTAGTAGTAGCTGTCAATGCTTTCAAGTAAGTGAGCTGGGACATGGAAGTGATGCATAGGAATAAAATTGTGGCACTTTATTTGCTACATTTAACACAAACTCTTGTTTCCAGTACTGTCGATATACTGTTTGAAGCATTTTGCATTGTTGGAAGATGCTGAAGAAATAGGGCAGCTCTGCTTAATAATTTCAAATGCATTCCTTATTTTAAATTAGCTTAGGATTTTATGATCAGTGACTATTATCTGCCATCACACCCTGACTGGCCAAATTACTGTGGACAAAAGGTGCCTGTGATGATGTGGAATCTAAGCTCTTAATAGATGGTGAAGTGCCTGTGCTGTCAACCATGCTGTGTTCAGTGGTCTGCTGTATGGAATAATTATGTCCTGCTAAGAAGCATTTTGGGCTCTGCACGTTGTACTGCACAGGAAATAGAATCTGTGTGTGGTCTTTTTATGTAAGCAGAGGGGCTTTGACCTGGTGTGCTAAAGCTGATGCCAGTTGAAGCAAAGTAACCAGCTAAGGATTCTTCGTCTGAAGTAAATGCGTATTGGCCAATTTAGAGAAATTATGGGTTTTAGCTTGTTGTGTGTGTATGATATAGCACCTCTAAATCAGCAATACTAATGCCTTTTTGAGTTTCCTTTGAAAACAGGAGTTGTATTGCTGATACAGGACAGATACAACAGAAAGTCTGGAACGCTGCTCTGTGGGTAGTCGTGGGTTTCTGCGTGTAGTTCCAGAGCTACCTGTTGCTGTCAGTTCCTCTGTGAAGTAGTAGCTTCCTTCACCAGGGTGGAGAAGGCTGAGGTGGATGGCCCCTCAGCAGCTTCCTGATGTCTGGATTCTGTGGTTTCTTTGGACAGCTTATGGATGTTGTCAACAAGAGTGAAAAGTGGTTAGAACAAACAGTTAATTCACTGTGTCTGCTTTCTGGTACAAATGCGCAAACTTTTCTCCTTACAGAACAGATACAAAGGCTGAACTGGCGCTTGTAGTACAACTGGCAAAGGAAGCAGGAGCATTCGATGCTGTGGAGTGCACTCACTGGGCAGAGGGAGGTAAAGGAGCAGTTGCACTGGCCCAAGCTGTTCAGAGAGCATCGCAGACACCCAGCAACTTCAGGTTCCTCTATAATGTGGAGGTAAGAACTGGCAGAATTAGAGAGGTACTTTCTTTGTAAGGTGGACATGAGCTGGTCTCACTAGCTTAATTTGCTGAAGGCTGTCTGAAAGGCTGCTCTGAGAATCCGAGAAGAAAATTGCTTTTGGAACATGACACTTACTCCACCAGTCTCAAAGACCTAGTTAGTCAGTTCTTGTTGTTTTGACTACCCAAGTGAAATATGGTTTACTTTTGACACTGAAAGATGCTGCTGTGACTGTGCTAGAGATAACAAACAGGTTTCTACCATGGCAGCCATGTTCCAGGGTAGGGGAAAGTTTGCTTCTTGAACTTGACACATGCTTTCTTGTCAGAGCATAGATTGGAACAAGCCTGACCAAACCTGTTAACTTACCACAGAGCTTCTGGATGCACTTGTTGCTCAGAATGGAAATCTGTACATCAGGAACAGAATTTGTCCATTTTTAACTTTTTTTTTTTTCCCCCTCTGCAAGTAAGGCTTATGGAGTCAACACTACAGGTCAGGGTGGAAGCGAGTGTGTGTGTATTTCTAATGACTTTGTACTTAAGCAGATTTGACAGATGACTTGGAGGTAATGAAGTCACTGTCACCCAGGTTATGGCCAGAATCCTCCTTTAATAGCAAGAACCTAATGAGGTACAGAGCTATGTCATTGTATCTCTTTTAGCTCTTTAACAGATGCTTTTTAATTTTTCTTCTTTAACCTGTTTTGTTTGTGCTTTTATTTAACCATTAACTTGTATTCCCTCAAATTATTTTTGTCTGGTTTTTGACTTTGACTTGAGAAAGAATAAAAATCTGTCTTTTGCAGCAGGGTTAATTAACATGCAGGCACAGCTTATAAGAAATACTGTTGTGTATCTTTTTGTTTCTGACTATAGTAAACTGCTTTTGCCCTCTTACCAAAAGAAACAACTGCAACAAGGTTAATATAACCTATTCTGAAAACCCTCAAATTACTGTGTAGCTTTGTTCTACAGCAAATGGGAATAGCTCTTGTATCTGGAGATGGGCATTGCACAACACATAGGAAGGATTGCGAAGCTGCTGTGGTGTTACGACTCTTTGTAGTTTGGCCACACTGTCTTTCCTCTCTCTTTTTTCCTAGCTCCCTGTTATAGATAAGATCAGGCTTATTGCACAGCAGATCTACGGGGCAAGAGACATTGAGCTACTTCCAGAAGCACAGGAGAAAGTCGCCTTGTACACTAAGCAAGTGAGTTTTCCATGTCACCTGATAACAGTGGTGCTTTTCCTTTGAGGTGGTCATATTGAACAGTGGTATTCAAACTGTGTGTGAAGGGAATCATGACTCAAATCATCTCCTTGTCCAGCACTCATTGGATGCTGCTATGGCAGAGGAGAAAAAGGAAGTGGTATGGGGAGGGAGAAACTGGCCCTGGCTTCTAGTGGAGAAGACAGAACTCATCTGGCCCAGTAGCCCATGTATGATAGTGTATGGGGAGAGAAGAGCAGGAGGATTCAGTGATCTTTCTCTACTATATTCTCCAATTCTTCAGCAATTTGGGAATTAGGGAACTACAAGCGGTCACACTGGTGCTAAATAGTCTCTGATGATTTTTTTTTTTTTTAATCTTATTCCACTGAGTTGTCTAATCAGGTTTTGAACCCATATGGATTTTTGGCAGTCGTAGTTATGTTGGGGAAAGAGTTCCATAGGTGACACAATACTTCTTGTGGAAAAAACATCTACTTTTACAAGTTTTGAACCTGGCATCTGGTTGTTGAATTAAGTGCTTTCTGGTTGCTGTGTTGCTTTTACTCTTCTCTAGCATGACGTTCTTGTGAATTTACCTGCTTCTGCATTGATGAAGGTCTGTGAAGGGCTTTGAAGAGAAGAGCAATGTGACAACTAGCCATTCTTTGTTTACAGTGTGCTCAAATAATTTTGCTTTTACAATCCATTTACTACTGGCATATATAGTTTCTCATTTTCATGTTTCTTGTATATTCCTTTACAAGTTTGTCAAAATACCATAGCCATGTAATTGCTACATCCTCATGACCTACAATTATATTGATCAAACATTTCTAATTAACTGACCTCAGCTGAACAAGAACTTTAGTTCTGAGCCATTTAAATTAATGTTTTGGGAAGAGAGTAGAAAGTAAGTTAGCTATCAAGGTTGTATGTCTAACACTTCCATACCATTAACTTTTTCCTCAGCTGGATGTGCTGGGGGCCATGGTGATTCCTTCTTTAATGCTTAGAGGGGGCAGGGAAAGAGTTTGAGAGAGAAGGAATGGGGATGCAGAATGGTCAATGGATCTGACAGGCTATGGATGAAGCAGCTGGTGAGGAGTAAAATGTCGTGATAAAATGTCTGATGTCTGTAGAGAATGGCAGAATTGAGCAACTACATTTGTGTACATGAAAAGTTACTGGTTTTTCACTTATTTCTCTCCTCTTTCTCTCTTCATTGCCTTGCCCAGGGATTTGGAAACCTGCCAATCTGCATGGCTAAAACTCACTTATCATTGTCTCATGACCCTGAACAAAAAGGAGCACCTACTGGTTTTATTCTGCCGATCCGAGACATTCGGGCCAGTGTTGGTGCTGGATTCCTGTATCCGCTAGTAGGAACGGTATGTGATTGAGTGAAGCCCTGAATTGTGTGGCAAGAAAAAAACCTTCATGCACATTCCAGTAAGCAGTTACAAAAGGTATCTTTAATTAGGAGAGTCCTTGTCAATTACAGTTGGTGTTTTAACAGTCCAGTGTATTAGATGCCCTTAATAGTTTTTTTTCAGGGGGAAGAGCGAAGCTAAAATAGATTATCTGACCATTTGAATACTTAGCAAGCCCCCCAGTGTACTCCTTAGGTCCCAAATCTGTCTTCCTGGTTTTTGAGGAATGGGTGAGCTCTGTAGCTGATGAATTCTGGGAACTGCAGTCTGGTAGATGGGATGAGCGAAATCTTTGGCCCACGTAATTGCCTTTGTGACTTTGCATTCCTGATGAAGGCACTTTGCAGTATTGCAAGTGAAGTCTGTGTACACCTGCAGATCAGGGTAGAACAAGAAAACTCCTCCAAAGCTTACAAAGCAAACAACTTTTGATGAGACATCTCCAAAGTGAAGCTGACCTGTACTATTAATTGTTTGTCAGTCTCCCCTCGGATGGTTTTGCTGACCATCTGTTTGCTGTTCAGCCTGCATCAGTTCCAACAATTCATTTCACTATGCCCTTGAGTTTTTAGTTTCTGTTCTTTAAAATGATTGGCATAATGTCAGCTGAGAGGAGAGAGAGTAGCTGCAATGGAAACAGGATCCTGGAGTATCTTTGATGTGAATTGCCTTGCAGAAAGAGGAGCTACCTGCAAAATGAACTAACGTTCAGGTCTGCATCCAAAGAAAGAATGTTAGGGTGAAAGGATCCATCAGAAATCTTGTCTGGGGAATCTCTTCTGGGAAGATGTTAAGTAACTTGTTAGGTATTTAAGGGGATGGAGCAGTTGGAGTCAGCAGCTCTGTCTCTTTCTTATTTTGGGGGCCTGAACCTTTTTCTGAAGTCTTCATGGCAACATGTTTGTTTTAAGAAGCTTTCAAAAGCATTAGGGGTGCATGGCTCAGAGGATGAAATTTGCTAATTTAAGAGTTGGATCCCTTCTTTATTCAAATGCTAGCTAGAGTCAAATATTGGATATCTTTTTTTTTCAATTCTTAACCAAAAAAAAAAAAAGGTAGGTACGGGTTTCCAGATTACCCAAAATAAATAAAATAACCACATCCTGATTAAAGTCTGGCTCATCCATCTTTTTAAAGAGTAATGTGTGTTTTGGGATAGAATGAAAGATAGCATGCTTGTTCCTGTTATTAATGGCATTTTTTTGCAAGCCAAGATTTAATCCAAACAATGATTTATTTTATTATTTTTTATAAGCACTGCAGAAGGAAAGGGTACACAGCATTAATGAGCTACACAAAAGAAAGATGTTTTCAGACATTAAAACTAACATTTTGGCTCTTTTTTGCATGTCTTCAGAGTCTGTGAAGTTGGACTGTTTTCTTTCTGCTCCCTTCCCACATTCCTAATGTTTTCTTGGACATGTAGTAAACCATGGTGTTGATTCTGCCAGAATTAACAGTAAATCTTCTGGTTAGGGACATGAAGATCACTCTTCTGTGGTGTCCACAAAGCCAGGGAAGGGTTGTCCTTTTGAGAAGCAATCCAGGGCACTTTGAATCAGATCACGATTTTAAACCCATTCAGCAGGAGGTGTGTTAGCCTCAAAATAAATTTTTGGCAACAGCCATTGAACTGTGAGCTGAAAATGCAGGAAATATGTAGCGCTGTGCAGTTTGAGCATGAAAGATAATGAAAGTGAAATAAATCGTTGGACTCAAATTGGTTGGCTTTCTTGTCTGGTGCTGCTGATGAATTGAAAACAAATTATTTATTTGGCTCTGTATTTTTAGTTCCTAAATGATTGGTTTTTTGGAAGTTCCACAAGTGCAGTAAATAATATATGCTTAGTTGGTATTGGTTTTATTTGAAATCTTGCAAGGGGATTGATGATATCCATGTGGTCTAATTTTTTCATGTAAGTAAATAGGGTGAATTGCCCTGTGTTCTTTTCAGCACATGGTACTGAATGGAAGGAGGATAATGGAGGAAAAGTTCATTTCTTCTGCTCTGAAAATGACTGGGTGCATTAAGCATTGTAGACACTCATACAGAAAATTAGTATCCTAGATGGAAATTATCCTGTACTGCATAGAAATTCAGGGTTTAAGCAGACTGCCTTTAAGTAATAGATAGCAGAGTAGCCACTGCGGGCTGCCCTGTGGATAGGAAAGGAGGAAAATTGACTGTTCCTTTCAAAATAGAAAGTGCAAGAAATAGTAGAGTTAGGCACATCTTCAGCAATATGGCACCTTCTACTCTATTCAGTGTCACTGTCTCAGGTCCTGCTGTGGCCCTCTGAATTTGTAGGTGGAGATCTGCAATGATCTTCAGTGATATGTAAATAAATAGGAAGTTTCCTGCTCTGCATGACCAGAGACTGGCAGTGACCATGGTGAGAGCAGGCAAATGCCTCCAGGCGCTTTGGATCTCTTAATACCTTGGCTCTTGAGAGCAAAATATTCATGCAACTGAACACAAAGACAAGGAATGGGGATCTTCTCTGTAGCCCCCTATTCTCTGTCTGGGAAAGCAGTGACTGTGACAAAAAGCTAGTGCAGTCCTAGAATTCATGACAAACCATAGACTTGTGGTTTTTACCTCCGCATAAGCTATGCGAGACCTGCAGTGCTACGGTACATTTGGGACTGGTGTTAGCACTTGTAAACGGCTTAGGAAAATGAGATGGGACTCTAAAAGCTCCCCGAACAGTTTTGAGAACTGCAGAAAATGCCTAACCGATAGAGCTTTGCCTCCTTGCTGCTTAGCTTATTATCAAAAGGAAAATTGGGAGGTAATTTGATTAGTGTGCAAACTACTTGCTCAGGGAGAAAATACCAAGTTGCGAAAGAGATCTTTAATCTAATGGAGACAGGCATAACAATACTGATTTTGAAAGCTGAGGCTGGATGATACGGATAGAAAATTAGACCTTGAATTTTTTTATTAAAGGGGTTAATGACCACTGACACAAACTACCAAGCATGGTCACGAGTTGCCCACCTTTGTAGAGCATCCATGTTAGTCTACCTGTGCTGGGCTAAACACTGAATTAGGGAAGGGGAAATCCTGTCAGCTGCATTAGTAAATTGGACCAAGTGTGGCCCCCACTGGCCTTGCTTTCTGCGTCTCTAAAACTGGGTACTCAGCAGTGGGACAAATGGAGAGGACTGGTGCTGGCAGCTGTTTTGCTAGCTTCAGTTCTGGCACTGCACAGCCCTTCTGACTTGAACATCTCGGAAATGTTCCAGTCAGGAGAACTGACCTCTCCATCTCTATTTAAGCTTTATTCCCATTAAAAAAAAAAACCAAAAAAACCAAACACCCAAACTATTTAAACTCTCTTCTCAAAAATAATTATTCCTAATTATTGAACACTTCTAGTTCTAGACTCTTAAAGAATTGTAATCAACTGAGACTTTACAGTTGGCAAAGTTGTATTAAAACATGTATCCTCATTTTAAAAAAACAGGAAACTGCCACAAGTAATTATTGTCTTACCACAGCAAAGTCCATGAACACTCACCTAACAGTTAACTGGTCAGCTGGATATTTAAGTACTTTGCCAAATCTTGGGGTCAGTCACTGGCAAAGGCAGAAGCCAAACTAAATCCTCATGGTAAAAACCAAAAACCCTAGATTTATCTGCTGAACTAGGAGTTTCTCACAGTATTCTTCAAAATGGTACAGGACCATCATCCTACTAGTATGTACATATGCAAGGAGCTGCATCAGCTGTAGCCATTGTAGTCTTCAGCAGTGATTTAGTATTATATCTTCTGATGAAGCTATGCTGCTTCCATTTTAACATTTTCTCTTTTGTTGTCCAGATGAGCACTATGCCAGGACTTCCTACAAGACCCTGTTTCTATGATATAGACTTGGACCCAGTGTCAGGAGAAGTAAATGGGCTCTTTTGAAAGGAACTACTAACTGAAGGTAGGTGCCTTATTGAAGGCTTTCAATATTTGGGCTTTATTTCTCATCTTGAGATAATGGAGTTAAGCCAATCTCATATTATGCCATATGTTTCCAAATGACATTTGATTTATAATTCAGCCTGAAAGTTGCCTGCAGTACTATATAATTGTAATTAAATTTATTTTTCTTTTTAGCTCCCAGAAGAACACCTGATGAGTCATGTAAACGGAACTATGCCCTGATATTTTTTTTTAAGTCAAAACAAGATATGACTGAGTGCAAGAAGTGACTGGAAGGAGGACTGCTAAAGAATCAACCACTAACTTTTAATCTGTAATAATTTTTAAACTGCTGTGTTCCAAGCTAGTTGACACCGACCATATAAAGCATACTTTCTCTACAAACCTCCTGCTTCATAATAGTAGCTGAAGCAGAATCCAGAAGCCTGGGTTTAGTGACCTCTTTTGATTCATTGACATGATTTTAATAATTGAAAATCCTAAAGCTGGAGCTGTTCGAAACAGTCTTGGGACTTAATTGTCTTAACCATAGGGGTTTTGTAGCATATATTATCTTTGAAAATCTTGTACACTGCATATTCCTATTTGCCATACTGAATTCCATATTCCACTTCTCGCACTGTGGGAGAAACCGCTGTGCTCTGAAACTGCACCAATGTCATTTAAAAGAGGGAGCAAGGAGGAATCGCCTTTGCTTCTCATCTCTCTCCAGAAATGCTTACCCTGGCTTCTGCTGTGAATTATTCCTGCAGGCACCTGAGCCACGTCAAATTCCCCTTTTAGAAAGTCCAGCTGTGACTACCATATTCTACTGTTAGTGGAAATCCAACCTCTGGATATCAGATCTGCAGAGACTGGGTCTCTGGCCTGTATCTGTGGCTTTTACCAAATGTGTCTTTGAACCATTTTATGCTCAACAGTAAGTACGGTTACACCGTTGATGAGTCTTCTTTCCTAAAGTACCTTTTGGTGAACAGAGGCAACGTGAGTAGTGATCAAGTAATTTGTAGCAGCTTTTGTCAGTGGGCCAGAAATCATTTTGTAACATAAAAATATAGTTCCTAATGATTTTTTAACTAATAGAAATAAAGTGGTAAATACTTGAAGTGCTTTTTGGGTTTTAATGCATGCACTGAGATTATTGACGTAGAACTTATTTCTGTGATTAACTATACACAGCAGCAGTCTCTAGTATTGACAACTAGAAGTGATTATTGCAGTAATAAGTTGCCTGCAATGCACCACTGTGTGTGTGTGTGTGTGTGTTCAATCGTTTTCTTTCCTGGATGATGTATTCATCTATAGGAAATAAACTACCTGAATTATTCCATGGATTTGAGACACTTGCAGCTGACTGCAAAAGATCTGAATTAAGACTTGCAAGGCCCATCTGCTTGCATCAGAACGGAATCTAAAAACATTCTGATTTTGGTGAGAACTGGGATCTAGGTGTGCACCAATGTAAGGGCACATCGGCAGTACACAGATACTGTATGGAGAGAGTGAGAGAGAGATTTATATCGCTGAAGTTATTCAGGAGGGGAGAATAATTATATAAAAATTACCTGGTTGTCACAGAAGCAAAGACAGAATAGCTTAAATTGTCATAAGAGCAGTTGAGATACATTCACAGCCTCCTAAAATTTTCTTTCTGATGGTATTCAGCTGAGGAGTAGCAGCCAGGTTTGCCGGCACACACACAGGCCCCTTGCAGGGGGTCGGAAGGGGTGCTCCCCAGTGGCTGCCTCAGACCCCAAGCCTGGCTGAAGGTGTCTCTTTCCCTGCAGCACCTCGGCCAAGCCTTCCCTTGAAGCAGGTTGCCAGAGCTGATGCTGCCAAGTCTGCTGTCAGTTTCTACATTTAATCTTCCCTGCTACACTGCTTTCCTGCGAGTGCTCTGTGTTCCACCTTCATTTTATGCTTATGAAAGATGGGATAAGTGCAAATTTATGCTAAGATTAGCCTCCTTTTAGTTTAGCATGAGATCATAGACATGTGCTTGAGAGAGACGGTTCAAGAGGCTGCTAGCCCACCTCCTGCAGTGAGGCAAAGCGGTGGCTCAGGCATGCGACTGTTTTCAGGGTTTGCTGTGCGCGGTGAGACTGGTGGCAACAAAGCACAAGGGCCAAAAAATAGCATCTCTAGAAGTTAATGGGGAATGCTTTTCTAACCTGCACTTTCAACCTGTTGGGATGTGAGCTCTCCAGTGTCCCTGCTGGAGGTCTTGCAGGGCTGATACATAAATAGGTTGTTTTTTCTTAACTCTCTCCTTTGCAACTAAGAATGCTGGAGAGTTCTTGGCCTATCAAATAGGACACAAAGGACACTTAATTTCTTCTAACCAAATATTGGAAGGTTGCCTTCCTGTTGCCTAGAGAAAAAACTAATTATGTACAAATTTGTTCTTTGTGTGCCCAGAGCCCTTAGCTGGTGTTACGGCCCTGCGTTGCCCCAGCTGTGCTGTAATGATAGTCCTGCATCACGTCATGTAAAAAATAACACAGGTGGGGTTTTTTGACTAGTGATAGGGACTAAAGAAAAAGGAGAAGGTGTTGCTTGGCTGCCTTGCTGCACGTCACCAGCACTTCAGTGTGGGCCCAGAAAGAAAACCGGAGCCTACAGCGGGGCCAGGATCTTCTTTCAAGCTTGTCCATCTTCTGACCAGATCCTCTGCTTGCCGCAGACCCTGTTATTTATTTCTCTTGGACCGTAGCCTTTGGAGCTACCATCTTCCCCTGGAGCGGCAGGAATAATTGAATTCCATGTGAGGTGTTTCCGAATGGGATTGATGAGAACCTGCCACCCCCAAGGCGGCGCACACGCGTTAGCCATCTTCAGGTTAGCCATCCTCGTTCCCGCTGCCTGCTTCCCTCCCTCCCGCCTCTGGCTGCAATGAGGGAAAATCTCCCGGCACGGAGGGGCCTCGCTTGGCTTTCATGCAGAAGTCGATCATAATTAGAACTCACCTCCCACCGGGGGGAGAGATGCCGTTTCCAAATGAAGATTATTATCCTGAGTGAACGCGAGCAAACATATCATAGGGGAGCTTTTACAAAGGCAATTCCTTGTGGTTGCTTGATCCACGTTCCTGCCCTACTGGCTGACATTTCAGCCCAGCGAACACATTTCATACCTTTTTTTTTCCACAAAGAAGCTAAGGATGGGGGAGGCCGTGTGTGTTTCTCTAAGACTGGCCTACACTGGAAGCCACTTGCAGGTTCAGCGTTGCTGCTTCGCCTGGTTTCTTACGTGCAAACATGCTGTGAAGTAGTTAACGTCCTTAAAACATTTGTAGGCGTCAGTCAGCTCCCCGTGGAGATGAATGGGGACGTTCAGGCATCTCAAACTATAGTTTCATGTAGTTCATCAGCTGCACTTGGTAGTCCTTTTTCCAGAGGCCCTCCCATCAATCATAACAGCTGGAGATGCAATTTTTTTATGTCAGATCTCAGCTGCTTTGGAGAAAAAACACTTATATGAAATAGGCACTTTCTCTGGTATTTTGGGCAAGGATTAGTTTAAACCCAAGAACTGGCTGTCCTTACCACCACCTCTGAAGGTGTAGCTCCTGCAGCAACCCAAGCAGTGAATGCTTAAAGCTGCAAAGGTTTCATGTGGGACAAAAAAACACAGCTGCCAAGAGTGAGACCCCCTTCCTTCCCACATAGCCAGGCAAAGGCTGGATCCACAAATGCCAGCGGTCCCTTCCTTCTGGGTGTGCATTGGGATCCAAATTGTGAACCACAGCCATCTCAGTCCCTAGGAAGAACCTTTGCCTTGCGTGCAGTTTGCCTGTCTGCTGCTGCTGTGCACAACCTGGGAGGGGAAGAAAGGTTACCCTGCAAGAGGGAGGGGGATGCTGCCTTTCCAGAGGGGAGGGATGCTGCCCTGCAAGCAGGGAAGGATGCTGCCTTGCGAAGAGGGGTGCTGCCCCGCAAGAAGAGGGGGTGCCATCCCCTAAGACGGAGGGATGCAACCTCGCAAAAAGAAAGGGATGCTGATCCGCAAACAGGGAGAGAGATACGCTTTCCTGCAGGAGGAGGAGGGATGCTGGGCCGGGCTCCCGGAGCCCCCTCCCCAGCCCCGCGCACTCCGGGGGCTGCGAGCAGGTGCCCGCAGAGCCTCCCCGGTGCCGGGGGGCGGGCCGGGGGCTGGCGGAGGCGGTGGCGGCGGCGGCGGGCCGCCTCGGCGGGGGGCGGGGNGGGGAGGCGACACGCGTGGGGTTCTTGGGTCGGCCTCCGCAGCCGCGGTCGCTGCCCGAGGAGCTCCCCCCGCCACCCCCATCCCCTCGGAGGCGTTCGGCTTTCGCGGGGCGGGGGAACCCTCCTTGCCCGGAGCCGGGGAGGGGGGACACGGGGGGTAGCGGCGGTGCCGAGCGGCTCCTGCTCCCGCCGGCGGCACCCGCGAACGCCCCCAAAACTTGCCGGCCTGCGGGGGCTGCGGCGGAGCCGGGCTGCGGGCTCCGCTCGGGGCAGCGGCGGCCGCGGGATGCTCGCCCTCACACGCACCGCTGTCAGCTTAGCTCATTTCCCCCTTAAAAAATTAAAATAAATTAGCAAAAAAATTAAAAAAAATAAAAATCTGCTCCGCGGGGGAGGACGCCCCGCCGGAGCCCCCGTTTTAAATCATCTTACTACTTAAAAGCAGAGTACAAAACCCTGTGTAAAGCATCGCCCGGAGTCACCGAGCCAGTCCCGGAGAAGTTGTTCTGTTTGCGGTAACACGTTTCTGCATCTTTATATCCAAAAATGTTCTGATGATGTTTTGGGGCAGCGCTTTTTTTTTTTTAAGGGTTACATGTATCTTACAATATCATATATTTGATGAACACATGCGGTGTTAATTGAGGTTGCCATGGAAGGCATGCACGTAGTATAAATAAGCTTCCTTCTTGCCATGTGATTTTGCTTTTGTATTCCACAAGCCTCCTTTTTGTATTCTGTGGTTTTGCGTATTGTCATATGGTGCATTAAAGATAAAAATATCTGCTGTCTCAGGGTGTAATTTCCCTAGCTGGAACTATGAGTGTGTATGGAGCAGTGGGGAAAAGATTTAGCTAACCGTAGGAGAAGAAAATACATGCGTCTGCATGTGTAATATATATTTGCCATTATATAGGCAATTAAAAAAAAAAATTCCCTTTTACCACACAAAATGGCAAAATAGTATTTTCTGTGGTGGAACATCACTGGGTTGACATCTTGGTGGCCTTATTTTGCCTTTGGACATACAACACTAATCAGTGGAAAAAAGTGCTATGGTGCATCCAGAGGTAGAACTGCTTTTCCAGCCCTGCTCTGCCTCCCAAAATGAAATATTCTTTTTAAAAATATATACTTTTTAATACTTAAAAATGCTCTACAGGTCTTATCATTTGTTTGTTGTGTTACAGATAAAAGATGGAAGTGTCGGCCATGCTTCGCAGCAAACCTCACAAAACCTGCGAAGGGAACTGAAGCAGAAAGCAAAGCCGAGACAAAGCAGCATCTGACCTTGTCACTGGGGGGCAGAAAACAGCCACTGGCTGCCGCTGGTTGTACTGGTGCTTCAATCAAGCTCCCTGAACAATGTGGAATTGCAGATAGCTCAGAAAGTGCAAGTTCTTTCCAGATCCGTGGGGTGAATAAAAATTGTTAACTCTTGCCTTGATTTGTCATCCTTTGGGGGAAAAAAAAAGTATTGTCAGCCTGGCAATTCACTAGTCGTGCTGTTAGACTGAGCGCAACTTGAAGTGGGTTGTCCTGGAGGTGAGAGTGACTCTGGCCAGCAAAGCCAAGGAGAAGCCTGTTCAACTTCATGTCTACCCGGGATTCCTTGGAGAGGTGACGAAGTGAGTAATAAGACAAAGTGGGAGTTATAAAGCGGATGTGATAGCTTCAGCAGAACTTCTCTTCACTGCTGCATCTGCTCGTTAAAAAGCATCTAACATTATTTTGAAAACAATTTGAGGAAAAAATGCACTTTGAGCATCTCTGCAGTTCCTGTCTGATGCATTAATCAAGAAAATCAATAATATAACACAAACGAAGGAGAGGAGTGAATATGGCTAAGGCAGCTAAGGAAATTCAAATGGAGAACCCAAGAGAGGCAGAGACTCACAGCACAGGGGCGACGGGCTCCCCGTCGGAGGAACAGGCAGAAAAACCCTCCATGCTCTGTTTTAAGAAGCGGAAGAAGTCCTGTAAGAAGGGGCTGACTGGGAAGGATGCGTGCGAAGGAGCCTTGGAGGAGAAAAGCCAATGTGTCAGCACTGACCAAGGGGAGGCAAAAGTTTCTAATCAATCACGATCCTCCAAAGGAGCCTGGGCAGCCATCAAAAACCTCACGAGATCTCGGAGAAGGCAAAAATCCTCCTCACGGAAGAAGGTGCCCTCTGATTCCCAAGTACAGCTGGAGACGGATGCTGAGGAGGGCTGCACGCGAGGCTTCCCAAAGAAACAGGCGAGCTCCGGGGTGAAGATACCTTGTGTGCGGTTCTCCAGAGGCAAGAAAAAACGCAGCTCCTCTGAAACGGTGGAGGAGTCGGAGGGCAGTGTTCAAGCAAACGAAGTGATGGGTGTTTTGAATAAAGCTAGTGAAGAGCCAGAGGGTTTGGCTCCGAAGGACAAGTCTGAATCCTTCAGCCCGGTCTCCACGGAGGAGGACCAGGATACGGCGAAGGAAAGCTCTGACTCCGTTGGGAAGAGCGAGCCCTTGACAGAGCCCACACCTGATGCAGATGAACATACGGAGTGCACCGCTCAGTTGGAGATAACCGATTCAGAGACAGTTAATGAAACAGCCCAGGAAAAACTGCAGGAGGGGACCCTACCCCAAACCACAGTCCACGCAGAAGGTGGGGAAGTTGCTCCCGAAGTGCCTGTTTCCAAGGATGAAGCCAGCAGCGCCCCTGAACCCACTGAGCTGCAGGAAACCCCTAATACCTGCAAAGAGCTGCCTGAAGGGGATGAATCAGAAAAGAGCATAAATCTTCCTGAGGAGTGCAAAGCCGAAGAGACTGTAATGGATTCCAGTCAGTCGGTGTCTAAAGATGGTGCAGCGAGCGTGCAGGGCTGCTCCAGCCATCAGGTGACATTAGAAGCAAACACGGGCGCCGGCATCGGCATCGGCATTGTCATCACCATCACCGAAGCTGAGGACTCTGACCACACCGACTCCGACCAGGCCTATGAGCCATCCCCAGTTTTGCACCGAAATAAGCAAAAAGGGAATAAAAAATCAAGCGGGAGCTTTGATTATGGTAAAAAAGAGGCCCCCGAGGCTGGTGGCTGTCCCCAGGTGGAGGACAAAGGTCCAGGTGACCAGGGGCACAGAACTGGGGAGCAGTACGAGTTGCTCCTCATAGAAACCGCGTCTTCCCTCGTGAAGGCCGCCATTCAGTCGTCCATAGAGCAGCTGGTCAACGAAATGGCTCTGGAACAGAATAAGCACAACAATTTTCTGTGATGGCAGCAACGCCCCCAAAATAAAGAGTACAGGGAGTGATTTAAAGCTCTGTTTGGCCTGGGGGGGGTGGGGAGGGAGGCTCGAAGGGCTCCCGAGGGGAGCCGAGGTGTAGTTAATTCTGCATGCCTGTTCAGTTGTGTGTCTATGTGAAACGGATCCTGGGACATGGGGCAGACCCTGCTACGTACGGCGTGTCCCCTGGGGCTGGGGCTTCAGGCAGTGCCATCGACCACAGCTGCAGAAAAACGAAGGTGTTGCAGTGACTGTATTTTCATTTATTGGCATCTTTATGTCGAGGCCATGTTTCTGCCATCATCCACGGCGGGTGTCCCTGCTGTTCACGCTGTAGATCTGTATGTACCGTGTGTTTCGCGGGAGGTCCCCCCAAGAGGTGGGGAGCACCCGACCCGCTGCTGGGCTGCATTCGGGACACGTTGGACGCAGCTGGAGGTTTGCCCTGGGGTTCGGCGGAGACGAGGGAGGGTGAAGTGACTGCGATGTTAACACGAAGACATCAACGCCAGACACACTCAGGCTGGTGTTTGGTATTGCAAACAGGTACTCGCTACGTACGGATGCCGGAGACCATGGTCACCCCTGCTGTCACGTCGCACGAAGCCGGATGGTTGCAGCGAGCGGTGTTTTTCATTTGGCCTCTTCCCCCGTCATGAGCAGCCTGTGCATTTCCAGACATGTTAAAGCGCGGCATCCGCCGCCCGCCCTGCTGACCCCAGGCTGCGCGAACGCCAAGGAAATGACATCGCTTCGTTTGCCAGGGGGGCCCCTTCTCGCACCGTTAAGCTCAACGGGCAAAATTCCCAGCAGCGTGAGCGGCGCGGGCTGGGCGGGAGCGTGCCCGCTGCGGGGAGCCCCTCTCCTTCCTTCACCTTGCATCGCCCCCGCCACGATGTTGTGGGGAAGCTGTCCTCGGATGTAGCGTATTTTTTTTGCTATATGTCATGTGATATAAATAGCAGTGAGCTGCATGCGTGTTCGCAGTCGCCTATTGCCTCGGCGGTGACATAGTTTGGGGAGCCGCGACGTGCTGCCGGCGCTGGAATTGCTTTGAGCGGGGAGGAGATTTGGTCCGAGCGCTGCCGGCGTCGCCGGGTGCTGGCGGCAGCGTGTCCCGCACCGCTCCCCCCTCGCTGCAAAGCCTGCCTGGCTTCAGCCGGCCCCCGCATCCCCTGGGAAATGCGCATTACGCCCGGCTCGCTGCTGCCGGGCTCCGGCTGGCTCCGACACGCCACGTAGCGTGCTTTGAAACATGCAGGGAAATGCTGGAGTGATCTTACCAAAGTCCTCAGGGAAAAAAAAAATCTAGCCATGAGGGCCGGGGGACACGGCCGTAAAATGCCCAGACAGGCCAATCGCTGTCAAAACCCACAAACTGCCCTGCTCCGAGGGGGTTCGCACCAGCACAGCGCATGTGTTGCGAGCATCACCTCTAACTACCAGGTGTCCAAGAGAAAGGGGCCTTTTAATAATTTGGGATCGCATCTGCGCGGCTGGGATTTACGTACAGCTGCGGGCAAGGCAGCCTGTTCTGCTGAGAACATTCTCTTGCGTATTTCTCAGCCGGTACAGAAATAGCAGCCTCGCTTGGCAATTGCTCACTGACCATAGGCGGTGCGCTGAGATTTCCCTTCCCAGCGTAGGATTTGGATTCCTGTTAAAATACAAGGGCTGTAAACTTTCCTAGTACCTGGTGCGCAACCACATTTTAAACTTTGATAAAGCATCTCCGTTGTTATGAGAGGACTGTGAACAGTGAGTGCCACAGCTTGTTTCTGTGCAAGTAAAACTTAGGAAAAATCAGAGGATGTTAAAGAAAAAACTGTCTTCTTTTTCTGTGAATTTATTTAATAAGTTATCAGATATAGATAATTCTGTGTGTACAATTTTAATGGCTTTGTACTTCATACTGGTCCTTACAGGTATTTTACCATAGTTTTAAAAGGGACTTTTTAAGGACTTTCATATGTACCTTTGGAGCTGCTGCAGCGCCCTGAGAAGAGCCATACTGATGCTGGAGGTTGCTCATGGGATTACACTGGGCACCGCCGCAGGTCGGTGCTGAGCAAAGAGCCACAGCATCTCTGTGGGGCCCTGCTGGTGTCGACTGCGGAGGAGGATGTCTAGGCTCTCGTAAAGAAACACTAAATGACCCCACGGGGCCAGGCTGTCATCTCCTGTCAGCCAGCTAAGCAGTTTTGGGAGGATTTGATGTATTTCAGTATTGCCTTTTAGGCGAAACACGTCTTCAAAAGAGGAGGAGAATGGCAGAAATGCTTTGGCCCCTGCGACTGTTGCTCCACGTCCAGGGTTGTGTTTGCATCCTTTCTGTAGCTGGTTTTTCCTTCGGTTATAGCTGTACACATAACTGACGATTATTTCATTAAAGTTGAATGTACCTATTGTTTTCTTGCCTTGTGCTCGAGTGGGCAGCTACGGAGAGATTTTACCCATGAAAGGATAAACTCACAGTGGTGGTCCGTTGTGTCCAGCTTTTCCAGGCAGCTGTACCGTCAGCAGAAAGAAATCTTAAAGTTGGTAGCGGACCTGAAATCTTTGGAGGTTTGCTCCTCCTGTGCTCTTTTATAAGGTTTCCTTTCGGTTGCTGGCCAGTCATTTCCATTCACGGAGTCCTGGCTGCCCAGGGACCCCTATAAGCTATTTGTGAAAGATCATAAATCTCCCATGGCTAACAAAAGCCGTCCTGCTGCCTGACAGTTAAATTCCCCATCAGATGCCCCATACCGCCAGAGGAAAATGTTGGAGGCTCTGCAGACTGACGGGGGTCAGACCCCACTGCGCATGGGGTGGCACGGCTCTTACCCATCCCAGGCGGGTGGTGTGGTTTCCTCTGCGAGCTGCCGGTTCGTGCTTTCCGCTCCCAGGGCTCCTTGCGTGGTTTGGTGCTGACGGGGTGCGCGGTGGGGCCGGCACCTCGGGAGGGGGACCTGCAAGTTTGGTGCTTCGGCTTTTTCTGTTACGGCTGAAATGGGCCCCACACACCCTCTTTTTTTTTTTTTTTTTTTTGCATACCAGCTTGCATGTAATTTCTTGAGATACTTTATAACATAAAGGAGATTTATACATTTTTAATAATATTAATACTACTTATTCTTTCAGGCTTACAGAATCTGTAACAGCTGCTAATGACTTAATTAAGACTCTCTACTCCTTCACTGTGATTAGAGAGTTGAACATTAATAAACATTTATTCTTTTGCAGAAGGAATGATAAATTTACTATCATGAAGGAGTACTGGGGCCGGAAAGCTGTGAGGACGTGACTGCCCGGCTGTGCCAGGGCACCAAAGGGTGGCCTGGCTTGAGGACCGCTTTCCTCACCGACGGCCAAAATAAACTGGAATAATGCATAACCTTGGTTTCTTACAGCCCCATTCAGATTGCTTTTGGGCCATCTGTCTCCTTATCCAGGAGTTGGTTGCATGCTGCCCCTCTGAGTTATGAAAGTGGTTGCTTTGCAGCAGCATCTTAATGAATTATTTGGTTCTCCTGCTCACCCCACGGCCTGTGCTGCTGCTTTTCTCCCAGATGTTTCCAGCACTCTCCTCAGCGGGGACAATTCAGCTTTATTTTCAACAAGTCCCCTAACCCTGCTTTGCCATGTCACTTTGAATATTTTCGTTTCCCTCAGCTTTTTTATATTAACAGCAAAGAAAAGAGTGTTTAAATAGTATAACTCGTGCCCAGGAAGGCTTCCAGGGGGATAAAAGGCTTTTCTGTTATGTCAACACTGAGCCTAGCAGAAAACAAGTGTTTCCGCTGAAAAGTTCCTTGTGGAAATTGCCGGTCGACAGTGATGGCATGAACAAATACTGCATTTTCTTTCCTGCCCTGGGACACCAAAAGTGCATTAGAAATGCAGAGGCTGCTTAGGGCCAGGTCTCCAGCTGCTGGAGGTCACTGCAGCTCCGTACGCTTCAAAGGACCGAATCTACAGCAGCCAGGAATCTAGTGTTTGAATTTAAGATGCTGACCCTGCATAAATGGTGGACATTTTCATATGTGTGCTTATGTATAAAAATGGAAAAAGAAAAAACAAAAAGAGTTGTTTTCACAAATGCATGTAAGAAATTGAGTAAACTCACAAAAATATATGTGAATCCTGGTCAGTGCTTGGGATGGATAGACGGATGGGAGCCAGACCCTGCTGATGGACCCATGTGTTAAGGGCAGCAAAGCCCTAATATTGTCTGTCTTATAGATACAGGGTTTCAACATGAGTAACACAAAACCATGGCATGCTCCAAGAGAAAAGAATGATTTAAATAATTTGCTTTAATATTATTTTACATCAGCAGTTTTATTTCCCAGAGAAATGTTTCTTGTTAGCTCTTGTTGGGTGGTATTAAAATAATGAAATACTTTCATTTGCTACCTGATAAAATCTTTACATTAAATGTGATTTTTTTTTTAACTAATCAGAGGACGTTATTTCTTATACAGTTATTTAAGCAACAATATAGGTTAACATCTTTTAGGAAGCACAACTTTCACATTTCTTACTTTTTGCAGAGAATTGTGAAGGGCGCAGTTCTTCTCTGCTAAATAATGGGATTTTGCTGCAATGGGGTGAAAGTACATTTAGCTGGAAAGTGGATTTCGGCTAAAATACCCAAACCCAGCATTTTAAAATAGGTTTTGTTACATAAAAACTGACAAAGATGCTGGATACAAAAAGGGAGGGAGACGTTAAGAAAACACATTTTGCAATTCAAATTACTGAGATGAAAGTATCATCTGCAGCGAGAGCTGACTGGCAGTCACCCCATCAGCCCGTAAGTGAGACTTAGCGGAGAACATCTTTTCAAACCTCTTTGTTCTGGAAGAGGAGACACTTCCCCCTCCGCCACAGTGGGTGCCACAGTGGGTGCCACAGTAGGGTCCCTTCTGCAGGTACCGGTGTCCTTTCAGGTGGTGCCTTTCCAGCTCTAAGTCCTGTATTGGGTTTGCTTGTCAAGGTTTTGGTAGCGGAGGGGTGCTACAGGGGTGGCTTCTGTGAGAAGCTGCCAGAAGCTTCCCCCATGTCCAATAGAGCCAATGCCAGCCGGCTCCAAGGTGGACCTGTTGCTGGCCAAGGCTGAGCCCATCAGCAACAGTGGCAGCACTTTTGGGATAATGTATTTAAGAATGGGAATAACAGCAACCAGGAGAGAGGAGTGAGGAAAACAGCTCTGCAGACACCAAGGTCTGTGAAGAAGGAGGGGGAGGAGGTGCTCCAGGCACGGGAACAGAGATTCCCCTGCAGCCCATGGTGAAGACCATGGTGAGGCAGAACTGTGCCTCTGCAGCCTATGGAGGTTCACAGTGGAGCAGATATCCACCTGCAGCCTGTGGAGGACACCACGCTGGAGCAGGTGGATGCCTGAAGGAGACTGTGACCCTGTGGGAAGCCTGCGCTGGAGCAGACTCCTGGCAGGACCTGTGGCCCTGTGGGGGATCCACGCTGGAGCAGTTTGTGAAAAACTGCAGCCCATGGGAAGGACTCACTTTGGAGAATTTTGTGCAGGAGTGTCTCCTGTGGGAGGGACCCAATGCTGGAGCAGGGGAAGAGTGTGAGGAGTCCTCCCCCTGAGGAGGAAGGAGCGGCAGAGACAACGTGTGATGAACTGACCACAACCCCCATTCCCCATCCCCCTGCGCTGCTGAGGGAGGAGGTAGAGAAATCGGGAGTGAAGTTGAGCCCCGGGAAGAAGGGAGGGGTAGGGGGAAGGCATTTTAAGATTTGGGGTTTATTTCTCATTACTCTGCTCTGACTTCTAATTGGCAATAAATTAAATTAATTTCCCCACATCGAGTCTGTTTTGCCCGTGATGGTAATTGCTGAGTGATCTCTCCCTGTCCTTATCTCGACCCACGAGCCTCCCGTTATACTTTCTCTCCCCTGTCCAGCTGAGGAGGGGAGTGACAGAGCAGCTTTGGTGGGCACCTGGCGTCCAGCCAGGGTCAACCCACCACAAGTCCTTATCGGTGCACGGACACACCGAGCATCACTTTGCCATCGCCCCAGAGAGCAAATTTTAATCTTGAGAGGGATGTCACCTCCGCGATCTAACAACAGTCGTTCGTGTCACGTTTGCTCTCAGTGTTTGCCATTTTAATGAAGACACGAGGCTGAGGGTGCCGATGCGTCAAGGCTCAGTGCCGCGACAGCTCCGTGTGATGTGAGACTGGTGAGATGGCAGCTGGGTGGGAAGCGCAAGTACTCCGACTCCTACGGTGCTTCGGAGCATCCCCACCGGGGAGGAGGAGCCATGCATCCCCTCGCTCCTGCCAGCAGCCTCCGCCACTTGCTTTCTGCCTGCCAAAATCTCCCCCAGACTGCCGCTGCACGGAGGCGCCGGGCGTTGTCGTGTCAGCGCGGGCGGACGCTGCGCCGCGCTTCGTCGCAGCCCAGACAGCCTGCAACTGCATTTGCATTCAATTTGCTCGCCGGAGCAAGGCAGGGAAGGCCAAAGCGCCGAGAGCCTCTCGCCCCGAATCGCCCTGAAGTTTGTAGAGCAGCTGTGAGCCTGCGGGCACGACGCAGCGGGCTGGGGGACCGGCTGGCTCGCCAGCGCGGGGCCGGCAGGCATGTGCAACAGGCACAACAGGAATGCACACCTGCACCCTGCTCATTAAAGCGATGAGTAAGCGGCTCCCAACCGCACCGCCGGGATAAACAGAGGCTGGTAGGAGATGCTCGGCCCCTAATGACAGGCTTCGGCGCCTGCTCTGCTGGGTCCGGCGTTGCTTGCGGGGTGGCGGAGGCGACCGCTGCCGGAGTGGGTCCCTCCTGGGATGGTTGCAGGGAAAGAGGGGTGACGCTGAGCATCAGCCTCCACCCCTGGCACGACGACGCTTTCGGCTGGAGCTTGGTGGGACTGCATGCCTGGCGCTGGCACCGAGACCTGGCTCGATGGTTGATGCCTACCATGAGGTTTCTTCCCCTGCATCACCCCTGGTGGCTCATGGCGCTGGTTTCCCTGCCCCGGTGCCTACAGCTGGCTTTACATCCTGCAGCCGGTGGGTTGCAAAAGCAGTGCCAGGAGGGACAGAGCGCTTTACACAATGTTTTCTTACAGGGGCTTCTCAGCTCAGGTGAAAACCAGCCTCATCCAGCAGACAAGGTTTTTGAGCTTTGCTGTGCTTTTGTTCTGAGGGTGCAGCGTCTGGTTTGGAATAGTTAGTGGAAACATTTCCTCTCTTAGGCTGCTTTTGAAGTTGTGTCATTACTTTTTATTAATGAAACATGCAAATCCTGTAAACGCTGCAACTGCATCTCAGGGAATTCAGTCCTGACACAGCTCTGGTTGTAAGTATCTAACTGGCATGTAATTTAGGGCAGATTCATCCTCATTACCTTTTTCCTCCCTATTTCTTATTGTTCAGAATATGTTTTCCTGATGCCGGACTGCTGGGAAGCCCACTCAGTTGCAGTCCTTTTTGGCATACCATGGCAAGAGAGGGAAAGAAAAGGTTGGGGTTTATTAAACAGCGAAGCTGAAGATGATTGCAGTGGCATGGCATAACCTGCTGTTGGCAGGTTGCCGTGGGAGGGCTTTGACAAGCCAAGAAGAAACCTCCCGCCTTCGACGCTGATAGCTCACAGTGCCGTTCAGTGATGCTGAATTGCATACGCTGAGATCACTTTTCACTGCGCTTCTGAAGGCTTTGCTTGCACGGGATTTATAACTTCTGCCTCCAAAATAGTAGAAAACTATTCAGTATCAGCTTTACACTTTTTCTAGAAAGCTCATGATAGCGGTATTTCATGGTTTTATTTTTAACTGCAATGATCACTGCTTCAGGTCTACATCCTGACAGCAATTTTCTTTTCCCTTTTTAATCTTCTCAGTGTGCACAAATGTCCCAAACCCTTCTTTGTGAGGGGCATTGCACCCACGGCCAGGCTGTCAGCCCTTCCGCACCCCCTGCATGCTGCTGCCGCTCGATTTTGCAGTGATTAGACAGACGACATGCGAGCAAAGAGCCTGCCCGAATGGCTGGTGTAGCCAGATGGCTGAAGACACATGTTGTAACCCCAGTCTGTGCCGAAGGTAAAATGAGCTGAAGGTTTTTTTTAGCCTGCGTGAAGATGGAGCGAGAATGGCCCGGCCACCAGCATCACCTCCTGGGCAGCCAGCGGGCGAGTGCCGGCATTGCTCTCCCCCAGCTGCCCAATAATTCAAGGTGGAAGAGGTAAAATCTGAACATTTGCAGGTGAACGTTGGGAAGGGATGGGTTACCTTCTAAGGATGACTTGTGCAAGCAACAGGCATCGAGGTGTCACTCCGCTGGCGCTGGTAATGCTGGAGAAGCTCAGCCTAACGCTTTTGTTGCACAAGTGCTACCAAATGGCATCTCCAGCCAGCACTGCAGGTGGGGAAAAGCAAGTTTCTCTGTAAAATAAGTGGACCCTGTGCTGCAAGGGGGGATAAATACCCTTTATTCCACACCTCTAAGCAGCCCAAGAAACATGGCCTCTGTTGGACCTGTCCTGCTCAGCATCAGAGCACTAAAAATACTTCAAAATACCTATCTCAGAATTGTTTAGCGTGCTTTGGTCGTTGAGCCAGCTAACCTACAGGTGGCACATTCAGGCCAGCACCCAGCTGCGCGTGGAAGCGATGGCTGCCACCGCAGCACTTACCGGCGTATCAGAGGTGAACTTGAGCTGGCGGAGGAGTCTGCTCAGGCCACGGGGCTTTGGGCTCTGAGCTCCAGTCTTCCCGTGTTTTCATAAAACATGAGCTGCGGAGCTCACAGACAGGGCACGTCAACGCCCGGGGTTCGTCAGCTCCGCACCCTCGACTCTGGGACCCTTATGCAGCACAGGGCAAAGCTCTGGGGATCCCCTGGAGCTTTTAGACTTCCAGCCTTCAAGTCTCCCCACCCTGGGGCTTTCTTTGCCTGAACCCATGTGCATCTATCAACCAATCGCAGATATCTGGAAGGAATCACCAGTATCATTATTCTGCACACTGTGACAAATTCTTTTATGTTTTCGTGAAAAAAAAAAAAAAGCCCACGAGAAATGAGTGTTTGCCAAGCGCAGCTGTGCAAGGCAGGCAGATTTTTAAGCATGCACCGACATAAAGGTTAAGCAGTCAGTAATTCAAGTGTCTTCTACATACAGTAATAAAACCTCTTATGATGTATCCAGGAGCAGCTGCTGCCCTTGCTTGGCAAACGGTAACTGTCTTCTAAAATTATTTTCTATTCATAAGACTTAGAGAGAATGATGTTTTCAAGTTAACATAACTCAGAGCTGACGACTTCTGTCTCTCAAGCTTTTTCTACTGCTTTAATTACAACAGTGCTTTAACGTTTGCAGTAAAAAACTGCTGAAAATGCATTTCTTATATTGCAAATGATGCAAAAACTGCCTTTTGCAGATGTTCGATGTCACAGATGTTCAGTACCACAAAGCTTAACCAAAATGCACCCTAAAAAGGGGTCTGACGATAAAAAAAAAAGTGCTTACAGTTGTAGCTTTTCAAAGACACACTGAACACGTACGGGAACACAGTGCTGATTTCAGTACGATTTCAGCTTTACTGATGTATTTGCAGTCAGTGCAACGGAGTCACTCCTACAACACATACGCACATATAGCTGACAGACATTTGGGTCTTCTGCCAGAGTTCATAGTTTTTATTAAAGCTCCCTTTTAATGGCCAAGAAGTGAACAAAACAATCCTGACCACAAATCTGAAGTCAGGAGCATGTCCCAGAGACGCCTTCAGGCACTGCTGCTTGCTGTCCCCCCCTGCTGTCCCCAATACTGAGCTCTATTACCACTGCCCCGTTATCTTTATCTTTACAGAGACATCGAGGGCTGTTTGACTTTCAACATCAATTAGTTCAGGCAAGTTAGGTATCTACTCAAAGTTCCACGATGCTCATCTACTGACTGAATACTCTGAAAACTCTCTTTTAGCTCTTTTCTACAGCTATACCCAACCCAGCAGACACTCCTCTCTGTTCTTAAATTAAACGTAGGAACCC